>QXEO01000545.1:6248817-6413891 GCA_007115705.1 Dactylis glomerata | reverse complement strand
TTTCTTTTTCTTCGTCTGTATAGATTTGTCTTTACCTAAAACCAGCATATATATAACCCCTTGGGCGATTTCATGAAGGGGCGGCAGAAAAACATATAATACAGAAAACGGATCTGAAGAGTATGAGGATAGGAAGGGAGACACTGCTGGAGCCGCTTCCGGTTGCCCCTTCGGCTACATCGACATCATCTCCTTCACTACCATGATAAAGAGGGAGTAGTTCATCCCTAGACTATAGGATTATGGAAGTTACTTTTATCAATCTCTCTATTGTGCTTCACTAATTAGAGGCACATGAGCTGCCTATCATGATTGTGACCATCTTTGTATTACCCCTGTAGTGGATATTTTGTTATTGAGATGATTTATGAGATGAAAATTGCTAGTTGTTCTTTATATATTGATAGATGTATATGTTACCCTGTCCATTTATTCTTTGTTATAACCATACAATTATTCTAGAGCGTGTGTGGGGATGTGTGCATTAGGCGAAGTAATATGGTGGTATGCATAGGAAAGTGACAGAAATTCTAGGTGCAACCATGGTTTTTACCCTCTCGTTGATTGCCTTGGTAGGCATAAATGAATGTTTGTGCTTTATGTAATCCAATGACAGAAGGAATGGTCTTGTTTTCTCAAAGGTAGTGCAATTATGTTCAAGATCATGTTATAGATCTTAAGTCAATACTCTGTTAGTTCCTAAATTGAGTCTGATCAAATTTTCTCTTTTTGAAAGAGTATTAGGTAGAAAACATTGTTTCATCAACTCTATTCTTGAATGTTGTAGTGGGTGAGGCCACGGATACCAGGGAGGCAGGGCATACCCTATTTGTTCGGTAGTGGGTGCGAGGGTACTCTGATCCGGATCTTTAAGCACCACAAATACATACAAGCACATGAGTTTTTTTACCAGGTTCATGCCATGATGACGTGTTATACCCTAAGTCCTGTTTGTCTGGATTATCTTGGTTGTGGAGACATACAGAGCAGGTTGTCAGGGTGCCCAGCAAGCTGATTCGGGGATTCCCGAGATCTCTCCTCCTCTCATCTCTTCTCTCCTCAACCTATCCTAGGAGATAGCTGTTTGTGGTTACGTAAGGGTCCAACCCTTGGCAGGGTCGCCTGATTCTTCCATTTATACTATAAGGGGAGCTCATAGTGTCCGCGTTCCTAGGGGTACACCTCATGTATACATGTGTCAAGCTAGGTGCTAGGTGTCGCCGCGATCTGTAGGCTTCACCAGTAAGTATATCCTCTTTGTCTTGCATGTCGTGTCCTCTGCTAGGTATGACGGGACAGAGCGGTTGGCGTTTTGTCTCCTTCCCCTTGTCCGGCTCGCCTCGCCGGGTCTTGTCAAACTGTGACGCCTAACACCATCATAAATTGGTTGCAAGGGCTCTGGAGCATGCTTGCCAAATGGCATACATATGCTACGGAACAGGGGATGTGT
Organism: Dactylis glomerata; assembly: GCA_007115705.1. Classification (NCBI taxonomy): domain Eukaryota; kingdom Viridiplantae; phylum Streptophyta; class Magnoliopsida; order Poales; family Poaceae; genus Dactylis; species Dactylis glomerata. The sequence continues at coordinate 6,412,441 of QXEO01000545.1, read as the reverse complement.
CCTAGGTGTCGATGTTGATGGCATTAATTGTACTTTTTAAATGCCACTCATTGAGACTCCAAGCGTAGAGTGGTGCAGCAAGAGAAGTTTTCCCCACAAGGGTGACTCGAGGGTTCATATAGAACTCTCGGGGGGAGAAAAGGTGGTTCTTTTTTCCATGCGCTTCAAGCAAACTGTAAGAGATGAACAACAATTTTTTGACCCAACTAACTTTGGTGGTTGTGAGGCACTAACAGCTCATAACTTTACAAAACAAAACTAAGGAATTAGTAATAAGTATTTTTGTGATTTTTGTCTATGAGAACTAAAAGTAAAATAGCATACAAAGTAATGGAAGAGACAAACAACATTTTTCCATCCCCAGCTAACTGTGGTGGTTGTCAGGCACCAACACCTCATAAGTTTACAAAACAAAACAAAACAAATAAGTAACAAGTATTTTTTGTGTTTTTTGCGTATGAGAACTGAAAGTAAAATAGCATACAAAGTAATGGAAGGCTTTTATAATGACTAAAATAGGACCGAGGATCATGGGTTCGAGGGCCCTAATGACCCACAAGTATAGGGGGTGTATCATAGTACTTTAGATAAATAAGAGCGTCGAACCCAACGAGGAGCAGAAGGTGTTGACAAGCAGTTTTGATCAAGGATTCACTGTAAATACTAGCAAACAGGTTTTCAGGGGTATTTGGTAATGAAAATAAATAAAGTACAAGTAAATAAAAGACAATAATAATAATTACTGCAAGCGGCCCAATCCTTTCTAGAGCAAAGGACAAGTCGGTTGTGTAACTTATGATTACCAAACGTTCCTGAGGACACACGGGAGTTTCTGTCGAGTGCTTTCGCTTCATGCAGCTAAGTAATCTTCATTGGTTTGATAAGTGTTATGGGGGTGAACCTATGCTAGTGCACTACCTCAGCTTGGACTAATACACACTTGTGATTATACCCCTTTCAAGTATCCACAACTACAAGAAAGTAATTAAGATAAATCTAACCACAACCTTAAACTCTAAGATCCTACACTCCCTGGTGCAATGGTTTCCTAACGAGGGTTTAGGTTTCTGTCGCTCTGGCAACCCCACAATTAGTAGCCAAATACACAATGCATTCTACTAGGACCATAAAGGTGAAGTATCATGTAGTCGATGTTCACTTGACACCACTAGTAAAATAGCACCACAACATATAAATATCAAACCATTAAATATTACTGAACATAGTTTCACTACTAACATCTTGACTTCTCCCATGTCCTCAAGAACTAAACGAACTACTCACAAGACCTCATATGGATCATGACCAGAGGTGAAATAATGGTAAATAACAATCTGAACATAAACCTTAATTCAAAGGTTCCACTCAATAGCATCAACTACAAGAGTAATCAACACCGGGAAAGTTTCCCCTAAGAATTGGATAAGGTTCACCCCAAGATGTTACAGTGGGATGGCGTGGTGATGGTGAAGATGAAGGTGCTGGTGATGATGGTGATGAAGATGATGATCCCGATGAAGCCCAGCTCGATGGTGATGACGATGGCGACGATCTCCCCTCTCCGGGAAGGAATTTCCCCGGCAGATTTCTGCCTCCCAGAGAGCTTTCTCTCTCTCTCTCTCGGTGTTTTCCGCCCGCAGAGGCGGCAGAGTCTATCTCTGATCCCCCCTCATCTTAGGTTTTCGGGGGCGATGATATACGTGAGAGGGCGCTGGCAGAAGTGGGCCAGGGTGGCCACACCACTGGGTGGCGTGACCAGGGCCTGGCCCGCGCCACCTGGTGGTGTGGGCCCCTGGCTGCTCCCCTCGCTCTCTCCTTCGGGCTTCTTTCATCTTCTGATGAAATATGAATTTCTAGGAATTTTCCTAGAATTGCCGATCTTTAGAAATATGGTGTCTTGACGGTCCTTTTTCCAGTAAAATCCTGACTCCGGCAGCAAGTTCTCCAATAATCATCAAACATGCGAAAACAGAGGAAACAACATAAGTATCATCTCTAAATATGAAATATATCAATGAATAACATTAAATTATGATATAAAATAGTGATGCAAAATAGATGTATCAACCCCCCAAGCATAGACCTTGCTTGTCCCCAAGCGAAAACTGAACTCGATAAACATGACCACAGGTTTATGGAGTGAAGTGTCGATAAACAAAATACGGACAAGAAGCATCACACTTACCAAGGCACACATCATAATAGACAGCAACTTCCCTTCATATAACTTGACTTGCAATAAGCAAAGGGAATGACAATAAAGATGCACAAGGTAAATCATGATTGGTGATGGCAAACCTTTGTTCTTGGTCAAAAAACAATGAACAGATTATACTTATATTTCGATCGGAGCCTTTTATATCAGATCTTACAAAGCAAAAATCACATGCTCAATCATAACAATCTCTTTATAGTCATAGATAGCTTTCAAACATATATTCTTTCAGATAAAAGCATCGTACTAAACAAAGGAAGACATGAAACAAGATCGAATAAATCAACATATGGATGATTGAAACACAACAACTCAAATGCTTGCTTAAGATTGAGGGGAATAGGTTGACTCAACTTAAAAGTAAAAGATAGGCCCTTCGTAGAGGGAAGCAGGGATTAAACATGTGCTAGAGCTTTTCATTTGTAAAACAGAGATAAAAGTTTGTTTTGAGAGGTGGTTGTCTTTGTCAATGACTAGCAACGGAGTTCTTGCCATCTTCCATACTAAACAAGTGAGAGCGGTTCTGAGATGTTTGATTAATTGGCACAATTGTGCTCTTATATAGTTTGGCACTCCTCCCCACTTTTCCTTTCACAAACCATGGCTAGCCGATTTCATCGGGTGCCCACCAACTTTCACATACCATGGAGGAGTGCCTTTTTCTTTTTTTTTCTTTTTTTTGTTATAATGGGCAGACCAGCTCCCTTGCAAAATTAGTGACGAGCAGATGAAGCATGCAAGTTGAGGGGTACTCAATTTAGTATGGAAGATAACAAACCCAACCACTATGTCCTCATGAGCTAAAATAGTAGCATAAAATGAGAAGTAGTTGAAGGTTTTTGAAAGGTAGCACATGAAAATTTACTTGGAATGGCTTGAAATACCATGCATAGGAATTTATAGTGGACTCTGATATGTTTGATACGTCCATATTGCATCACTATTTTGTATCATAATTTACTATTATTCATTGATATATTTCATATTTTCAGATGATACTTATGTTGTTTCCTATGTTTTTACATGTTTGATGATCATTGGAGGATTTGCTGCCGGATTCAGGATTCTGCTGGAAAAAGGACTATCAAGACACCATATTTCGGAAGATCAGGAAATTCCAAAAAAATACCAGAAAATTATATTTTACCAGAAGACTGAAGAAGCCAGAAGGAGGAGTCGAGAGGAGCCACGGGGCAGGCACACACACAGGGGGCGCGGCCTGACCCCTGGCCGCGTCGGCCTGTTGTGTGGCCACCCTGGCCCACTTCTGCCATCGCCCCTTTGCGTATTTCATCATCCCCGAAAACCTAAGTCAAGGGGGGGGCTCAGAGATAGACACCGCTGCCTCTGAAGGGTGGAAAACACCAGAGAGAGAAAAGCTCTCCGGCAGGCAGAAATCTGCCGGGGAAATTCCTTCCCGGAGAGGGGAGATCGTCGCCATCGTCATCATCATCACGCCGGACTTCATCGGGATCATCATCACCATCATCCTCATCACCAGCACCTTCATCTCCATCATCACCACGCCATCCTGCTGTAACATCTTGAGTTGAATCTTATCAAATTCTTAGGGGAAACTTTCCCGGTGTTGATTACTCTTGTGGTTGATGCTATTGAGTGGAACCATTGAATTAAGGTTTATGTTCAGATTGTTACTTACCATTATTTCACCTCTGATCATGATCCATATGATGTCTTGTGAGTAGTTCGTTTAGTTCTTGAGGACATGGGAGAAGTCAAGTCGTTAGTAGTGGAATTATGTTGAGTAATATTTAATGGTTTGGTATTTATTTGTTGTGGTGCTATTTCACTAGTGGTGTCATGTGAACGTCGACTACATGATACTTCACCATTTATGGGCCTAGTGAGATGCATTGTGTATTTGGCTACCAATTGTGGGGTTGCTGGAGTGACAGAAACCTAAACCTCTGTTGGGAAACCAGTGCACCAAGGAGCGTAGGATCTTAGAGTTTAATGCTGTGGTTAGATTTATCTTAATTACTTTCTTGTATTTGCGGATGCTTGCAAGGGGTATAATCACAAGTGTGTATTTATCCTAGTAAGGGTAGTGCGCTAGCATAGGTTCATCCCCATAACACTTATCAAACCAATAAAGATTATTTAGCGGTATGAAGCGAAAGCACTTGACAGAAACTCCCGTGTGTCCTCAAGAACGTTTGGTTATCATAAGTTACACAACCGGCTTGTCCTTTGCTCTAGAAAGGATTGGGCCACTTGCAGCAATTATTACTATTGTCTTTTATTTACTCGTACTTTATTTATTTGCATTACCAAATACCCCTGAAAACCCGTTTGCATGTATTTACAGTGAATCCTTGATCAAAACCACTTGTCAACACCTTCTTCTCCTCGTTGGGTTCGACACTCTTATTTATCAAAAGTACTACGATACACCCCCTATACTTGTGGGTCATCAAGACTATTTTCTGGCGCCGTTGCTGGGGAGTGAAGCGCTATTAAAGAGTGGAATTGGTAAAGGTAACCGTCGCTGTGAGTATTGTTTTTATTTTTTCCTTTTTTTTGCTATGGAGAGTTCTCTATTTGGTTTCCTATTTGGGAACACTACTACCACTGCTACACATGTGGATGAACCACCACCACCACTTTCTCAATTAGGTCCTTTTAAAATACATATGAAAATTGTTGAACGTGTTATGGATAACTGCTATTCAGGAGATAGAACTGTCCATCCGGGTGATCACATACTCTTTATACATGAATTATGCGAGTTGTTCAAGTGTGCAGGTATTTCATCAAGAAAAGTTAAGAGGAAGCTATTCTCTTTATCATTGAAAGGCAGAGCTGAGGAGTGGTATCGGCTGCTTAAAGATGGTCCATCTATTGCATGGGAGGAAATTGTGCCTCTCTTTTATTCCAAGTTTTATCCTCCAAGTGAAATTCATAAAGATCATAATCGAATATATAACTTTTGGCCTCATTATGGAGAGAGTATTGCCCAAGCGTGGGGGAGATTGAAGTTACTAATGCTCAAATGTCCCATTCATGAGCTCCCCAGTAATATTGTTATTGATATTTTTTATGCGAGGCTTGCTCTTCATGATAAGGATTATTTGGATGCTTCCTGTTTTGTATCATTTACTCATATGAAAGAAGATGCTAAGTGGAATCTCCTTGACCGTATTCAAGAAAATGTTGAAGGATGGGAAAACGACAAAGGTAGGAGGTCAGGTATAAATTATGATTATGAATGCATTAAAACTTTTATGGGAACCGATGACTTTCATAATGTTAGCACTGCTTATGGTCTTGATTCTCAAATACTTGCTAACTGTTTTAAGGCTTTTGCCTCTTATCTTGATGTTCCAAAGAAAGATTGGAACAAATATCATGCGCCTTATAAAGATTCTATTAGTCATATTCCTGGTGCAGCTATTGAAGTTTGTACTGTTAATAGCATTTTGCCTGAACCTTATTTTGAGAAGACACCTTTCCCTGCTAAGGTAAAAGAGCATTTTACTTTGGTAAGTGTGTCTAATAAAAGTACTAAGAAGGCTGTAGAACCTGATGAGCAAATTACTATTGAGTCTCCTGTGGCTATATTGAAGGACCTTGTTACTAAAGATGTAGGGGATGAATATATTATCTTTTGTGAAGATGCTACTAACATTATTTCACATCCTAAGAGGCGTAGGAGAACAAGTGTTCCTATTATTTCTGTAAGGATTGGCGATCATTGCTATTATGGTTTATGTGACATTGGTGCTAGTTCAAGCGCCATTCCTTTAGAGCTTTACAGGGAAATTATGCATGAGATTGGCCCTTGTGAACTTGAGGATATTGATGTAGTTGTTCAGCTTGCTAACAGAGAGACTGTTTGGCCTCTTGGTATTGTTCGAGATGTGGAAGTTCTTTGCGGTAAGACCAAATATCCCACTGATCTTCTAGTACTTGGTAAGGAAGCTAGTAAAACTTGTCCTATTATTTTTGGTAGACCCTTTTTGAATACTTGTGGTGCTGTGATAGACTGTAAGAAGGAGAAAATTTTCACTAAGTTTAATGGAGAATCTTATGAGTTCAATTTTTCTAAGTTTGCTAAGACTTCTTATGAAAATGACATGCCTAATGAAAATTTTTTAGTTGAACAGCTTGCTTCTATTGCTCTTGCTCCTAATAATGCTTTGCAGCAATTCATGGAAGACCATGAAAGTGATGTTTACAGGAAGGAAAGAGAAGAGATTGACGATATTTTCTTTTTTCAACCACCGTTGATCAAGCACAATCTACCTGTGGAGGATCTTGGTACCACTTTGCCACCTAAGGAAGATCCTGTTTTTGAATTAAAACCTTTACCTGATGATCTTAAGTATGCTTATATAGATGATAAGAAAATATATCCTGTTATTATCAGTTCTAAGCTTTCAGGAAAGGAAGAAGAAAGGTTATTGGAGATATTGAGGAAACATCGAGGAGCTATGGGATATACCCTTGATGATTTAAAAGGGATTTCTCCCACTTTATGTCAGCATGCTATTAATATGGAGGAAGACGCAAAGCCAGTTGTTGAACATCAACGCCGCTTAATTCCCAAGATGAAGGAAGTGGTAAGAAATGAGGTATTGAAGCTCCTTGATGCTGGTATTATTTATCCTATTGCTGATAGTAGATGGGTTAGTCCTGTTCATTATGTTCCTAAGAAAGGAGGCATGACTGTTGTACCTAATGAGAATAACGAGCTTATTCCTCAAAGGTTAGTAGTTGGTTATAGGATGTGCATTGATTTTAGAAAGGTAAACAAACTTACCAAGAAAGATCATTATCCTTTCCCATTTATAGATCAAATGTTAGAGAGGCTATCTAAGAAGACTCACTTTTGTTTTCTTGATGGTTATTCCCGTTTCTCTCAGATTGCTGTTAGAAAGGAAGATCAAGAGAAAACCACTTTTACTTGTCCTTATGGAACTTATGCTTATAGACGTATGCCGTTTGGTTTATGCAATGCTCCTGCTACTTTTCAAAGATGCATGTCTGCTATTTTTCATGGTTTTTGTGAAGAAATTGTGGAGGTTTTCATGGACGATTTCTCCGTCTATGGAACTTCTTTTGATAACTATTTGCACAATCGTGATAAAGTTTTGCAGAGGTGTGAAGAAACTAATCTTGTTCTAGATTGGGAGAAATGCCACTTTATGGTGAATGAAGGAATTGTCCTTGGACATAAAATTTCTGAAAGAGGTATTGAAGTTGACAGAGCAAAGGTTGAGGCAATTGAGAAAATGCCCTATCCCAGAGATATTAAAGGTATTCGTAGTATTCTTGGTCATGCTGGTTTCTATAGGAGGTTTATTAAAGATTTATCTAAGATTTCAAAGCCTCTTACTAATCTTCTTCAAAAAGATGTACCATTTGTCTTTGATGATGATTGTAAGGAAGCTTTTGAAACTCTTAAGAAGGCTTTAACTACTGCTCCTATTGTTCAACCACCTGATTGGAATTTACCCTTTGAAATTATGTGCGGTGCTAGTGATTTTGCTGTTGGTGCTGTTCTTGGACAGCGCGTAGATAATAAGTTTAATGTTATTCATTATGCTAGTAAGACTCTTGATGCTGCTCAGAAGAATTATGCTACTATTGAGAAAGAGTTTCTTGCTGTTGTTTTTGCATGTGATAAGTTTAGACCTTACATTGTTGATTCTAAAGTTACTATTCATACTGATCACGCTGCTATTAGATATCTTATGTCTAAGCAGGATGCTAAGCCTAGGCTTATTAGATGGGTGTTGCTTTTACAAGAGTTTGATTTGCATATTGTAGAAGGAAAGGTGCTGAAAATCCTATTGCAGACACTTTGTCTAGATTGGAAAACATTTCTTTTGATCCTATTCCTGTTAACAATAGTTTTCCAAATGAACAGTTGGCTTCAATAAATGTAACTTCACGAGACCTTCCTTGGTATGCTGATTATGCTAATTTTATTGTTTCCAAGTATTTGCCTCCAACTTTTACAGCTCAGCAAAGAAGAAAATTCTTTTATGATTTGAGGCATTACTTTTGGGATGACCCACACTTATATAAAGAAGGAGTTGATGGTATTATGCGAAGATGTGTTCCAGAGTAGGAACAACAAGAAATATTGAGAAAATGCCATGGAAGTGCTTATGGAGGACATCATGCTGGAGATAGAACCGCACAAAAGGTTCTACAATCAGGTTTTTATTGGCCAACCCTCTTTAAAGATGGTAGAAGGTATGTTTTATCTTGTGATCAATGTCAAATAGTAGGTAATATTTCTAGACGTAATGAAATGCCTATGAGTTACACTGTTGTTATTGAACCATTTGATTGTTGGGGATTTGACTTTATGGGTCCTTTTCCTCCTTCAAAAGGTTATACTCATATACTTATTGCTGTTGATTACGTTACCAAGTGGGTAGAGGCCATACCTACAAAGAGTGCCGATGGTGAGACCTCGTTAAAAATGCTTAAGGATGTTATTTTTCCTAGGTTTGGTGTGCCTAGATATCTTATGACTGACGGAGGTTCTCATTTTATTCATGGCGGTTTTAGAAAAACTCTTGCTAGATATGACGTTAATCATAGAATTGCTTCTGCTTATGATCCCCAAACTAGTGGGCAGGTAGAGCTTTCAAATAGAGAGATCAAGTCTATCTTGCAGAAGACTATCAATAGATCTAGGAAAAACTGGGCTAGCAAGTTAAATGATGCTTTATGGGCTTATAGAACTGCTTATAAGAACCCCATGGGCATGTCTCCTTACAAAATGGTTTACGGAAAAGCGTGTCACTTGCCTTTAGAATTAGAACACAAAGCTTTTTGGGCAGTGAAAGAGCTTAATAGGGATTTTAAACTTGCCGGTGAGAAAAGGTTGTTAGATTTGAGTTCTCTAGATGAGTGGAGAAACGAAGCCTACGAGAATGCCAGACTTTTCAAAGAGAAAGTCAAGCAATGGCATGATAAGAGAATTCTTAAGAGAGAGTTTCATGTTGGTGAGAAAGTTCTATTGTATAGGTCTCGTCTCAGAGTTTTTGCAGGAAAATTACTCTCTAAATGGGAAGGACCATATGTTATTGTGGAAGTGTACCGCTCAGGTGCGATAAAGATTGCTTCATTGAAAGATGACACTACACAAGTGGTGAATGGGCAAAGACTCAAACATTATATTGCTGGAGATTCATATAATGAAGATGGTGATGTTATTCAAACGGTTTCTCTGGAAGAATTTATCCAGGACAATATGCAGGAACCTGCAAAGTTTGTTTTCGAATAGGTAACAGTTCTAGTCAGAAAAGGTTCGCGTTAAACTTTTTCAGTTATATTTTTATTGTTTTTGCTAAATATGAAAAATCACGAGACAAAAACGGGCAGGAGACGGAGTCCTGAGTGCCCACACACACAGGGGGGCGGGCCCACCCCTGGCCGCGCCGCCCTGGTGTGAGAGCACCCCGGAGCTTGTTTCCGTCCTGGTTTCCTCCTGTGACTTGGTTTCGATGTTTAATTTTCGCCTATATAACCCCCCGGAGTCCCAGAGGTCTGTATATCGTTTTCTTGTCGTGTTTTTGTTTCGAGCTATTTCTGTCAGTAGTTGATCTTAGTTGGGAGCATCATGGACTCTTCAAGCGACGAGAAGGAGAAGACACCTCCAGAAGATGACCATCAAGACCTTCAGATGAAGGAAGAAGTTGAAAGTGAGGCCGAGGAAGAAGAGATGGAAGAAGATTAAAGTTCACGCCCGAGCACCATGATCACAAGCATTGGGGTGGTGACAAGTTATGACAAGTTCAATAAGAGTGCACGTATAAGAACCGGAGGGGGTGTGCCACGCCACATCTTAGCTCCATGGACATCTCCGTCAGGCAACAACCCTTTCCATACTCTAATTCATGAACATCAGATTCAAAAGGTGCCTAGATCACGATTTCCCTCTGGTTGGGATATAGATCGTTCTAACAATGCAGGGAGAGAAAGTTCCAAGTGTGAAGAAGGATGGGGAAATAATTCCAAGAGCTGGGACTCTCTGGCTGATAGGTTCATGAGCCGTATTGAGCACAATTCAGAGATGATTCGTAACCTCAGTCACAAGATCGATGATTTGAAAGATTTGATTGAGAAGCTTATTAAAGACTACCCACCACCATCGAAGGAGTAATTCGTCATTGGTATTGGCATCCCCTTGGCTTGTTCCAAGCTTGGGAGAGTGCCGCGGTATCACATCATTATCTTTTACTCATTTACTTTTCAAGTAGAGTCATATCATGAATAGAGAAGTTATCTTATAGAATAGTTTGCAGTGTGGAAGTATCCTCCTAAGTTGGTTATCTATGTATCCCTTGGTGTGAGTTGCGGTAATGAAATATTAATGAGAAGTTTTATCATTTACTTTCCGCACACTTTATTTTAGTTGCAATGTTTCTTATACGATTAGTCTTGTTGATTAGTATTGGTATCACTTTGGGAGCATGAGTAAATTTAGTTGGTTTTGGCAAACTTAGTTTGGTCAGTAGCAACATTACCTTGAGGTTTGAGTAGAAAATAAGAAAGAAGTGCTTGTAGTTACATCACTTCAGTTTTGCTTCATGTTGGGCTTATAAGCATTATTATTCTCAAAGTTAAAATTGTTATACCTTCAAGGAAGTTTGCATGATTGTTCCTATTATATGTATGTTTTTTTGTTTCATGCAACTCTTATGCTTGCTACCCAGCCTTGCCAGCCAAAAACCTGTACTGAGAGGGAATACTTCTCGTGCATCCAACTCCCAAAAGCCAAGTTACTTCCAAAGAGTCCACTATAAATCCCTATGTATGGTATTTCAAGCCATTCCAAGTAAATTTTCATGTGCTACCTTTCAAAAACCTTCAAACACTTCTCATTTTGTGCCACTGTTTTTAGCTCATGAGGACGTAGTGGATGGGTTTGTTATCTTCCATACTAAATTAAGTACCCCTCGACTAGGCAGCTTCATCTGCTCGTCATTAATTTTGCAAGGGGGCTGGTTAGACCATTGTAATCTCAAAAAGAAAAGAATAAGACACTCCTCCATGGTATGTGAAAGTTGGTTGGCACCCGATGGAATCGGTTAGCCATTGTTTGAGAAAGGAAAAGGTGGGGAGGAGTGCCAAGCTATAACAGAGCACAATTGTGCCAACTAATCAACATCTCGGAACCGCTCTCACTTGTTTAGTATGGAAGATATCAAGAATTCCGTTGCTAGTCGTTGACAAAAGCAACCACCTCTCAAAACAACTTTTACCTCTGTTTTACAAATGAAAAGCTCTAGCACATGTTTAATCCCTGCTTCCCTCTGCGAAGGGCCTGTCTTTTACTTTTATGTTGAGTCAACCTATTCCCTTCTATCTCAAGCAAGCATTTGAGTTGTTATGCTTCAATCATCCATATGTTGATCCGTTTAATCATGTTTACTAACTTCTTTTGTTAGTACAATGCTTTTATCTGAAGGAATATATCTTTGAAAGCTTTCTATGATTGCAAAAAGTTTGTTTCATTGAGCATATGGTTTTTGCTATATTAGCTCTGTTTTTTAAAAGGCTCCATTCAAAAGCTAGTATAGTTTGTTCATTGTTCTCTGACCAAGAACTAAGGTTTGCCATCATCAATTATAGTTTACCTTGTGCATCCTTATTTGTGATTCCCTTTTACTTATTGCAAGTCTATATCATATAAAGGGAAGTTGCTGTCTATTATAATTTATGCCTTGGTAAATGTGATGCTTCTTGTTCGTATTTTGATTATCGACACTTCACTCCATAAACCTGTGGTCATGTTTACCGAGTTTAGTTTTCGCTTGGGGACAAGCAAGGTCTAAGCTTGGGGGGTTGATACGTCCATATTGCATCACTATTTTGTATCATAATTTACTGTTATTCATTGATATATTTCATATTTAGAGATGATACTTATGTTGTTTCCTCAGTTTTTACATGTTTGATGATCATTGGAGGATTTGCAATATTTTATCGTCCCCAAAAACCTAAGTCAAGGGGGGGCTCAGAGATAGACACCGCCGCCTTTGCGGGGCAGAAAACACCACAGAGAGAAAAGCTCTCCAGCAAGCAGAAATCTGCCGGGGAAATTCCTTCCCGGAGAGGGGAGATCGTCGCCATCGTCATCATCATCACACCGGACTTCATCGGGATCATCATCACCATCATCCTCATCACCAGCACCTTCATCTCCATCATCACCACGCCATCCCGCTGTAACATCTTGAGTTGAATCTTGTCAAATTCTTAGGGGAAACTTTCCCGGTGTTAATTACTCTTGTGGTTGATGCTATTGAGTGGAACCGTTGAATTAAGGTTTATGTTCAGATTGTTACTTACCATTATTTCACCTCTGGTGATGATCTATATGATGTCTTGTGAGTAGTTCATTTAGTTCTTGAGGACATGGGAGAAGTCAAGTCGTTAGTAGTGGAATTATGTTGAGTAATATTTAATGGTTTGATATTTATTTGTTGTGGTGCTATTTCACTAGTGGTGTCATGTGAACGTCGACTATATGATACTTCACCATTTATGGGCCTAGTGAGATGCATTGTGTATTTGGCTACCAATTGTGGGTTGCTGGAGTGACAGAAATCTAAACCTCCAATGGGAAACCAGTGCACCAGGGAGCGTAGGATCTTAGAGTTTAAGGCTGTGGTTAGATTTATCTTAATTACTTTCTTGTATTTGCGGATGCTTGCAAGGGGTATAATCAAAAGTGTGTATTTATCCTAGTAAGGGTAGTGCGCTAGCACAGGTTCACCCCCATAACACTTATCAAACCAATAAAGATTATTTAGCGGTATGAAGCGAAAGCACTTGCAGATTCTCCCGTGTGTCCTCGAGAACATTTGGTTATCATAAGTTACACAACCGGCTTGTCCTTTGCTCTAGAAAGGATTGGACCACTTGCAGCAATTATTACTATTGTCTTTTATTTACTCGTACTTTATTTATTTGCATTACTAAATACCCCTGAAAACCCGTTTGCTAGTATTTACAATGAATCCTTGATCAAAACCACTTGTCAACACCTTCTGCTCCTTGTTGGGTTCGACACTCTTATTTATCGAAAGTACTACGATACACCCCCTATACTTGTGGGTCATCAACGTCTCAAACGTATCTATAATTTTTGATGCTCCATGCTTGTTCTTACACCATTTGCTTAGTGTTTTGTTACACTTCGTGGCGTTTTATGTATTTTCCGGAACTAACCTATTAACAAGATGCCACAGTGCCAGTTTCCCGTTTTCTGCTGTTTTTGTGTTTCAGAAAAGTTACACAGGAAATATTATCAGAATTGGATGAAACAAAAGCCGAACCTCCTATTTTTACCGAAGCTTCGTGAAGACCGAAGATGAGACGGAGGGGGGACAGAGGCTAGCCACACCACAGGGGGGCGTGGCCCTGCCCCTGGCCACGCCCACCCATGGTGATCCTGCCTGGGCCACCTCCTGACGACACCCCTTTGCCTATAAAGTCCCCTCGTCGGGAAAAACCTAAGGGACGGATCGCTTTTCCCAGAAACATACTGCAAGCCGCCGCCGTCATCGAATTGAGATCGGGAGGATCCAGGAGCTCTTCCCGGCACCCTGCCGGAGAGGGGAATCCCTGCCGGAGGCCTTCTACACCACCATGGTCGCCTCCGGAGTGATGTGTGAGTAGTCTACCTTGGACTATGGGTCCATAGCAGTAGCTAGATGGTTGTCTTCTCCACCATGTGCTTCATGTTTAGATCTTGTGAGCTGCCCTACATGATCAAGATCATCTTTATGTAATCATACATGTCGTGTTTGTTGGGATCCGATGAGTACTGGTACTATGTCAAGTTGATGTGCTGAATATTATCTTATGTTATCTCTACGTTGTTTATGATCTTGCATGCTTTCCATTGCTAGTAGCTATCTTGGCCGAGTAGATGCTAGTAACTCCAAGAGGGAGTCTTTATGCTCGATAGTTGGGTTCATGCCTCTATTTAATCTGGGGGAGTGACAGAAACCTCTAAGGTTGTAGATGTGCTGTTGCCACTAGGGAGAAAACAACATTCTTGTGTCCAAGGACATTTGCTTTGTTTACGTTACGCACTTTGCTTAATGCGATTATCTATTGTTCACAACTTAATACTCAAGGGGTCCTCGGACGATTCCCCGCTAGTGGATTATTAGTCATAGATGCATTTGGATGGCGGTCTATGTATTTTGTCGTAATGCCCATAGTAAGCCTCATAGTGATCCTCGTGATGTATGTACGTTATCTTTACTCTATCAATTGACCAACTGTAATTTGTTTACCCAGCATGCTTTATTTATCTTATGGAGAGACACCACTAGTGAACTGTGGAGCCCGGTCCAATTTCCTTTACATAGCTTTACCGTTTTACTTTACTCACACTGTTTACTTTAGTTGCATACTATTATCCTATTACCACTCAATACGCTCATTCCTTTGTTTATAGCAAAACGGTGAGATTGACAACCTCATTGTAAGTTGGGACCAAAGTACTTGTTTGTGTTGTGCAGGTTTCACATTGCTGCTGGGGGAAGACACGCCGACAAGCATTTTATCTGGCGCCCTTATCCGGATTGTCACGAAGCTAGCAAGCATCACCTTCTGAAGTTTGGCTTTCTCCTACTGGTTCGATTTAACCTTGGTTTCATTACTGAGGGAAGACCTGCTACTGTGCTCATCATACCTTCCTCTTAGGGTTCCCAACGGGCTGTTACTTACAAGCCATCAAGCAGTTTTTCTGGCGCCGTTGCCGGGGAGAAAGAAGACTTCTGCAAGGGGAGTCTCGCACGCACACTCTTTTACTTTGTTTATTGTTTTGCTTTACTTTATTTTTGCTTGCATCATTTTTATCAAAAACACAAAAAATTAGCTTCCTTTATAGTTGTTACTTTATTACTCTTAGTTCATTATGTTGTTCCCTAAGTATGTTTTGGAGGACCTCTCAGTAGGTAGTGGTTCTATCATTGGGAAAAGTAACATTTAGGAGTTCTTTAATCATATTAGTATGCATAAAGATGTTGAGGATAGATCTTTGGCTGAGCTTGCTCCTAGTTATGAAGTTGCTGCTGCTTATTTAGTTCACATGTTGGAAGCTAGGTTTGCTAACCTTAATCCTTTTATGCAACACATATTTCTTAAGCTTCATGATATTGAAGACTCCGAAAAGAAAGATTTTATTTTGGAGACTTTGCATAGAGAATTTAGAAATGTTGCTATTGAAGGTAGGAAAGTTTTTGAGCGTTTTAATATGCTTGGCTCGCCTGTTAATGTTGTTGGTACAAACAATGAAGAAACCAAAGTACTAATACCTAGCAAACTCTTGGGATTGCATGAAGCTTTGGAAAATAATTTTGATTGGATCTGTCCTGAAAATCTTTTTAGTGAATTGAGTGAACCAAAGCGTGATCACAAGGGGTCTTCAAAAACTTATGTGGATGCAATACAATGTCTTATAGAAAAGACTTCTGCTATGGATTTTAATGCATCATTTGATATTACTTGATTCGCACTTTCTGCGCCTAGCTCAAAGGCGTTAAAGAAAAGCAATCTTGGGAGATAAACCATTGTTTTATTTTCAGTATTTTTTTATTTGAGTCTTGGAAGTTATTACTACTATAATAACCGCTCCTTATCCTTTTTATTTCGTTTTTGTGCCAAGAAGAACCTCTAATTTGAGGGAGGTAAGATTTGGGGAAGTTGCTATCCTGAAACAGATTTTGGTGCTGCACCGTAACAATTCGTGAAAATTCTCAGAATATCTTTTTGACCTGCGATTTCTTGTGCACATGCCCCAGGTTATATCCAAACTTTCATTAGTTTTACACTTTTTGATTTGGGCAACAGAAAACCCTCGAAAAAATCGACCTTTGTCAGCTGTTCTATTTTGACAGATTTCTGCCACTATTTGTGTTTGCCTCTCGATCGCTTTCTTTTTGAGTTCTTTTGATCACGGAACTTTTGGGGAAGTTGATACAGTAGTATATGCTTTATGTGGTGGTTCTGATTTGAAACCTGAACCAAAAAAGGGTTGATTCATTATTATGCTTACACTAATGTTGCTAATAGAATTATGTTAAGTTTTGTATGAAGGAAGTTTTCAAGTGTAGGGATTGGAGAATGATGACATGAGGTGAAGAATGGGCAAAAGCTCAAGCTTGGGGATGCCCATGCACCCCAAGAAATATCCAAGAGGTACAAGCGTCAAAGCTTGGGGATGCCCCTGAGGCACCCCTTCTTCATCGGCAAAAATCAGGTCACCTTTCAAAACACTATATTTTTATTGCTTCATGCACTATGCGTTTTTCTTGGAGCGTCTTTACTTTTGCTTTTAGTTTTCTTTTGTTTTGTTTGCTGCAATAAATGGTTGGACCCCAACAAATTTCTTTTGAAGGAGATTTACTTGCTTTTCATTTGCCAAGAACACTCCGTTTTTCACTCTTATCGTTCAACGAGTGTTCTCTTTTTCTAGAACTGCGTTTAGCTTTCATTTTTTGCCTTGATTTTTTGTTCAGATCATGTTTTATCTTTGCATCAAGGTGTATTTGGACCTCTGGTCTATGTTGGTATTCATCAAAAGAGTTGTTTCAAAAAGGTTTGAATGGTGTTCGAAAAGAGAAAAAGTTTCATGCAAAAAAGTGGTACAAAAAGAAGCTTGTTTAGACTGCGGCTTAGACTTTTTCATGCCATGCTTGATGTCGTTTTGATAGTATGCTTAGTGGTTTTGCTGTAGCATGACTTATCTCAAATGACTGAGATTGCTTAATGAGCCTTTGAAAAAATCATGCGTTGTTTTTATTATTTAGAAGCATTAATTTGGTTTTCTCCTTGATGCTTTATTTGGGTTGACTTGGCGCATGCTTACAACATGTTTGACTCATACAAAGTTGCCATAAGCCTCTATGATCATTTAGTTTTTGACTTTTGATGCCATTTTATGCTTCTCTTAATGATGTTTTGTCGCTATGCATGATTATGGTCGTTATTGCTCTCTTAGTTGGTCGCTCCCAGTCTTTTGCTAGCCCTCATTTTGTACTGAGTATGAGCTCTACTCGTTCATCCAACTCCCAAAAACCAAGTTATTCCAATATGTCCTCCATACTATTAGCAATTTTCTATTCCAAAGTACATTTGACTTGCTTTTATCTATCCTTCAAATTAAACTCTTTTGGTGTTATGTGAAAATTAGTCAGTAAAGCTCTCATGAACCTGATGGCACAATTTACTTTTCTTGCTTTTAATAATTTTGACATTGTGGCTCTTTTATGTTGACATTATGCTTGCAAGTTGTAAGTTGGAAATTAGCCAAACCATGCCATCATGGGGTAAGCTTTAAACATTGCACTTCTCTTATTTGAGTTGATATCGTGATCTTTTGTTTATGGATACTCATGATGTGAAATAAGTTGGGAATCTTGCGGGATCATGGAGTTTGTATACGTGTTAGAGAAACTCCTGGGCCGCCAATCTAAGCCATGCATAATTCATGGTGGAAATTTACAGCATGCCCATAGTGGACATTCGACGACGCATCTCAAAATAAAAAGCTATACCAATGGTAAATAAAAGAGATGCCGAGGTGTACATTGTCTGTTTGTCCTATCATTTTGATGTGGGCTTGTTCCATGTCATCAGGCAAGGAGGTGCCCCATTGGCGGTTCTCGATGATACGTGTATACTTACAATGACAAGAGCTTGCTTGGGATTCTAAGTCGAGTAGCATGAGGTTTGGGTATTCGTACTCCACGGGACACGAGGTTTTCAACTTATAATTTGTCAAGCATATGCTCATAAACGTTCTTGCATTTACTTTAACCATTCAAGATGCCTATGATGGGGGCAATGAGAGCTCAAAGCTAGTAAGTACCATAATTTTTGAAGGTTTATAAAACTCGCAATCACTGCTTCCCTCTGTGAAGGGCCTTTCTTTTACTTTTATGTTGAGTTATCACCTTCTACTTTTATGCACCGTCTAAGAGAGCATAGTTGCCATTCTGAGTTTAATGTGCATAGTCCCAAAGTTTATCATTGATTGATTCATGACTATGGTTTAACTTGTTCTTAAATTATTTGTATCTAGTCGCCCTTTAAAACTTGAAGGTGTCCTATGCATTTATGTTTTGCTATTCCATGAAGGACACGCTGAAAACCATTTGCTATGTTTTTCCATATGATTTGAACACATGTTTGACTTTCATTGTTTCATTATTCATGATCTTTTGTTTGTGTTTCTTTTCATGTTATAACATGGTTGCTAAGTTTCTTATTGTCAAGATTATGTCTTTTATGCCCATGTTTTAAGTTCTTTTGATCCCAGCACTCAATGCTTACTTTGATGATCGAGATTGTGATGGTGCATGTCACCTCAAACATTATTCTTTTGTTATCACTTACCTACTCGAGGATGAGCAGGAGTTAAGCTTGGGGATGCTTGATACGTCTCAAACGTATCTATAATTTTTGATGCTCCATGCTTGTTCTTACACCATTTGCTTAGTGTTTTGTTACACTTCGTGGCGTTTTTATGCATTTTCCAGATCTAACCTATTAACAAGATGCCACATTGCCAGTTCCCTATTTTCTGCTGTTTTTGTGTTTCAGAAAAGTTACACAGGAAATATTCTCGGAATTTGATGAAACAAAAGCCGAACCTCCTATTTTTACTGAAGCTTCGCGAAGACCGAAGATAAGACGGAGGGGGGCCAGAGGCTGGCCACACCACAGGGGGGCATGGCCCAGCCCCTGGCCGCGCCCACCCATGGTGAGCCCGCCTGGCCCACCTCCTGACGACGCCCCTTCGCCTATAATGTCCCCTCGTTGGGAAAAACCTAAGGGACGGATCGCTTTTCCCAGAAACATACTGCAAGCCGCCGCCGTCGTCGAATCGAGATTAGAAGGATCCATAAGCTCTTCCCGGCACCCTGCCGGAGAGGGGAATCCCTACCGGAGGCCTTCTACACCACCATGGTCGCCTCCGGAGTGATGTGTGAGTAGTCTACCTTGGACTATGGGTCCATAGCAGTAGCTAGATGGTTGTCTTCTCCACCATGTGCTTCATGTTTAGATCTTGTGAGCTGCCCTACATGATCAAGATCATCTTTATGTAATCATACATGTTGTGTTTGTTGGGATCCGATGAGTATTGGTACTATGTCAAGTTGATGTGCTGAATATTATCTTATGTTATCTCTATGTTTTTTATGATCTTGCATGCTTTCCATTGCTAGTAGCTATCTTGGCCGAGTAGATGCTAGTAACTCCAAGAGGGAGTATTTATGCTCGATAGTTGGGTTCATGCCTCTATTTAATTTGGGGGAGTGACAGAAACCTCTAAGGTTGTAGATGTGCTGTTGCCACTAGGGAGAAAACAACATTCTTGTGTCCAATGACATTTGCTTTGTTTACATTACGCACTTTGCTTAATGCGATTATCTGTTATTTGCAACTTAATACTCAAGGGGTACTCGAACGATTCCCCGCGAGTGGATTATTAGTCATAGATGCAGTTGGATGGCGGTCTATGTATTTTGTCGTAATGCCCAGAGTAAACCTCATAGTGATTCTCATGATGTATGTACGTTATCTTTACGCTATCAATTGCCCAACTGTAATTTGTTTACCTAGCATGCTTTATTTATCTTATGGAGAGACACCACTAGTGAACTGTGGACCCCGGTCCAATTTCCTTTACATAGCTTTACCGTTTTACTTTACTTGCACTATTTACTTTACTTGCATACTATTATCCTATTACCACTCGATACGCTCATTCCTTTGTTTACAGCAAACCGGTGAGATTGACAACCTCATCCTAAGTTAGGAGCAAAGTACTTGTTTGTGTTGTGCAGGTTTCACGTTGCTGCTGGGGGAAGACACGCCGACAAGCAGTTTATCTGGCGCCCTTGTCCGGATTGTCATGAAGCTAGCAAGCATCGCCTTCTGAAGTTTGGCTTTCTCCTACTGGTTCGATTTAATCTTGGTTTCATTACTGAGGGAAGACCTGCTACCGTGCTCATCATACCTTCATCTTGGGGTTCTGATACGTCTCAAACGTATCCATAATTTTTGATGCTCCATGCTTGTTTTTACACCATTTGCTTAGTGTTTCGTTACACTTTGTGGCATTTTTATGCATTTTCTGGAACTAACCTATTAACGAGATGCCACAGTGCCAGTTCCCTGTTTTCTGCTGTTTTTGTGTTTCAGAAAAGTTACACATGAAATATTCTCGGAATTGGACGAAAGAAAAGCCAAACATCCAGATCTTCACCGAAGCTTACAGAGAACCGAAGAGGAGATGGAGTGGGGCCACGAGGGGCCCACAAAATATGGCAGCGCGGCCCAGGGCTAGGCCGCGCCGCCTATGTGTGTGGCCGCCTCGGTCCACTTCTGACGATGCCCCTTCGCCTATAAAGACCCCCCGACGGGAAAAACCTAAATACCCAATCACTTTTCCAGAATACATCGCGATCCGCCGCTGCCGTCGACCCGAGATCGGGAGGGTCCAGAAGCTCTTCCCGGCACCCTGCCGGAGAGGGGAATCGCCACCAGAGGTCTTCTTCATCGCCATGCTTGCCTCCGACGCGATGAGTTAGTAGTCTACCTTGGACTATGGGTCCATAGCAGTAGCTAGATGGCTGTCTTCTCCACCATGTGCTTCATATTTAGATCTCGTGAGCTGCCTTACATGATCGAGATCACCGTTATGTAATTCTACATGTTGTGTTTGTTGGGATCCGATGAATATTGGTGTTATGATTGAGTTGATGTGCTGAATATTATCTTATGTTATCTCTATGTTGTTTATGATCTTGCATGCTCTCCGTTGTTAGTAGCTATCTTGGCCGAGTAGATACTAGTGACTCCAAGAGGGGGTATTTATGCTCGATAGTTGGGTTCATGCCTCTATTTAATCTGGGGGAGTGACAGAAACCTCTAAGGTTGTAGATGTGCTGTTGCCACTAGGGAGAAAACAACATTCATGTGCTCAAGGGCATATGCTTTATTTACATTACACACTTTGCTTAATGCAGTTATCTGTTGTTCATAACTTAATACTTGTGGAGTTCTCGGATTGATTCACCACAAGTGGATTATTAGTCATAGATGCAGTTGGATGGCGGTCTATGTATCTTGTTGTAATGCCCAGAGTAAATCGCATAGTGATCCTCTCGACATATTCACGTTGTCTTTATTCTATCAATTCCCCAACTATAATTTGTTTACCCAGCATGTGTTATTTTATCTTATGGAGAGACACCACTAGTGAACTGTGGACCCCGGTCCTATTTCCATTATATTGCTATCACCTGTTTACTTTACTCGCACTGTTTACTTTACTCACATACTACTATCATTTCCACTCGATACGCTCATACCCTTTGTTTCAAGCAAACCAGTGAGATTGACAACCTCATCGTAAGTTGGGAACAAAGTATTTGGTTGTGTTGTGTGCAGGTTCCACGTTGCCGCTCGCAAAGTAAAGCTTGGACGAGGCGCCCTATAAATTATCCGGAGCTGTCGCGAAGCTAGCGGGCATCACCTTCTGGAGTATTGGCATTTTCCTACTGGATTGATAACCTTGGTTTCATAACTGAGGGAAAACTTGCTGCTATATTCATCAAACCTTCTCTTGGGGTTTCCAACTGGCCGGTTATTTTACTTCATCAACAAACGCAATCAAGTTTTCTGGCATCATCATCACCGCGCCATCAACAAGTTAATCTGCTGCCGTTGCCGGGGAAAAAGAAGACTTCTGCAAGGGGAGTTTCGCACGCACATCCTTTACTTTGTTTTAAGTTTCGCTTTACTTTATTTTTACTTGCATCATTTTATCAAAAACACAAAAAAAATTAGTTTCCTTATAGTTGTTTTTACTTGTCTGCTTTTAGCTTTGCTAGAATGGCTACTCCTGAGAACACCAAGTTGTGTGATTTTACTAGCACGAATAATAGTGATTTTATCTGCACTCCTATTGCGCCACCTGCTCCTGCTGCAACTTTTTATGAGATTAAACCTGCTTTGTTGAACCTTGTTATGAAAGAGCAATTTTCTGGTGCTAGTACTGATGATGCTGCAGCTCATCTCAACAATTTTGTTGAGCCATGTGAGATGCAGAAATATAAGGATGTAGAGAGTGATATTATTAAGCTTAAGTTGTTTCCTTTTTCTTTGAGAGGAGGAGCTAAGGATTGGTTGATGTCTTTGCCTAAAAATAGTATTGATTCATGGGCTAAGTGTAAGGATGCTTTTATTGGAAGATACTATCCTCCTGCTAAGATTGTAGCTTTTCGTAGCAATATTATGAAGTTTAGCCAGTTTGATAATGAATATGTTGCTCAGGCTTAGGAAAGAATGAAATCTATGATAAAGAATTGCCCCACTCATGGACTGACTACTTGGATGATTGTCCAAACTTTTTATGCAGGACTGAATTTTTCTTCAAGGAACCTATTGGATTCAGCTGCTGGAGGTACTTTTATGTCCCTTACCTTGGGCGCCGCAACCAAGCTTCTCAACAATATGATGGTAAATTAATCTGAATGGCACACCGAGAGAGCTCCACAAGGTAACAAGGTAAATTCTGTTGAGGAAACCTCTTCCTTGAGTGATAAGATTGATGCTATTATGCTTATGCTTTCTAATGATAGGACTCATGTAGATCCTAATAATGTTCCTTTGGCCTGTTTGGTTGCTTAAGAAGAGCATGTTGATGTAAACTTCATTAGAAATAATAATTTCAACAACAATGCTTATAGGAACAATTTTGCTAGTAACAATTATAGGCCATATCCTTCTACCAATGGTAATGGTTATGATAATTTCTCCAACAACGCTAGGTCCGCGCCCTCTGAGCTTGAGGTAATGCTCAAGGACTTCATCGGTAAGCAAATGCTTTTAACAAGTCTGTTGAGGAAAAGTTAGGCAAAATTGATATTCTTGCTTCAAAAATTGATAGCCTTGCTCATGATGTTGAACTTCTGAAATTAAAAGTGTTACCTAATGATGTTAAGGAGAACAATCCTTTTGCCACTGCTAATGCTATCCAAGTTAGAATTGATGAAAATATTAGGATGCTAGCAGAATTGCATGCCAGGTGGGAAAGAGAAGATGAGATGGCTAGAAAGATGAAGGTATGTACCATTACTACCTCTAATGATGTTATTCGAAATGCTAGCAATCCTGTTACTTTGATTGGTGTAGAGAAAACTCCCACTCCTAGTATTAAAAAGCCTAAAACTGCTAAAACTTTTTCTCAAAAGAGTGCTGAAATTTTTCGGAGTGTAGGAGATGATAGCTCAATTTCCTTTAATGATTTTGATGTTGATGGCTGCAATATATCTGAAGTTATTTTGTTCTTGCAAAATCTTGCTTTGACTCCTAATGCTAGTCCTATAAATGTTGCTTTTACTAAGCATATTACCAACGCTCTCATGAAAATTAGGGATGAAAAGTTGAAGCAAAAAGCTTCTATTCCCAAGAAGTTAGAAGATGGTTGGGAACCCATCATTGATATGCATGTTAATGGTTTTGATTGCCATGCTTTATGTGATCTAGGTGCTAGTATTTCTATTATGCCTAGAAAAATTTATGACATGCTTGATTTACCACCGCTTGAAAAGTGTTATTATGATGTTCCTATTGCTGATGTTGCTAAGAAGAAACCTTTGGGAAGGATTAATGATGTTCTTATTATGGTTAACAATAACCTTGTTCCCGCTGATTTTCTTGTCATGGATGTTGAATGCAATGCTTCATGTCCTATTATTTTGGGAAGACCCTTTCTTCGAATTGTAGGTGCCATCATTGATATGAGGGAAGGCACCATCAAATATCAATTTCCACTCAAGAAAGGTATGGAATACTTCCCTAGAAAGAGAAATAAATTGCTTTTTGACTATGTTCTTAGAGCAAATTATGAGCATGATGCTTCATCACTTAAATTACTTAATTCGCATTTTCTGCGCCTAGCTCAAAGGCGTTAAAGAAAAGCACTCTTGGGAGATAACCCAATGTTTTTTACTTTCAGTACTTTTTATTTTATTTGAGTCTTGGAAGTTATTACTACTGTAATAACCTCTCCTTATCCTTTTTATACCGTTTTTGTGCCAAGAGAAGCCTCGAATTTGAGTGAGGTAAGATTTGGGGATGTTGCTGTCCTGAAACAGTTTTCGGTGCTGCACCATAACAATTCGTGAAAATTCTCAGAATATCTTTTGGACCTGCGATTTCTTGTTCATATGCCCCAGGTTATATCCAAACTTTCATTAGTTATACACTTTTTGATTTGAGCAACAGAAAACCTTCTAAAAATTCGAACTTTGTCAGCTGTTCTGTTTTGACAGATTTCTGCCATTATTTGTGTTTGCCGCTTTATCGCTTTCTTTTTGAGTTCTTTTGATCACGGAACCTTTGGGGAAGTTGCTACAGTAGTATATTATTTATATGTGGTGGTTTTGGGTTGAAACCTGAAGCAAAAAGGGTTGATTCATTGCTATGCTTACACTAATGTTGCTAATAGAATTGTGTTTAGTTTTGTATGAAGGAAGTTTTCAAGTGAATGATTGGAGAATGATGAGATGAGTTGAAGAATATACAAAAGCTCAAGCTTTGAGATGCCCATGTCACCCCAAGAAATATCCAAGAGGTACAAGCGTCAAAGCTTGGGGATGCCCCCGAGGCACCCCTTCTTCATCGGCAAAACTCAGGTCACCTTTCAACACACTATATTTTTATTGCTTCATGCACTATGCGTTTTTCTTGGAGCGTCGGTTGTTTTTAGTTTTCAGTTTTGTTTTCTGCAATAAATTGTTGGACCCCAACAAATTCCTTTTGGAGAAGTTGTCTTGCTTTTAATTTGCCAACAACACTCCATTTTTCACTCTTATCGTTTCAACGAGTGTTCTCTTTTTCTAGAACTGCGTTTAGCTTTCGATTTTCGCCTTGATTTGTGTTCAGATCTTGTTATATCTTTTTATCAAGGTGTATTTTGACCTCTGGTCCATATTGGTTTTCATCAAAAGAGTTGTTTCAAAAAAGTTTGAATGGTGTTGGAAAAGAGAAAAAGCTTTATGCAAAAAAAAAGTGGTACAAAAAGGAGCTTGTGTAGACTGCGGCCTAGGCTTTTGCACGTTGTGCTTGATGTCTTTTTGATAGTATGCTTAGTGGTTTTGCTGTAGCATGACTTGTCTCAAATGACTGAGATTGCTTAATGAGCCTTTGAAAAAAATCATGCATTGTTTTAATTATTTGGAAGCATTATTTTGGTTTTCTCCTTTGATGCTTTATTTGGGTTGACTTGGCGCATGCTCACACATGTTTGAATCATACAAAGTCGCCATTGCCTCTATGATCATTTAGTTTTTGACTTTTGATGCCATCTTATACTTCTTTTAATGTCGCTTTGTCGCACTGCATGATTATGGCCGTTATTGCTCTCTTAGTTGGTCGCTCCCAGTCTTTTGCTAGCCCTCATTTTGTACTGAGTATGAGCTCTACTCGTGCATCCAACTCCTAAAAACCAAGTTTGCCATTGTGTCCACTATAAATTCCTATGCATGGTATTTGTAAGCCATTCCAAGTAAATTTTCATGTGCTACCTTTCAAAACTTTCAACTACTTCTCGTTTTGTGCCACTATTTTTAGCTCATGGGGACGTAGTGGTCGGAATTGCTATCTTCCATATTAAATTAAGTACCCCTCGACTAGGCAGCTTCATCTGCTTGTCATTAATTTTGCATGAGAGCTGGTCAGACCATTGCAATCTAATTCTAAAAAATAAAAAAGGCACTCCTCCATGGTATGTGAATGTTGGTGGGCACCCGATGGAATCGGTTAGCCATGGTTTGAGAAAGGAAAAAGGTGGGGAGGAGTGCCAAAGCTTTATAAAAGAGTACCAATGTGCCAAATTTGCAAAGAACTCGGAACCACTCTCACTTGTTTATTATGGAAGATAGTAAGACCCCATTGCCAGTCGTTGACATGAAACAACCACCTCTCAAAACCCAATTTTTATCTCTGTTTTACAAATGAAAAGCTCTAGCACATGTTTAATCACTACTTCCCTCCGCAAAGGGCCTTTCTTTTACTTTTTTGTTGAGTCACCACCTTCTATCTTTATGCACCGTCTAAGAGAGCATAGTTGTCATTCTAAGTATAATGTGCATTGTCCCAAAGTTTTCATTGATTGATTCATGATGTTGGTTTCACTTGTTCTTAAATTACTTGTATCTAGTCGCCATCTTAAACTTGAAGGTGTCCTATGCATTTATGTTTTTCTCTCTCATGAAGGACAAGCTGAAAACCATTTGTAAGTTTTTCCATATGATTTGAACACACGTTTGACTTTCATTGTTTCATTTTCATGATCTTTCATTTGTGTTCTTTTTCATGTTATAACATGGTTGCTAAGTTGCTTCTATCAAGACTATGTCTTTCATGCCCATGTTTTAAGTTCTTTTGATCCCAGCGCACAACGCTTACATAGATGATCAAGATTGTGTAGGTGCATGTCACCTCAAAAATTATTTCTTTTGTTATCACTTACCTACTCGAGGACGAGCAGGAGTTAAGCTTGGGGATGCTGATACGTCTCAAACGTATCCATAATTTTTGATGCTCCATGCTTGTTTTTACACCATTTGCTTAGTGTTTCGTTACACTTTGTGGCATTTTTATGCATTTTCCGGAACTAACCTATTAACGAGATGCCACAGTGCCTGTATCATGTTTTCTGCTATTTTTGTGTTTCAGAAAAGTTACACAGGAAATATTCTCGGAATTGGACGAAACAAAAGCCAAACATCCAAAAATTCACCGAAGCTTCCAGAGAACCAAAGAGGAGACGGAGTGGGGCCACGAGGGGCCCACGCAACAGGGCGGCGTGGCCCAGGGCTAGGCCGCGCCCCCTATGTGTGTGGCTGCCTCGGTCCACTTCCGACGATGCCCCTTCGCCTATAAAGACCCCCCGAGGGAAAAAACCTAAATACCCGATCACTTTTCCAGAATACATCGCGATCCACCGCCGCCGTTGACCCGAGATCGGGAGGGTCCAGAAGCTCTTCCCGGCACCCTGTCGGAGAGGGGAATCGCCATCGGAGGTCTTCTTCATCGCCATGCTTGCCTCCGGCGCGATGAGTGAGTAGTCTACCTTGGACTATGGGTCTATAGCAGTAGCTAGATGGTTGTCTTCTCCACCATGTGCTTCATGTTTAGATCTCGTGAGCTGCCTTACATGATCGAGATCACCGTTATGTAATTCTACATGTTGTGTTTATTGGGATTCGATGAATATTGGTGTTATGATTGAGTTGATGTGCTGAATATTATCTTATGTTATCTCTATGTTGTTTATGATCTTTCATGCTCTCCGTTGTTAGTAGCTATCTTGGCCGAGTAGATACTAGTGACTCCAAGAGGGGGTATTTATGCTCGATAGGTGGGTTCATGCCTCTATTTTATCTGGGGGAGTGACAGAAACCTCTAAGGTTGTAGATGTGCTGTTGCCACTAGGGAGAAAACAACATTCATATGCTCAAGGGCATATGCTTTGTTTACATTACACACTTTGCTTAATGCAGTTATCTGTTGTTCGCAACTTAATACTTGTGGAGTTCTCGGATTGATTCGTCACAAGTGGATTATTCGTCATAGATGCAGTTGGATGGCGGTCTATGTATCTTGTTGTAATGCCCAGAGTAAATCGCATAGTGATCCTCTCGACATATTCACGTTGTCTTTATTCTATCAATTGCCCAACTATAATTTGTTTACCCAGCATGTGTTATTTTATCTTATGGAGAGACACCACTAGTGAACTGTGGACCCTGGTCCTATTTCCATTATATTGCTATCACCTGTTTACTTTACTCGCACTGTTTACTTTACTCGCATACTACTATCATTTCCACTCGATACGCTCATACCCTTTGTTTCAAGAAAACCGGTGAGATTGACAACCTCATCGTAAGTTGGAAACAAAGTATTTGGTTGTGTTGTGTGCAGGTTCCACGTTGCCGCTCGCAAAGCAAAGCTTGGACGAGGCGCCCTATAAATTGTCCGGAGCTGTCACGAAGCTAGCGGGCATCACCTTCTGGAGTATTGGCTTTTTCCTACTGGATTGATAACCTTGGTTTCATAACTGAGGGAAAACTTGCTGCTATATTCATCAAACCTTCTCTTAGGGTTTCCAACTGGCTGGTTATTTTACTTCATCAACAAACGCAATCAAGTTTTCTGGCATCATCATCGCCGCGCCATCAAGTTCCCAATGGGCTGTTACTTACAAGCCATCAGACTCTTTGGAAGTAACTTGGTTTTTTGGAATTGGATGCACGAGAAGTATTCCTTCTCAGTACAGGTTTTTGGCTAGCAAGGCTTGGTAGCAAACATAAGAGTTGCATGAAACAAACAAACATATATGTGATAGAAAACAATCATGCAAACTTCCTTGAAAGTACAAACGATCTTAGCTTGAGAATACAAATGCTAATGAGCCAATCATGAAGGAAAGGTGAAATGATGTATCTACAAGTATTTCCCTCTTTTCTACTCAAGCCTCAAAGTATTGTTGCTACTAACCATTGCTAAGTTTGCCAAAACTAACTAGATTTACTCATGCTCCCAAAGTGATACCAATACTAATCAACAAGACTAATCATATAAAAAAATTGCAAACTAAAATAAAGTGTGCAGAAAGCAAATGATAAGACTTCTCATTAATATTTCATAACCGTAACTCACACCAAGGGATACATAGATAACCAAGTAAAGGAGGATACTTCCATACTGCAAAATATTCTATAAGATAACTTCTCTATTCATGATATGACTCTACTTGAAAAGTAAATGGGTAAAAGGTAATGATGTGATACCGCGACACTCCCCCAAGCTTGGAACAAGCCAAGGGGATGCCAATACCAATGACGAATTACTCCTTTGGCGGTGGTGATGAGTCTTTAATAAGCTTCTCAATAAGTTCCTTCAACTCATCAATCTTGTAGGTGAGATTACGAATCATCTCTGAATTATGCTCAATGCGGCTCATGAACATGTCGGACTACGAATCCCAACTATTGGAACTATTTCCCCACCCTTCTTCGCGCTTAAAGCTCTTTTTCTCTACATGGTTAGAATGATCTATATCCCAACTAGAGGGTAATTTTGCTTTAGGCACCCTTTGGAATTGATGTTCATGTATGAGAGTATGGAAGGGATTGTTGCCTGAAGAAGATGTCCTTGGAGCTAAGGAATGGCGTGGAACACCCCCTCTAGTTCTTATCCACGCACTCTTCTTGAACTTGTCATGATTTGTCACACTCCAATGCTTGCAATGATGGCACTAGGGTATGGACTCTGGTATTCTTCCATCTCTTCTTCTTCGGCTTCACTCTCAACCTCTCCCTTCAGCTTAGGGTCTTGGTGATCATCTTCTGGAGGCGTCTTTTCCTTGTCATTGCTTGCGGAGGCCATTATGCCTCTAAAACTGAGAACAATTCCTGACAGAAATAGATCAAAACAAAAACACGATGAGAACACGATATACAAACCTTGGGAAATCTAGGGGTTATGTAGGCGAAAATTAAACATCAAAACAAAGGCACAGGAGGAAACCGGGACGGAAACGAGTTCCGAGGTGGACACACCATAGGGTGGCGCGGCCAGCAGGGGGCCCACCCCACTAGGTGGTGTGGAGCCTCCGGGCTCCGTTTCCAACTCGTTTTTGTCTCGTGATTTTTCATATTTAATAAAAACAACAAAAGCATAAGCAGAAAAGTTTAATGCAAACTTTTTCTGACTAGAACTGTTACCTATTCGAAAATGGACTCTGCAGTTTCCTGGATATGTTCTTTGATGAATTCTTCTGGAGTCACCACTTGAATAACATCGACATCTTCATTATAAGAATCTCCAAAAATATAATGCTTGAGTCTTTGCCCATTCACCACTTGCATAGTATTATCTTTAAGAGAAGCAATCTTTATCGCACCTGAACGATACACCTCTTCAATAATAAAGGGTCCTTCCCATTTCGAGAGTAATTTTCCTGCAAAAAATCTGAGACGAGACCTATACAATAGAACTTTCTCACCAACATGAAATTCTCTCTTAAGAATTCTCATATCATGCCATTGCTTGACTTTCTCTTTAAAAAGTCTGGCATTCTCATAAGCTTCACTTCTCCGCTCATCTACGGAACTCAAATCAAGCAACCTTTTCTTATCGGCAAGTTTAAAATCCCTATTAAGCTCTTTCACTGCCCAGAAAGCTTTGTGTTCTAATTCTAAAGGCAAGTTACACGCTTTTCTGTAAACCATTTTGTAAGGAGACATGCCCATGGGGTTCTTATAAGCAGTTCTATAAGCCCATAAAGCATCGTTCAACTTGCTAGCCCAGTTTTTCCTAGATCTATTAACAGTCTTCTGCAAGATAGACTTGATCTCTCTATTCGATAGCTCTACTTGCCCACTAGTTTGGGGATGATAAGCAGAAGTAATTCTATGATTAACGTCATATCTAGCAAGAGTCTTCCTAAAACCTCCATGAATAAAATGAGAACCTCCATCAGTCATAAGATATCTAGGCACACCAAACCTAGGAAAAATAACATCCTTAAGCATGTTTAACGAGGTCTCACCATCGGCACTCTTCGTAGGTATAGCTTCTACCCACTTAGTAACATAATCAACATCAACAAGTATATGATTATAACCTTCTGAAGGAGGAAAAGGACCCATAAAGTCAAATCCCCAACAATCAAATGGTTCAATAAGAAGAGAATAATTCATAGGCATCTCATTGCGTCTAGAAATATTTCCAACTCTCTGGCATTCATCACAAGATAAAATAAACTTTCTAGCATCTTTAAAAAGGGTAGGCCAATAAAAACCTGATTGTAGAACTTTTTATGCAGTTCTATCTCCAGCCATAGTTTTAAAAACCAAACCAGTTTAGTGGTTCGACCAGAAAAAACCTGAACCAAAGCCTTCACCGGTTTTTTAAGAGTCACTCGTCCAACTAAGAAAAAATCAGAAAAACTGCATAAAAATAATGTGTTTTCACGAAGAGATGATCCTAAAACCTAGAACCTTGCTCCAAATACTTTGCATAAGGCCTAATACCACCTTTACTACACTTAGTTTGTGATCTACTACGAAAGTAAACACAAAACATATGATTCGATGCTAAAATTTTCCAAAATCAACTTAATTATTTATTAAATTTAATGGTTTTTTGTCGCTATTGAACCAGCTGAGCCACCGGTTGGACCAGTGAACCCGTGAGCCAGTCACCTCACCGGTTCACTCACCGGTCCGGTTTTTGAAACTATGTCTCCAGCATGATCTCCTCCATAAGCACTACCATGACATTTCCTCAATATCTCTTGTTGTTCATTTTATGGAACACATCTTCGCATAATACCATCCACTAGTTCTTTATATAAGTGTGGGTCATCCCAAAAATAATGCCTCAAGTCATAAAGAATTTCCTTCTTTGCTGAGTTGTAAAGGTTGGAGGCAAATACTTGGAAACAATAAAGTTAGCATAATCAGCATACCAAGGACTCTCTCGTGAAGTTACCTTTATTGCAGCCAACTGTTCATTTGGAAAACTATCATTAACAGGCATAGGATCAAATGAAATGTTTTCCAATCTAGACAAATTATCAGCAACATGATTTTCAGCACCTTAACTATCTACAATATGCAAATCAAACTCTTGTAAAAGTAACACCCATATAATAAGCCTCGGCTTAGCATCCTTCTTTGCCATAAGATATCTAATAGCGGCGTGATCAGTATGAATAGTAACTTTCGAATCAACAATATAAGGTCTAAACTTATCACGTGCAAAAACAACAGCAAGAAACTCTTTCTCAGTAGTAGCATAATTCTTTTGAGCAGCATCAAGAGTCTTACTAGCATAATGGATAACATTCAACTTCTTATCTACACGCTGTCCAAGAACAACACCTACAGCAAAATCACTAGCATCACACATAATTTCAAAGGGTAAATTCCAATCGGATGGTTGGACAATAGGAGCAGTAGTTAAAGCCTTCTTAAGAGTTTCGAAAGCTTCCTTACAATCATCATCAAAAACAAATGGTACATCATTTTGAAGAACATTAGTAAGAGGCTTTGAAATCTTAGAGAAATCTTTAATAAACCTCCTATAAAAACCAGCATGACCAAGAATACTACGAATACCTTTAACATCCCTGGGACAGGGCATTTTCTCAATTGCTTCAACCTTTACTCTTTCAACTTCAATACCTCTTTTAGAGATTTTATGTCCAAGAACAATTCCTTCATTCACCATAAAGTGGCATTTCTCCCAATTAAGAACAAGATTAGTTTCTTCACATCCCTACAAAACTTTATCAAGATTGTGCAAACAATTATCAAAATAAGTTCCATAGACGGAGAAATCGTCCATGAATACCCCCACAAGTTCCATAAGGACAAGTAAAAGTGGTTTTCTCTTGATCTTGCTTTTTAACAGCAATTTGAGAGAAACCAGAATAACCATCAAGAAAAAAATGAGTTTTCTTAGATATCCTCTCTAATATTTGATCTATAAACGGTAAAGGATAATGATCTTTCTTAGTAACTTTGTTGACCTTTCTAAAATCGATGCACATCCTATAACCAACTACTACCCTCTGAGGAATAAGCTCGTTATTCTCATTAGGCACAACAGTAATTCCTCCTTTCTTGGGAACACAATGAATAGGACTGATCCATCTACTCTCAGCAATAGGATAAATAATACCAGCATCAAGGAGTTTCAATACCTCATTTCTTACCACTTCCTTCATCTTGGGAATTAAATGGCGTTGATGTTCAACAACAGGCTTTGCATCTGGCTCCATATTAATAGCATACTGACATATAGTAGGAGAAATCCCTTTTAAATCATCAAGAGTATATCCCATAGCTCCTCGGTATTTCCTCAGTATTTCCAATAACCTTTCTTCGATCTTCCCTGAAAGTTTAGAGCTAATAATGATAGGATATATATTTTCTTATCATCGATATAAGCATATTTAAGATCATCAGGTAAAGGCTTTAAATCAAAAATAGGGTCTTCCTTAGGTGGCAAAGTGGTACCCAAATCCTCCACGGGTAAATTGTGTTTAAGCAACTCTGGCTGACGAAGAAGAATCTCGTCAATCTCATTTCTTTCTTCCCTAAAGATCTCACTTTTGTGGTCCTCCATATATTGGCCTTGTTCATTTAAAAGGTGTCATATTTTGGTCCCTGAATTTATTGTTTATAAGGCATACCTAGTGACCTTATTACTCCCAACTTGTGAGACTTGAATGTACCAGTACTGTAGGGTACCACAATGACAGGGGACCTGGAGTATTTTCTTCTTTCGATTTTCATTTTCTGACATAAATGAGACCTCTGTCTGTAGTCGAACTGGCTGCAACCTATTTATTCACAGTTGGTTCAGTAGCAAGTAACTACTCTGTCTGTTGCAGTAATGTAAGATTCTTTTACAGGCTTGAGAAAACTGGAAACACTGGACATGAGATACTGTAACTGCATCACAGATTCAGATATGAAGTATTTATCAGGTTATAACTCTACCATGATTTGTGTAGACCAATCTAAATGAACACACATACTGATCTACAATGCAATGCATCATTAGGAGCAAGAGCAATGGAGGCAAGCTGTTCAACTCTAAAATCTTCATTGGGCAATTCAGTTTCATAAGAAGCTTTGGTAAACTTAGAAAAATTAAACTCATAAGATTTTCCATCAAACTTAGTCAAAATTTTCTCCTTCTTAAAATCTATAACAGCGCCACAAGTATTCAAAAAGGGTCTACCAAAAATAATGGGACAAGTTTTACTAGCAGTTGAACCAAGTACAAGAAAATCAGCAGGATATTTAGTCTTATCGCATAAAACTTCCACATCTCTAACAATACCAATTGGAGACATAGTCTCTCTGTTCGCGAGCTGAATAACCACATCAACATCTTCCAGTTCACAAGAACCAATTTCATGCATGATTTCTTTGTAAAGCTCATAAGGAATAGCACTTGAACTTGCACCAATGTCGCATAAACCATAATAGCAATGATCACCAATCCTGACAGAAAGTACAGGAACACTTGTTTTCCTAGATCTACTAAGATGTGAAACAATGTTAGAAGCATCTTCACAAAAGATAATATGCCCATCTTCTACATTTTTAGTAACAAGGTCCTTCACTATTGCTACAGGAGACTTAACAGTTATTTGCTCATCAGGTTCTAAAGCTTTCTTTGCACTTTTATTAAGCACACTAGTTAACATAGAATGCTCCTTTACCTTAGCAGGGAAAGGCGTTTTCTCAAAATAAGGCTCAGGCAAAATGCGATCAATAGTACAAACTTCAGTAATTCTAGCAGGAACACAACTAGTAGTATCTTTATAAGGCGCATGATACTTGTTCCAATCCTTCTTTGGAACATCAAGATAAGAGGCAAAGGTCTTAAAACAGTTAGCAAGTATTTGAGAATCAAGACCATAAACAGTACTAACATTATGAAAGTCATCGGTTCCCATAAAAGCTTTAATGCATTCATAATCATAATTTATACCTGACTTTCTACCTTTGTCGTTCTCCCATCCTTCAGTATTTTCTTGAATACGGTCAAGAAGATCCCATTTAGGTTCTTCTTTCATACGTGTAAATGATCCAGAGCAAGAAGCATCCAATAAATCCTTGTCGTGAAGAGTAAGCCTCGCATAGAAGTTATTAATAACAATATTACTAGGGAGCTCATGAATGGGACATTTGAGCATTAGTGACTTTAGTCTCCCCCACGCTTGGGCAATACTCTCTCCATCATTAGGCCAAAAATTATATATTTGATTCCGATCTTTATGAATTTCACTTGGAGGATAGAATTTGGAATAAAAGAGGGGTACAATTTCGTCCTAGCCAATAGATTGACCATCCTTTAGCAACCTATACCATTCCGCAGCTCTGCCCTTCAGTGATAAAGAGAATAGCTTTCTCTTAACCTGACTTGATGAAATACCTGCACACTTGAACAACTCGCATAATTCATGTATAAAGAGTAAATGATCACCCGGATGGACAGTTCCATCTCCTGAATAGCAGTTATTCATAACACATTCAACAATTTTCATAGATATTTTAAAAGGATCTAATTGAACAGGCGGTGGTTCATCCACTACCGTAATGGTAGCAGTAGTATTCCAAAATAGGGAACCAAATGGAGACTTCTCCATAGCAAAATAAAATAAAAGACAGAAATAAAAACAATACTCATAGCGAAAGTTACCTTTACCAATTCCACTCTTCAATAGAGCTTCACTCCCCGGCAACGGTGCCAGAAAATAGTCTTGATGACCCACAAGTATAGGGGGTGTATCATAGTACTTTCGATAAATAAGAGTGTCGAACCCAACGAGGAGCAGAAGGTGTTGACAAGCAGTTTTGATCAAGGATTCATTGTAAATACTAGCAAACGGGTTTTCAGGGGTATTTGGTAATGCAAATAAGTAAAGTACGAGTAAATAAAAGACAATAATAATAATTGCTGCGAGCGGGCCAATCCTTTCTAGAGCAAAGGACAAGCCGGTTGTGTAACTTATGATTACAAACGTTCCTGAGGACACACGGGAGTTTCTGTCGAGTGCTTTCGCTTCATGCAGCTAAGTATTTTTCATTGGTTTAATAAGTGTTATGGGGGTGAACCTATGCTAGTGCACTACCCCAACTTGGACTAATACACACTTGTGATTATACCCCTTGCAAGCATCCGCAATTATAAGAAAGTAATTAAGATAAATCTAACCACAGCCTTAAACTCTGAGATCCTACACTCCCTGGTGCAATGGTTTCCTAACGGGGGTTTAGGTTTCTGTCGCTCCAGCAACCCCACAATTAGTAGCCAAATACACAATGCATTCTAATAGGCCCATAAAGGTGAAGTATCATGTAGTCGACGTTCACATGATACCACTAGTAAAATAGCACCACAACATATAAATATCGAACCATTAAATATTACTCAACATAGTTTCACTACTAACATCTCGACTTCTCCCATGTCCTCAAAAACTAAACGAACTACTCACAAGACATCATATGGATCATGACCAGAGGTGAAATAATGGTAAATAACAATATGAACATAAACCTTAATTCAACAGTTCCTGATGCATGGTGAATGACCAGCCCGTTGGGAACCCCAAGAGGAAGGTGTGATGAGTATAGCAGCTAGTTTTCCCTCAGTTAAGAAACCAAGGTTTTAACGATCAGGAGAAGAGCGGGCAATACGACTGAAGGTGATGCTTGCTAGCTTGCGACGGCTTCGGACAATTTATATATGGTGCCTCATCCAAGCTTTACTTGCTAGCTGCAATGCAGAAAGTGCACACAACACAACCAAATACTTTGCTCCCAACTTGCGATGAGGTTGTCAATCTCACCGGTTTGCTTGAAACAAAGGGTATGAGCGTATCGATTGGAAAACAGTAGAAGTATGCGAGTAAAGTAAACAGTGCGAGTAAAGTAAACAGGTGATAGCAATATGATGGAAATAGGACCGGGGTCCATAGTTCACTAGTGGTGTCTCTCCATAAGATAAATAACACATGCTGGGTAAACAAATTACAGTTGGGCAATTGATATAATAAAGATAAACGTGATATGTCAAGAAGATCACTACGTGATTCACTCTGGGCATTACAACAAAATACATAGACTGCCATCCAACTGCATCTATGACTAATAATCCACTTGTGGCGAATCAATTCAAGAACTCCACAAGTATTAAGTTGCGAAAAACAGATAATTGCTTTAAGCAAAGTGTGTAATGTAAACAAAGCATATGCCCTTGAGCATATGAATGTTGTTTTCCCCCTAGTAGCAACAGCACATCTACAACCTTAGAGGTTTCTGTTACTCCCCCAGATTAAATAGAGGCATGAACCCACTATCGAGCATAAATACCCCCTCTTGGAGTCACTAGCAACTACTCGGCCAAGATAGCTACTAACAACGGAAAGCATGCAAGATCATAAACAATATAGAGATAACATCAGATATATTTCAGTATAGCAACTCAATCATAACACCAATATTCATCGGATCCCAACAAACCAAACATGTAGAATTACATAACGGTGATCTCAATCATGTAGGGCAGCTCATGAGATCTAAACATGAAGCACATGGTGGAGGAGACAACCATCTAGCTACTGCTATGGACCCACAGTCCAAGGTAGACTACTCACTCATCGCTCCAGAGGCAAGCATGGCGATGAAGAAGACCTCCGGTGGCGATTCCCCTCTCCGGCAGGGTGCTGGGAAGAGCTTCTGGACCCTCCCGATCTCGGGTCGACGACGGCGGCGGATCGCGATGTGTTTCTGGAAAATTGATCGGGTTCTTAGGTTTTTTCCATCGGGGGGTCTTTATAGGCAAAGGGGCATCGTCAGAAGTGGCCCGAGGGGCTCTCACACATAGGGGGCGCGGCCAGGCCCCTGGCCGCGCCGCCCTGGTGTGTGGGGCCCTCGTGGCCCCCCTCCAACTTCTCGTCGGATCTCTGGAAGCTTCTGGGAAAAATAAGACTTCAGGAACTTGTTTCGTCCAATTTCAAGAATATTTCCTGTGTATCACTTCTGAAACACAAAAATAGCAGAAAACAAGGAACTAGCACTGTGGCGACTTGTTAATAGGTTAGTTCCGGAAAATGCATAAAAGTGCCATGAAGTGTAATGAAACAGTAGGAAAATGGTGTAAAAACAAGCATGGAGCATCAAAAATTATAGATACGTTGGAGACGTATCAAGCATCCCCAAGCTTAACTCCTGCTCGTCCTCGAGTAGGTAAGTGATAACAAAAGAATAATTTTTTAGGTGACATGCACCTACACAATCTTGATCATATATGTAAGCATTTGTGAGCTGGGATCATAAGAACTTAAAACATGGGCATGAAGATATAATCTTGAAAATAAGAACTTAGCAACCATGTTATAAACATGAAAATGAACACAAACAAAAGATCA
This sequence comes from Dactylis glomerata, assembly GCA_007115705.1. Classification (NCBI taxonomy): domain Eukaryota; kingdom Viridiplantae; phylum Streptophyta; class Magnoliopsida; order Poales; family Poaceae; genus Dactylis; species Dactylis glomerata. The sequence goes on along the minus strand of QXEO01000545.1, from coordinate 6,374,171 downwards.
TGAAAATGAAACAATGAAAGTCAAACGTGTGTTCAAATCATAAGGAAAAACATACAAATGGTTTTCAGCTTGTCCTTCATGGAGAGCAAAACAATGCATAGGCCACCTTCAAGTTTAAGAGGGCGACTAGATACAAATAATTTGAGAACAAGTGAAACCAATAATATGAATCAATCAATGAAAACTTTGGGACAATGCACATTATACGAAGAATGACAACTTTGCTCTCTTATGGTGCATAAAGATAGAAGGTGGTGACTCAACGAAAAAGTAAAAGAAAGGCCCTTCGCAGAGGGAAGCAGTGATTGCAAGTTTTATAACCCTCAAAAATTATGTTACTTACCGGCTTTGAGCTCTCATTGCCCCCATCATAAGCATCTTGAATGGTTAAAGTCAATGCGAGAACAATTATGATGCATATGCTTGACAAATCATAAGTTGAAAACCTCGTGTCCCGTGAATACGAGTACCCAAACCTCAGGCTACTCAACTTAGAGTCCCAAGCAAGGCTCTTGTCATTGTAAGTATATATGTATCATCGAGAACCGCCAACGGGGTACCTCCGTGCCCGATGACATGGAACAAGCCCACATCAAAATGACAGGACAAGCAGATAATGAACACCTCAACATCTCTTTTATTTGCCATTTGTTTAGATTTTTATTGTGAGATGCGTCGTCGAATGTCCACCATGGGTATGCTGCGAATTTCCACCATGAATTATGCATGGCTTAGATTGGCGGCCCAGGCGTTTCCCTAACACATATACAAACTCCATGATCCCCACAAGATTCCCAATTCATTTCACACCGCGGGCATCCATAAACAAAAGATCACGATATCAACTCAAATAAGAAGTGCAATGTTGAAAGAATGTCCCATGACAGCATGGATGGGCTAGAATCCAACTTACAACTTGCAAGCATAACAACTCAACATAAAAGACCACAATGTCAAATTTTTAAGAGCAGGAAAAAGTAAAGTGTGCCTTCTGGTTCGTGAGAGCTTTACTGACCAATTTTCGTATAACACTGGTAAGAGTTTAATTTGAAGAGAAGATAAAAGGAAGTCAAATTTACTTGGAATAGCAAATTGCTAGTACGTATGTATGGTGGACACAATGGAAAACTTTGGCTTTTAGGAGTTGGATGCACGAGTAGAGCTCATACTCAGTACAAGGCGAGGGCTAGCAAAAGACTGGGAGCGACCAACTAAGAGAGCAATAATGGCCATAATCATGCAAAGCGACAAAGCGACATTAAAAGAAGCATAAGATGGCATCAAAAGTCAAAAACTAAATGATCATAGAGGCTATTGGCGACTTTGTAAGAGTCTAACATGTGTGAGCATGCGCCAAGTCAACCCAAATAAAGCATCAAGGAGAAAACCAAAATAATGCTTCCATACAATAAAAACAACGCATGATTTTTTCAAAGGCTCATTAAGCAATCTCAGTTATTTGAGACAAGTCATGCTACAGCAAAACCACTAAGCATACTATCAAAAAGACATCAAGCATGACATGAAAAAGCCTAAGCCGCAGTCTACACAAGCTCCTTCTTGTACCACTTTTTTGCATAAAGCTTTTTTTCTTTTCCAACACCATTTGAAAATTTTATAAACACCTCTTTTGATGAAAAAAAATAAAGATCAGAGGTAAAAATACACCTTGATGAAAAGATATGACAAGATCTGAACGCAAATCAAGGCGAAAACGAAAACCAAAAGCAGTAGCAGAAAAAGAAGAACACTCGTTGAACAATAAGAGTGAAAACTGAGTGTTCTTGGCAAATGAAAACGAGTACATCTCCTCCTAAGGAAATTTGTTGGGGTCCAACCATTTATTGCAGCAAACAAAACTAAACTAACTAAGAAAACTAAAACAACTGACGCTCCAAGAAAAACACATAGTGCATGAATCAATAAAAATATAGTGTTTTGAAAGGTGACCTGATTTTTGCCGATGAAGAAGGGGTGCCTCGGGGGCATCCCCAAGCTTTGACGCTTGTACTTCTTGGATATTTCTTGGGGTGATGCATGGGCATCCCCAAGCTTGAGCTTTTGTCCATTCTTCAACTCATCTCATCATTCTCCAATCCCTACACTTGAAAACTTCCTTCATACAAAACTAAACACAAATCTATTAGCAACATTAGTGCAAGCATAACATATAATCAACCTCTTTTTTGCTTCAGGTTTCAACCCAAAACCACCACATATAAAGTATATACTACTGTAGCAACTTCCCCTAAAGTTCCGTGATCAAAAGAACTCAAAAGAAAGCGATAAAGCGGCAAACACAAATAGTGGCAGAAATCTGTCAAAACAGAACAGCTGACAAAGGTCGAATTTTTGAGGGGTTTTATGTTGCTCAAATCAAAAAGTGTTCAACTAACGAAAGTTTGGATATAACCTGGGGCATATGCACAAGAAATAGCAGGTCCAAAAGATATACAGGGAATTTATACGAATTTTTACGGTGCAGCACCGAAAACAGTTTCAGGACAGCAACATCCCCAAATCTTTACCTCACTCGAATTAGAGGCTTCTCTTGGCACAACAATAAAATAAAAAGGATAAGGAGCGGTCATTACAGTAGTAATGACTTCCAAGACTCAAATAAAATAAAAAGTACTGGAAATAAAACATTGGGTTATCTCCCAAGAGTGCTTTTCTTTAACGCCTTTGAGCTAGGCTCAGTAATTTGAGAAGATGCTCACATAAGAAATATGAATTGAAGCAAAAGAGAGCATCAACGAGCAAATATAAAACACATTTAAGTCTAACCCACTTCCTATGCATAGGAATCTTGTAAGAAAATAAATCAAAGAAGCACATAGTAGCAAGTATGGGTAGATAAAACAAGAGCAACTTTGGAACTTTCAATATAAAGAGAGGTGTTTTAGTAACATGAGAATTCCAACAACCATATTTTCCTCTCTCATAATAATTTTCAGTAGCATCATGAACAAACTCAACAATATAAATATCACACTCATCCTCCTTTGTTAAGCATGGAGGGCTATCAAATAAGGTATTAGTTAAAGAGTTACTCTTATTGGGAGGTAGACATGGGTAGCTCCATTCTTCCTCCTCTTGACCATCACTCTCCTCCTCTTTTTCATCCAATGAGCTTCCAGTTTCGGCAATTTCTTCTTCCATAGGCTCCTTCAAGAAATTAGTCTCTTCCATTGGAGAGCATCTATTAAGATATTTAAGAATATAGCCATTTTCTTCCTTGTAATTATCAAAGCAAAATGTAAGTATATCATAAACCTCATATTTATAAGGTGCATCATCAGTATTTTCAAGCAAATAAGCAAGTTCGAATGCACCCTTCCAAGCAATAAATTCTTCAATTTGTTCCACATCATAAAAGTCATAATTTCCATTAATATAAGAAGATATGGTAACATCATCATTATACTCACATTGAAAAGGGAGATGTTTATACCTCCTACAGCAACAAGATCTATCAAAGCAATAAGTAACATTATAAGTAGAGCACACATTTCTAGCAATGATATACAATCTATTAATTTGTTCCCATAAGTGTTTCCCTTTTTGTGACAAGCGGTGTTCCTCATAATAATTTTGCTGCTCTTCCGTGAACCCACCTTGCCAAAAAGATTTAGTTTCTAAGAAACCAACCACTGATAGAAAGCATGATAAAGCAAGACAAGTAAAAACAACTACCAAGGATTCTAATTTTTTTGGGTTTTTGATATAAAATGATGCAAGTAAAAATAAAGTAAAGCAAAACTTAAAACAAAGTAAAGGATGTGCGTGCGAAAAACTCCCCTTGCAGAGGTCTTCCACTTCTTCCCCGGCAACGGCGCCAGAAAATTAGCTTGATACGTGGTGAATGACCAGCCCGTTGGGAACCCCAACAGGAAGGTGTGATGAGTATAGCAGCTAGTTTTCCCTCAGTTAAGAAACCAATGTTTTATCGATCAGGAGAAGAGCGGGCAATACAACTGAAGGTGATGCTTGCTAGCTTGCGACGGCTTCGGACAATTTATATATGGCACCTCGTCCAAGCTTTACTTGCTAGCTGCAATGCGGAACCTACACACAACACAACCAAATACTTTGCTCCCAACTTGCGATGAGGTTGTCAATCTCACCGGTTTGCTTGAAACAAAGGGTATGAGCGTATCGATTGGAAAACAGTAGAAGTATGCGAGTAAAGTAAACAGTGCGAGTAAAGTAAACAGGTGATAGCAATATGATGGAAATAGGACCGGGGTCCACAGTTCACTAGTGGTGTCTCTCCATAAGATAAATAACACATGCTGGGTAAACAAATTACAGTTGGGCAATTGATAGAATAAAGATAAACGTGATATGTCAAGAAGATCACTACGCGATTCACTCTGGGCATTACAACAAAATGCATAGACCGCCATCCAACTGCATCTATGACTAATAATCCACTTGTGGCGAATCAATCAGAGAACTCCACAAGTATTAAGTTGCGAACAACAGATAATTGCTTTAAGCAAAGTGTGTAATGTAAACAAAGCATATGCCCTTGAGCATATGAATGTTGTTTTCCCCCTAGTAGCAACAGCACATCTACAACCTTAGAGGTTTCTGTCACTCCCCCAGATTAAATAGAGGCATGAACCCACTATCGAGCATAAATACCCCCTCTTGGAGTCACTAGCAACTACTCAGCCAAGATAGCTACTAACAACAGAGAGCATGCAAGATCATAAACAACATAGAGATAACATAAGATATATTTCAGTATAGCAACTCAATCATAACACCAATATTCATTGGATCCCAACAAACCAAACATGTAGAATTACATAACGGTGATCTCAATCATGTAGAGCAGCTCATGAGATCTAAACATGAAGCACATGGTGGAGGAGACAACCATCTAGCTACATCTATGGACCCATAGTCCAAGGTAGACTACTCACTCATCGCTCCAGAGGCAAGCATGGCGATGAAGAAGACCTCCGGTGGTGATTCCCCTCTCCGGCAGGGTGCCGGGAAGAGCTTCTGGACCCTCCCGATCTCGGGTCGACGACGGCGGCGGATCGCGATGTGTTTCTGGAAAATTGATCGGGTTCTTAGGTTTTTTCCGTCGGGGGGTCTTTATAGGCGAAGGGGCATCGTCAGAAGTGGCCCGAGGGGCTCTCACACATAGGGGGCGCGGCCAGGCCCCTGGCCGCGCCGCCCTGGTATGTGGGGCCCTCGTGGCCCCCCTCCAACTTCTCTTCGGATCTCTGGAAGCTTCCGGGAAAAATAAGACTTCAGGAACTTGTTTCGTCCAATTCCGAGAATATTTCCTGTGTATCACTTCTGAAACACAAAAACAGCAGAAAACAGGGAACTGGCACTGTGGCGACTTGTTAATAGGTTAGTTCCGGAAAATGCATAAAAGTGCCACGAAGTGTAATGAAACAGTAGGCAAATGGTGTAAAAACAAGCTTGGAGCATAAAAAATTATAGATACGTTGGAGACATATCAGTTCCCCTCAATAGCATCAACTACAACAGTAATCAACACCGGGAAAGTTTCCCCTAAGAATTGGACAAGATTCACCCCAAGATGTTACAGCGAGATGGCATGGTGATGGTGAAGATGACGGTGCTGGTGATGATGGTGATCATGATGATCCCGATGAAGCCCAGCTCGATGGCGATGACGATGATGACGATCTCCCCTCTCCGGGAAGGTATTTCCCCGACAGATTTCTGCCTGCCGGAGAGCTTTCTCTCTCTATACGTTTTCCACCCCACAGAGGCGGCAGAGTCTATCTCTGATCCCCCCGAGTCTTAGGTTTTCGGGGATACGATGGATGTGGGCAGGATGACCACCCAGTTGGGAACCCCAAGAGGAAGGTATGATGAGCACATTAGCAAGATTTCCCTTAGTAAGATACCGAGGTTTATCGATCCAGTAGGAAAAAGCCAAACTTAAGAAGGTGATGCTTGCTAGCTTCGTGACACTCCAGCAAGGGCGCCGTTTACGATACTTGTTGGTGCGTCTTCAACTAGTAGCAACGCTGAACCTGCACACAACACAACCAAATACTTTGCTCCCAACTTACAATGAGGTTGTCAATCTCACCGGTTTGCTGTAAACAAAGGTATGAGCGTATCGAGTGGAAAATAGTAGTAGTATGCGAGAAAGTAAATAGTGCGAGTAATAGTAAAACGGTGTAACAATGTAAAGGAAATTAGACCGGGGTCCACAGTTCACTAGTGGTGTCTCTCCATAAAATAAATAACAACATGCTGGGTAAACAAATTATAGTTGGGCAATTGATAGAATAAAGATAACGTGCATATGTCACGAGGATCACTATGAGATTTACTCTGGGCATTACAACAAAATACATAGACCGCCATCCAACTGCATCTATGACTAATAATCCACTCGTAGGGAATCATCCGAGGACCCCGAAAGTATTAAGTTACGAACAACAGATAACTGCATTAAGCAAAGTGTGTAATGTAAACAAAATGAATGTCCTTGGACACAAGAATGTTGTTTTCTCCCTAGTGGCAACAGCACATCTACAACCTTAGAGGTTTTTGTCACTCCCCCAGATTAAATAGAGGCATGAACCCAACTATCGAGCATAAATACCCCCTCTTGGAGTCACTAGTATCTACTTGGCCAAGATAGCTACTAACAACGGAGAGCATGCAAGATCATAAACAACATAGAGATAACATAAGATAATATTCAGCACATCAACTTAACATAACACCAATATTCATCGGATCCCAACAAACACAACATGTAGAATTACACAAAGATGATCTCGATCATGTAAGACAGCTCACGAGATCTAAACATGAAGCACATGGTGGAGAAGACAACCATCTAGCTACTGCTATGGACCCATAGTCCAAGGTAGACTACTCACTCATCGCGCCGGAGGCAAGCATCGCGATGAAGAAGACCTCTGGTGGCGATTCCCCTCTCCGGCAGGGTCGACGACGGCGGTGGATCGAGATGTGTTTCTGGAAAATTGATTGGGCATTTGGTTTTTCCCGTCGGGGGGTCTTTATAGGCGAAGGGGCGGCGCCAGAGGTGGGCCAGGGGGCCCTCACCACAGGGCGGCGCGGGCCAGGGGTAGGCCGCGCCCCCTGGTGGTGTGGCCACCCCGTGGCCCCCCTCCGTCTCCTCTTCGGACTTTTGGAAGCTTCGTTAAATATCTGGATGTTCGGCTTTTGTTTCATCCAATTCCGAGAATATTTCCTGTGTAACTTTTCTGAAACACAAAAATAGCAGAAAATAGGAAACTGGCACTGTGGCATCTTGTTAATAGGTTAGTCCCGAAAAATGCATAAAAATGCCACGAAGTGTAACAAAACACTAAGCAAATGGTGTAAGAACAAGCATGGAGCATCAAAAATTATAGATACATTTGAGATGTATCGGCATCCCCAAGCCTAACTCCTGCTCGTCCTCGAGTAGGTAAGTGATAACAAAAGAATAATTTTTGAGGTGACATGCACGAACACAATCTTGAACATCTTTGTACAGCATTGAGTGCTGGGATCAAAAGAACTTAAAACATGGGGCATAAAAGACATAATCTTGATAGAAGAAACTTAGCAACCATGTTATAACATGAAAATGAACACAAACGAAAGATCATGAAAATGAAACAATGGAAGTCAAACGTGTGTTCAAATCATATGGAAAAACATAGCAAATGGTTTTCAGCTTGTCCTTCATGGAGAGCAAAACATAAATGCATAGGACACCTTCAAGTTTAAGAGGGCGACTAGATACAAATAATTTAAGAACAAGTGAAACCAAAATCATGAATCAATCAATGATAAACTTTGGGACTATGCACATTAAACTCAGAATGACAACTATGCTCTCTTAGACGGTGCATAAAGCTAGAAGGTGGAGACTCAACATAAAAGTAAAAGAAAGGCCCTTCGCAGGGGGAATAGTGATTGCAAGTTTTATAAACCTTCAAAAATTATGGTACTTACTAGCTTTGAGCTCTCATTGCCCCCATCATAGGCATCTTGAATGGTTAAAGTTAATGCGAGTACAATTATGAAGCATATGCTTGACAAATCATAAGTTGAAAACCTCGTGTCCCGTGAAGTACGAATACCCAAACCTCATGCTACTCGACTTAGAGTCCCAAGCAAGCTCTTGTCATTGTAAGTATACACGTATCATCGAGAACCGCCAACGGGGTACCTCCGTGCCCGATGACATGGAACAAGCCCACATCAAAATGATAGGACAAACAGACAATGAACACCTCAGCACCTCTTTTATTTACCATTGGTATAGCTTTTTATTTTGAGATGCGTCATCGAATGTTCACTATGGGCATGCTGTAAATTTCCACCATGAATTATGCATGGCTTAGATTGGCGGCCCAGACGTTTCTCTAACACGTATACAAACTCTATGATCCCGCAAGATTCCTAATTTATTTCACATTGCGAGTATCCATAAACAAAAGATCATGATATCAACTCAAATAAGAAGTGCAATGTTGAAAGCTTACCCCATGACGGCATGGTTTGGCTAATTTCCAACTTACAACTTGCAAGCATAACAACTCAACATAAGAGAGCCACAATGCCAAATTTTTAAGAACGAGAAAAAGTAAAGTGTGCCATCAGGTTCGTGAGAGCTTTACTGACCAATTTTCGCATAACACCAAAAGGAGTTTAATTTGAAGGATAGATAAAAGCAAGTCAAATGTACTTTGGAATAGCAAATTGCTAATAGTTATGTATGGTGGACACATTGGAATAACTTGGTTTTTGGAAGTTGGATGCACGAGTAGTGCTCATACTTAGTACAAAATGAAGGCTAGCAAAAGACTGGGAGCGACCAACTAAGAGAGCAATAACGGCTATAATCATGCATAGCGACAAAACATCATTAAGATAAGCATAAAATGGCATCAAAATTCAAAAACTACATGATCATAGAGGCTTATGGCGACTTTGTATGAGTCAAACATGTGTAAGCATGCGCCAAGTCAACCCAAATAAAGCATCAAGGAGAAAACCAAATTAATGCTTCCAAATAATAAAAACAACGCATGATTTTTTTTCAAAGGCTCATTAAGCAATCTCAGTCATTTGAGACAAGTTATGCTACAGAAAAAATAACTAAGAATACTATCAAAATGACATCAAGCATGACATGGAAAGTCTAAGCCGTAGTCTAAACAAGCTCCTTTTTGTACCACTTTTTTGCATGAATTTTTTTTATCTTTTCCAACACCATTCGAACCTTTTTGAAACAACTTTTTTGATGAAAACCAACATGGACCAGAGGTCAAAATACACCTTGATATAAAGATATAACAAGATCTGAACAAAAGTCAAGGTGAAAAATGAAAGCTAAGCGCAGTTCTAGAAAAAGAGAACACTCGTTGAACGATAAGAGTGAAAAATGGAGTGTTCTTGGCAAATGAAAAGCAAGGCAACTTCTTCAAAAGAAATTTGTTGAGGTCCAACCATTTATTGCAGCAAAGAAAACTAAAAAAAACTGAAAACTAAAGACAAGACGCTCCAAGAAAAACGCATAGTGCATAAAGCAATAAAAATATAGTGTGTTGAAAGGTGACCTGATTTTTGCCGATGAAGAAGGGGTGCCTCGGGGGCATCCCCAAGCTTTGATGCTTGTACCTCTTGGATATTTCTTGGGGTGCGTGGGCATCCCCAAGCTTGAGCTTTTGTCCATTCTTCAACTCATCTCATCATTCTCCAATCCCTACACTTGAAAACTTCCTTCATACAAAACTAAACACAATTCTATCAGCAATATTAGTGTAAGCATAATAATGAATCAACCCCTTTTTGCTTTAGATTTAAACTCAAAACCACCACTTATAAAGCATATACTACTGTAGGAACTTCCCCAAAAGTTCCGTGATCAAAAGAACTCAAAAAGAAAGCGATCGAGATGCAAACACGAATAGTGGCAGAAATCTGTCAAAACAGAAAAGCTGACAAAGGTCGATTTTTTCGAGGGTTTTCTGTTGCTCAAATCAAAAAGTCTATAACTAATGAAAGTTTGGATATAACCTGGGGCATATTAACAAGAAATCGCAGGTCAAAAAGATATTCTGAGAATTTTGACGAATTTTTATGGTGCAGCACCGAAATCTGTTTCAGGACAGCAACATCCCCAAATCTTACCTCACTCAAATTAGAGGTTTCTCTTGGCACAACAATGAAATAAAAAGGATAAGGAGTGGTTATTACAGTAGTAATAACTTCCAAGACTCAAATAAAAGAAAAAGTACTGAAAGTAAAACAATGGGTTATCTCCCAAGAGTGCTTTTCTTTAACGCCTTTGAGCTAGGCGCAGAAAGTGCAAATCAAGTATTTTCAAAAGAAGCATTAAGATCAACTGTTTCCTCAAGATCACCACTTACCACACTAGGTAGTTTAGAGGTTCCCGAAGATGATTCAACCTGCAAGTCACTCTTAGTTGAACTAAAAGTCTTACCAATCTTAAAAACATGTTGAAGTTTAGGCACAGACACCTTGGGAACATACATAAATTTTTGCTCTTTTCCAACAAAAGATTTCTCCTTTTTAAACTTAAGAGAAGAGAAAATTGAACTTAAATTTTCCATGGATTCCTCTAGTTTTCCAATCATAAGGTTTTGACTATCAAGAGTAGTGCTAGCTTCTAAAACAATGATTCTCTTACCGATACTTTCTATCGCTTCATTAACTCGGTTAGCGTTATCAAGGATATTTGGCAAACTTTTTTCTAAAGAGCCTAGTTTTTCTATAACTTCCTCCAAAGTGATCTCAGTTTTAACAACATGAATAGGTGGTACTCCTACTAAACTTTCTATTAAAGTGCATGCTTCAAGAGCGGGAGTACCCAGAAAATTACCTCCTGCAAGAGTATCAAGAACGTACCTATTCCAACTAGATATACCAACATAAAAATTTCTAAGGAGGATCATGGTAGAATGCTTCTTCATACACCTATGATGAGAATTGCAAATACAGTACCAAGCATCTTTCAAACTCTCTCCCCCTTGTTGCTTAAAAGTACGAACTTCAACTTCAGGATTACTCATTCTAACAAAACTAAAAGCAAGTAAATAAAAGCAACTATAAAGGAAACTATTTTTTTTTTTATTTTTGATAAAAGCGATGCAAATAAAAATAAAGTAAAGCAAAACTAAAACAAAGTAAAGGATGTGCGTGCGAAACGCCCCTTGTAGAATTCTTCTTTTTCCCCGGCAACAGCGCCAGAAAATGAGCTTGATGCGGGCAGGATGACCACCCAGTTGGGAACCCCAAGAGGAAGGTATGATGAGCACAGTAGCAAGTTTTCCCTCAGTAAGAAACCGATGTTTATCGATCCAGTAGGAAAAAGCCAAACTTAAGAAGGTGATGCTTGCTAGCTTCGTGGCACTCCAGCAAGGGCGCCGTTTATGATACTTGTTGGTGCGTCTTCAACTAGTAGCAACGCGGAACCTGCACACAACACAACCAAATACTTTACTCCCAACTTACGATGAGGTTGTCAATCTCACCGGTTTGCTGTAAACAAAGGTATGAGCGTACGAGTGGAAAATAGTAGTAGTATGCGAGAAAGTAAATAGTGCGAGTAATAGTAAAATGGTGTAACAATGTAAAGGAAATTGGACCGGGGTCCACAGTTCACTAGTGGTGTCTCTCTATAAAATAAATAACAACATGCTGGGTAAACAAATTATAGTTGGGCAATTGATAGAATAAAGATAACATGCATATGTCACGAGGATCACTATGAGATTTACTCTGGGCATTACAACAAAATACATAGACCGCCGTCCAACTGCATCTATGACTAATAATCCACTCGCGGGGTATCATCCGAGGACCCCGAAAGTATTAAGTTGCGAACAACAGATTGCTGCATTAAGCAAAGTGTGTAATGTAAACAAAACGAATGTCCTTGGACACAAGAATATTGTTTTCTCCCTAGTGGCAATAGCACATCTACAACCTTAGAGGTTTCTGTCACTCCCCCAGATTAAATAGAGGCATGAACCGAACTATCGAGCATAAATACCCCCTCTTGGAGTCACTAGTATCTACTTGGCCAAGATAGCTACTAACAACGGAGAGCATGCAAGATCATAAACAACATAGAGATAACATAAGATAAAATTCAGCACATCAACTTAACATAACACCAATATTCATTGGATCCCAACAAACACAACATGTAGAATTACACAAAGATGATATCGATCATGTAAGGCAGTTCACGAGATCTAAACATGAAGCACATGGTGGAGAAGACAACCATCTAGCTACTGCTATGGAACTATAGTCCAAGGTGGACTACTCACTCATCGCGCCGGAGGTAAGCATGACGATGAAGAAGACCTCCGGTGGCGATTCCCCTCTCCGGCAGGGTGCCAGGAAGAGCTTCTAGACCCTCCCGATCTCGGGTCGACGACGGCGGCGGATCGCGATATGTTTTTGGAAAATTGATCGGGCATTTAGGTTTTTCCCGTTGGGGGGTCTTTATAGGCGAAGGGGCGGCGCTAGAGGTGGGCCAGGGGCCCTCACCATAGGGCGGCGCAGGCCAGGGGTAGGTCGCGCCCGCTAGTGGTGTGGCCACCCCGTGGCCCCCCTCTGTCTCCTCTTTGGACTTGTGGAAGCTTCATTAAATATCGGGATGTTCGGCTTTTGTTTTGTACAATTCCGAGAATATTTCCCGTGTAACTTTTCTGAAACACAAAAACAACAAAAAACAGGGAACTGGCACTGTGGCATCTTGTTAATAGGTTAGTCCCGGAAAATCCATAAAAATGCCACGAAGTGTAACAAAACACTAAGCAAATGGTGTAAGAACAAGCATGGAGCATCAAAAATTATAGATACGTTTGAGACGTATCAACGATATACGCGAGGGGGCAATGGCAGAGGTGGGCCAGGGCGGCCACATGATGACCCACAAGTATAGGGGATCGCAACAGTCTTCGAGGGAAGTATTACCCAAATTTATTGATTCGACACAAGGGGAGCCAAAGAATATATGTAAGCCTTAACAGATGAGTTGTCAATTCAGCTGCACCTGGAAACAGTCTTGCTCGCAGTGGTTTATCAGTAGCAACAGTTTTATAGTGGTGACAGTAGTGAAACAGTAATAGCAGTAGTAAAATAACAGCAGTAATAGTAACGGTTGTAACAATAGGAATAAGTACTGTAGGCATAGGGATGGATAACGGGCGTTGCATGGATAAGATAATTCATGAAATCAATGAGATACGGGCATTGCGGATAAATAATGATAAAGCATCCTAGTACAAACAATCATAGGCATGTGTTCCGTATATAGTCGTGCGTGCTCACAAGGAGAAACTTGCACGACATCTTTTGTCCTACCAGCCTGTTGCAGCAGGGCCTCAAGGGAAACTACTGGTAATTAAGGTACTCCTTTTAATAGAGTACCGGAGCAAAGCATTAGCACTCGGTGAACACATGTGATCCTCACATCATAGCCATCCCCTCCGGTTATCCCAATTTCTGTCACTTTGGGGCCTCGGGTTCCGGACAACAATATGTGTATACAACTTGTAGGTAAGACCATGTTTTTTCATGATTTTTCATGATTTTTCATGATTTTTCCCGAATTTTTACTGGAAGTTGAATTTCTGCACAAAAACGAGACACCAGAGCAATTCTGCTGAAAACAGCGTCAGTCCGTGTTAGTTGTATTCAAAACACACAAATTAGAGGAGAAACAATAGCAAAAGTGTTCGGGAAAGTAGATACGTTTTGGACGTATCAAGTCCCCCCAAGCTTAGCTATTTGCTTGTCCTCAAGCAATTCAGTTAACAACTGAGAGCGATAAAAGAACTTTCACGAACACATTTGCTCATATGATGTATATATACTAACCATGTGATCAAGTACTCAGGCAATTCATAATAAGAAATATGCAACTAATGTCACCTCATAGTCAAGCAAGCTATGAAAGAGTGCCAATGCACTAATAACAAATAACACGTGCATGAGAAGCTACAAGATTGTGATATGCATAAATGATATGAAAGAGTGGTATCCCGCTTGCCTTTATTTGTAGAGCAAAACATAAATGCTGAGGCACCTCTGAAGTCCAAGGGAAGACTAGAAGTAGAAATATCAAAGATACAAGCATCAAAGTTATACCACAATTAACCGTGTTCTGGGACAAGCACATTACACTAAGAATAACAGCTATGCTCTCAAGAAGTGCTTAAAGTTAGAAGATGGTGACACAACATAAAAGTAAACGAATGGCCCTTCGCAGAGGGAAGCAGGGATTTAACATGTGCTAGAGCTTTTCATTTGTAAAACAGAGATAAAAGTTTCTTTTGAGAGGTGGTTGTTCTATGTCAACGACTAGCAATGGGGACTTACTATCTTCCATAATAAACAAGTGAGAGCGGTTCCGAGTTCTTTGAAATTTGGCACATTGGTGCTCTTTTTTATAAAGCTTTGGCACTCCTCCCCACCTTTTTCCTTTCTCAAACCATGGCTAACCGATTCCATCGGGTGCCCACCAACTTTCACATTCCTTTGGAGGAGTGCCTTTTTTTCTTTTAGGATTAAGATTATAATGGTCTGACCAGCTCCCTTGCAAAATTAATGACGAGCAGATGAAGCTGCCTAGTCGAGGGGTACTCAATTTAATATGGAAGATAGCAATTCCGACCACTACGTCCCCATGAGCTAAAAACAGCGGCACAAAATGAGAAGTAGTTGAAAGTTTTGAAAGGTAGCACATGAAAATTTACTTGGAATGGCTTACAAATACCATACAAAGGAATTTATAGTGGACTCTTTGGAAGACTTGGTTTTTGGTAATTGGATGCACGAGTAGAGCTCATACTCAGTACAAGTGAAGGCTAGCAAAAGACTGGGAAGCGACAATCGAGAGAGCAATAACTATCATAATCATGCTTGCGACAAAACAAAATTAATATAGGCATAAAAATGATACAAGAACTCTGAGGCAATTTAGATCATCGAGGCTTAATTGACTTTTTGTTCAGTCATATGCATGCTTGAGCATGTGCCAAGTCGATTCAAATGAAGCTTTCAGAGGTGGATACCACAATATCATACCATACTATGAATAAAACAATGCATGCAAGCATCTACATGACATGCTACATGCTAATAGTAAATTGAAACTAATCATATGAAAGCAAGAACTACAAAGCATCCATTAGATAACATATACCCTACATGAACCAACTAAGCATGTCCACATAGATGAGTATATGTACAAAAATGAAAACAAACAGAGTTCATACCAGCCTCTTACCACAACTCGGATTGTCATATGTCGTCATTATTGCTCTTCACTTGTGTGGCTTGAATAATATAAAATGAATACCAAGCTCTAATGGAGTAATGGGAGACTGAACTCTGCAACAAACTTTACAAAACCGAAGAAGAACAACAAATATTTTTGGGGTTTTCGATTTTTGAAACCAAAGCAGAAGGAAATAGCAGACAAAGCAAAATATTTTTGGGTTTTTCAAGTATCAAACCGAAAATAGCAAATAAAGCAAACCAAAGGTAGCAAACCAAAGAACCGAATAGAGAGAAACAACGGAAATATTTTTGGTCTTTTTGTGTTTTGGAAAGCAGAAGTAAAAACTAGAACAATAAAGAAAGTGAAACATGAATATACAAAGATCCGACAAAATATGATATGTAAATGAGTGAATCGTCGGCGTACCTCCCCCCAAGCTTAGGCTTTTGGCCTAAGTGGAGATCAATCCCAACTCGGCCAACTCTGCCATGAGGTGGCGCCGCCATAGTGTGATGAAGAAGCACCATCGTCCTGATATGAGTTTGAGGACTCCCCGGAGTGGTACGTGGTGAAGTGATAGGGCGGCTCCTCCTCTTCCTCCTGGACCACCACGCCGTGTTGGATGTTGAAACCAAGCAGCCTAAGTTGATCGTCCAACTCCACCTTCGTGCGCGACCATGGCTTCACATGAATGCTGAACAAGTTAGGCTGAGGGAAGGGAATTTCCCTTTCCTCTCCATCAGTGAATAACATCCTGTAAACTAATTTCCCTGCACAAGAGTTAGCAGTAACAAAATGATGGAGTTTCATAGCAGCAAGATCAAGCCTCTGTGGAGCCAACAATACATCATTAGGAGCAATAGAAAGTCCTAGTTCAGCAACAATGCGCGCGGCAATAATACCTCCATAAATAGGTCCCCTAGCAGCTAGGCGACGAGCAATAACAGCACCAAGGTTATACTTCCTACCAACATCAAGAGCAGTAGCTAGAAAAGCTAAATGATAGTTGGAGATATTGCTAGTGTTTTCTCTACCAAGTATACTAGTTGCAAGATAGTAAGTAAAATATCTAATAGTTGGGAGCTGAATATTTCTTATCTTGCCACGCTGCGCATTGCGGTCGTCATCATTGGTCACCCCTCGGTAAAGCTCCAATAAATCAGCGGGGTGATTTTGTATCTTCTGGGCCATTCCAAACATGGGAATACCTAAAATAGAACAAAACCTCCCCAAAGACATGGTGATAGACTTATCATAAATCTTAAATGCAACGGAAGGGTTGTAATGAGAGTTAATAAATTTAAAACTTTCAACGAAAGTCTTTGTAAGCAAAGCATATTGGTCTCTCTCATCTGCCACGTAATCAGTCAATCCAACCCTGTTAATAAGAAGCAAGAAGTCATCAAGAATCCCTGCATCACTCAAGAAGTTAAAACAAGGGAAGGAAGATGGATGTGCATCTCCATCGTCCCCTTCAGGGTTTGGTGACATGAGATCCTCATTATAAGATATCCTATATTGAGCAGTGGATCTTGAGGGCCTTGATGACCTTGGTGCATCACTTTCAAACACTTCTCCATATGTGAAGTTGGCCATCTCCCTTCTCTGAAATTTTTCAACAAACTCATAAAAAGTGATTTGAAGACAAGCAAGTGTAGGAAACTACTATGGTGAGTTACTAGAGAGCTATCATGCATCAAAATATCAATTCTAAGCAAGAGGACAAGCATGCATACTCATTTATACTGTCACCTACAATGCTAAAATACTCAAGGAATACTTTACCAAAAGAAATTCTACTTGGACAAGTGGAGGAGTCACATACCGGAGAGCAATTGATCCAAGTTTCAGCAAAAATGTTGGGCTGAACAAGGAGATCGAGAAATCCAGGTGAAGAACAGCAAGAACTCGAGTTTCAGCTGAGTGTGTCGTTGTTTTCGGGAGAGAGAAAGAGCTGGGGAAGAAGAGATGAGTGAGTGGCCTGGTGGGGCCCCTCACACATGGGTGGCACGGCCAGGGCTGGGCCGCGCCACCTGTGTGTGAGGTGGCGTGGCTGCCCCACCTGGTGCCTCCCAGGTGTCTCTCTGCCCCATTTTTGACATAAAAATTTATAAAGAATTTTCTGGAATTTTTCGAGAAACTTTATTTTCGAGGATTTTTCAGAAATTGGCAAATTGATGAAACTCAGAAAAACGAGGATGAAAAGATTTCAAGCAAATCAAAACTAAGCATGCAGCAGCTCTGAGATACTCATAATCAACCAACTTAACTGAAGGAATAAAATTTGATGAAAGTAAATACAAGTGAGGTGGAGTAGATGCGGTGAAAACGAAGTTTCTTTCATATATAAAATCACTTTGTTAACAAGGTTGATCAAGTCTTGTTACCAAACTAACTTTTTATGAGGAGAAACTTTGCATATCCCTCAATGCTTATGTTACCTCAACTTTGATAGGTATAGTCCCAACCATAACAATTTGACATTCTTCCTTGGGCTTTCGCTCTGAACAAATAATTTGACCAACTTTGATGGTCTCAACATGCTTGATTGTATTTAGAGCATTCTTCCTATCAATCTTCTTGGGAAAATATACCGTATACTCTTTATCATTAACATTAAAAGTGACTTTTCCTTGATTGCAATTGATAACAGCACCTGCAGTGTTTAGAAAAGGTCTCCCAAGAATAATAGACATATTATCATCTTCAGGCATTTCCAACACAACAAAATCAGTTAATATTAAACAACCGTTAGCAACTTGAACAGGAACATTCTCACATATACCAATAGGAATAGTAGTAGACTTATCAGCCATCTGCAAAGATATATCGGTTGATACCAATTTTTCTAAATCAAGTCTCTTATAGAGGGAAAAAGGCATGACACTTACTCCCGCTCCCAAATCACATAAAGCAGTTCTAACATAGTTATTTTTAATGGAGCAAGGAATAGTTGGTATACCTGGATCTCCAAGCTTCTCCGGAACTTTACCATCAAAAGAATAATTAGCAAGTAATGTGGAAATTTCCTCACTAGGAATTTTCCTTTTGTTAGTGACAATATCTTTCATATACTTTGCATAAGGAGGCATTCTAATAGCATCAGTCAAAGGAATTTGCAAAAATAAAGGTCTCATCCATTCACAAAACCTGTTGTAGTGTTCTTCTTCCTTGGACTTGTGTTTCTTACCAGGAAAAGGCATTGGTTTCTGTACCCAAGGTTCTCTCTCCTTGCCATGCTTGTTGGCAATGAAGTCTTCTTTGGTGTACTTTGCATTCTTGTCAATCTTCTCTGGTTCTTCTTCAACTTCTTCTTTATCTTCTTCTTCTTTATCGGGAGCATCTCCTGGTTCAGTTTCAGCATCAGAAATAGAAACACTGTTAGGATCTTTACCTGCTTCAGAGGATTCTGCGGTTGTTTTATGCTTCTTCTTCTTCTTCTTCTTGGAAGGGACATCATCATTTGAGGTGCGTTGAGAATCTTTCTCAACCCTCTTAGGATGTCCTTCAGGATATAATGGGTCTTGAGTAGCAGCACCACTTCTTGTGCGTATTTCACATGCTTGCTTCTCTCTCGCAGCACTAACTATCAAATCTTTTTGCACCTTGGTAAGCTGATCAATTTGTGTTTGAACCATTTGAAAATGTTTAGCAAGTATCTTCACATCATTGGCGGTTCTCTCCACAATATCCTGCAACTTGTTAATAGCTCTAGAATTTTCCAACAAATGATTATGCACCATTCTATTAAAATTTTCTTGCTTAACAATAAAATTATCAAATTCATCTAAGCATTGATCAGGAGGTTTAGTATAAGGAATATCTCTTTCATCAAAGCTTTGGAGAGAGTGTACCTCAATAGTAGATGAGCGAGGAATTGGCTTACATAATTCTTCAATAGGAGGTAAATTCTTCACATCTTCGGCCTTAATACCTTTCTCCTTAAGAGATTTCTTAGCCTCCTTCATAGCTTCATCATTTAACTCGATCATCCCTCTCTTCTTCGGCGTAGGCTCCGTAGATGGCGCAGGAGTTGGTGCTGGTGTTGGCTCAACCAAAGTCCAATCATCATGATTCCGGCTTATTTTAGCCATTAGTTCTTCGGCTTCAGCCGGAGTTCTTTCCCTGAAAACACAACCAGCACAACTATCCAAATATGATTTAGATTCATCCGTTAGTCCATTATAAAATATATCAAGGAGTTCATTTTTAGGCAATGGTTCTTTAGGCAAAGCTCTAATTAAAGAACAAAACCTTGTCCAAGATTCAGGCAATTTCTCTCCTTTTCCCTGTTCAAAATCAAAGATTTTCTGCACAGCAGCATGTTGAGCACTAGCGGGAAAATATTTCTGAAAGAAAGCATTAACCAAAGCAATAGGACTAGTAAGAGATCCAGGAGACAAGCTATTAAACCAAATTTTAGCGGCATCCTTCAACGAGAAAGGAAAAATCTTAGCAACAAAATAAGTGCGGAGCTTAATATCATCAGAAAACAAGTTACTCAAAGTAGAAAGCTCATTCATGTGCTCCATAGCACTCTCATCTTTAGTACCACAAAAAGGAGTTTTCTCAACAATAGATATGTAAGATAAATCCAAAGAGAAATCATAATCCTTATCTCTAATATTTATAGGAGAAGCAGCAAACTTAGGATCAGGAGACAAATTATATTTAACAGAGCGTCTTGCAAGAAGTTCTTTAACCTTACCAGCATCTCGAGCGGCACGTGCTTCTGCAATAAAATCATCATTAAGCTCAATATAAGCATCGTCATCATAATCGTCACTAGGACACTCCCTAGACTCAGGTGAACTAACAGGTGTAACAATGATGTTTCCCAACTTAGCTCTAGCAATAGTAGCATCTAAAAAGGAACCTAGTGAACCAGTCTCATCAAGCACAGTAGAAGCATCATCTAAATTATCAGTGGCATTTTCAATCTCAGCAGAAGTAGTAGCAGTAGCGTGTGGGTGTGGTGGTGTAAGCAACTTACTCATAACAGATGGTGAATCAAGAGCAACAGAGGTGTTGAGAGTCGTACCTCTTCTTGTAGTGGATGGTAATATAGGAACTTTTCCATCACGAGGTTTACCCATGATGAAAGGATTGCAGCGAACAATATGAATACCAAGTGAACTTACAGATAAAGCTATGGTCCCCGGCAACGGCGCCAGAAAATAGTCTTGATAACCCACAAGTATAGGGGATCGCAACAGTCTTCGAGGGAAGTATTACCCAAATTTATTGATTCGACACAAGGGGAGCCAAAGAATACATGTAAGCCTTAACAGATGAGTTGTCAATTCAGCTGCACCTAGAAACAGTCTTGCTCGCAGTGGTTTATCAGTAGCAACAGTTTTATAGTGGTGACAGTAGTGAAACAGTAACAGCAGTAGTAAAATAGCAGCAGTAATAGTAACGGTTGTAACAATAGGAATAAGTACTGTAGGCATAGGGATGGATAACGGGCGTTGCATGGATAAGATAATTCATGAAATCAATGAGATACGGCCATTGCAGATAAATAATGATAAAGCATCCTAGTACAAACAATCATAGGCATGTGTTCCGTATATAGTCGTGCGTGCTCACAAGGAGAAACTTACACGACATCTTTTGTCCTACCAGCCTGTTGCAGCAGGGCCTCAAGGGAAACTACTGGTAATTAAGGTACTCCTTTTAATAGAGTACCGGAGCAAAGCATTAGCACTCGGTGAACACATGTGATCCTCACATCATAGCCATCCCCTCCGGTTATCCCAATTTCTGTCACTTTGGGGCCTCGGGTTCCGGACAACAATATGTGTATACAACTTGTAGGTAAGACCATAAACAACAAGTATCATCATAGAAATAATAACATGTTCAGATCTGAAATCATGGCACTCGGGCCCAAAGTGACAAGCATTAAGCACAACAAGTTGCAACAATGTCATAGGCACTAAATAAAGATACTAGGCACTATGCCCTATCAATCTCATATCAAATTACATGAACAATCTCATCCAATCCCTACCATCCCCTCACCTACAGCGGGGGAATTACTCACACATGGATGGGGGAATCATGGATGGTCGATGGAGGAGCGTCGGTGGTGATGGTGATGAAGATCTCCTCCGAATCCCCATCCCGGCAGGGTGCCAGAACGGAGTTTCTGGTTCCGAATCGCGGTTTCTGATGGCGGCGGCGCAGCGGAAGTCTATCTGGAAAAAACGCCGTCCCCTCGATATTAAGTCGTCAGGGGGTATATGTAGGCGAGAGAGGAGGTCGAGAGGGGTCCTGGAGCCCCCTCACACAGGGGTGGCGCGGCCAGGGCTGGGCCGCGCCACCTGTGTGTGACAGGCCCTCGAGCCTCTTCTTCCTCCGGTCTTCTGGCTCCGTGGGTCTTCTGGTGAAATAGGATTTTTCATGATTTTTCCCGAATTTTTACTGGAAGTTGAATTTCTGCACAAAAACGAGACACCAGAGCAATTCTGCTGAAAACAGCGTCAGTCCGTGTTAGTTGTATTCAAAACACACAAATTAGAGGAGAAACAATAGCAAAAGTGTTCGGGAAAGTAGATACGTTTTGGACGTATCACCACACCACTAGGTGGCGCAGCCTAGGGCTGGCCCGCGCCACCAGGTGGTATGGGCCCCTGGTGGCTCACCTCCCCTCTTCTTCTGGCTACTTCTGTCTTCCGGTGAAATATGAATTTTTGGGTTTTTTCCTGGAATTGGTGATCTTCAGAAATATGGTGTCTTGACGGTCCTTTTTCCAGCAGAATCCTGACTCCGACAGTGAGCTCTCCAATAATCATCAAACATGTGAAAACAGAGGAAACAACATAAGTATCATCTCTAAATATAAAATATATCAATGAATAACAGTAAATTATGATATAAAATAGTGATGAAAAATGGACGTATCAGGCCCATAAGGAGAAAGAATGCCCCCACCACGCGGCCACAGATGGGACCTCATGGTGGGTACTCTACCCCCTCGTGGTGCTTCACGTTCACATCTTCTTCTCACATAAGTCGTTTCCTTGAAAAAGTGATGTCCCAAAAAGATTGGGTCCGTTTGATATCCGGAAGGTCCCTAAAACTCAAAAGTACGCAAACAGGTTTCCTATTCTGTAGAGTTAAAATCAAAATAAAGGAGATTGTTTAGAAAATCCGTAGAATCAATGAAATACATATCCATGTCCTTAATAAAATATGTAGTAATATGATCTAATAAACTACAAAGTACATAGAGATATTTTACATGCATAAAGTCCCAGTCGAGTAGAATCCATATTGAGGCACAATCCAAGTTACAGAATCATTTACAATAATGTAGAATCATGATCCTTTATTATGGATTTTCCAAATTCTACTAACTGATTATCTTTGGCGTTCACTTAACTGTAGCAAGATACTACGCAAACATCCCAAACCCTTTTCACTTGCTTCACTACCCTCTATATATTCACATCCCAAAGCTCAAATGATCGGTCACTAGAACCATTTACTTAGAAATTTTAATCCTTCGTATTTTCTCCATTATAGTGCACAAATTTATACATGATAAAAAAGATCTTCTATTAGTAAGTCTAGTAGAATCCTTGATTATACGACTAGATACCATGACTTGAAACTGTCGAAGGAAAATTGATCTGACTCAGAATCCCGAGTATGACTACCTTGGCGATGCCCACCACCACCGTTGCTTTATGACATAGACAACCTTCCACGTGATCCAAGTGAAGGATATCCCATTCAATATTATCCAGTTAATGATCAATATGAAATTTGAAGAGAATATATTCTTAAAGGTGCATTCAAACCTTAGAAACATTCTTTTATGGAAGGATAGATTAGAAAGTGATATTCAATTCAATTTTGTATGGTTGCATGATCATGACTGGCTTGAATGTAGTACCAAGTAGGATTTTTGATTTTTCTTTGCATGTTACTTGTTCAATAAGGGTACTACATAACATACATTTAATGTTGATGGCTCGAGGAATTGGAACATAGGACAACAAGCACTTTTTTGAAACCTTTGGGTTGGCACATATTGTAGCTGAAGAGAGATATATTGGCTTACGGAATTATCCCAGTGTAGCAATTGATTCTCACGTTCTGTAGTGGACTACTGAGGATCCTCGGATGTACATGATAACATTGACTTATTCACTTACATGTTTCAAAATTTCTTTTGCACTAAGGATTGGCATTCTGTGGAAATGTTGAAAGTGAAGATTCTAGGAACATGGATAACTTTTCCCTCGTATTGTTGATTTGTTGACTTGTGTGCTTGTGTGGCCCTCTTACCTCGACCACACTTGTAAGTAGGTCATATGTTGTTGATGCCAAGTCTTGCCAATGTTTATGGATTTGCACTCGATTTTCACCAGATAGTAGGTTCCTTCAAGGTTTAGTCTTTGTTTTGTGGCTAATCGACTAGATCTAAAGAAAATTGTTGATAGAAGTTGGTCTAAGATCTAATCTAAAAACATTTTTAATCTTTTATGGGGACCAGGTGTCACGCCTTCCCGAGGAGAAGATATTGATCTCCCCGTGGTGCGTGATGCATAATAGTGAGAAACCCTAGGATCAACATAGTGCAACTAATTCATTAGATACCATGGTAAAATAGATGAATCCCTATAATTAGTACATAACTTGGATAACAAGATAACCAAATTTCTTTGATACAAAGGATCCCAGACTATCTTTAACTATACATGTATAATAACACGCACTATGAGACTCCAGGGTATGCCAAGACATACCCGACATACCCCTATAGGTTCACCATCTTAAACAAAAACAAAAATTATGACATAAATGTATTTATTTGAATTAAAATCCAACTTTGTTAGCAACAACTCATCTCTTTGGACCAGGTTAGATCCAAACAACAAGTCACAAGGGCCGAGTTAATAATATTAAGTTTCACTTATTTGTACCAAACATTTTAATTTATAATGACTTATTTCGTGAGTATTATTATATATCCATGTTTATGTTCTATGTTGGAATTGCATTAGTTTCTTAACTTTGGAAAATCTAAGCACATATGCAGAATAATAAAAACCAAACTAGATCTCTAGTAGGGCCTCTAGACTTGCTCATGTATTGTTGATGGTCTTGTTTTCTTGACCATGCATGTAGTTAGTGTAAGGCAGATGTCGACAACAATGAGAACATAATTTTAGGGTAACTATGTTGCTATATAAACACTTTATGATATATTGTGAGACACGTTGTTAATATGTTGTCGGTACGTTCTCATAATGTGTTAACATTTGCTTGCATCCTTAGACAAATATATCCAGATACCAGATGGTTTCTTAGGAATCTCCAAATGTTCCTTCGTGAATGGGGTAATCGTAAAGGTGGTTTTCTAGTATTTTGTAAAGTATATCGTGGTGCTAGTTAGGATTCGCTCCTCGCATAATGGAGAGATAAAAATTTGGGCCCACTCGGTACTACGTTGTCGACCATCAATATATTGTCACTAATTTATTCATATTTCCATCTACCGCGACGCCGGTCTTAGTGAACAACGCTATTATATGTGCCAGTATGGAATGACCACAAGACATACTTATTCGATTTACTTTTGATGAAAGTTTTGATGGGTTCGTAGCATGGAAAACAAAAAAAAATTCCTACACGCGAACCACTAACTAACAAAGATCATATCTAGGAGATGGTAGCAACGAGTGACTCACCCTCGAAGACCGAAAGCGGGGATTACGTTCCCGCACTAACATTGCCGATGAAGATGTAGCCGATCACGTGTCGATCTCAAGATCGCGAAGGCGGGCGTGCAACGGGCAGCGCTTCCGTGCTCGGTCACACGTACGGCTCGGTGATGACCTCTATGCCCTTGTTACAGCGGGGCAGAGGAAGTAGGGATCCGCCAAAACTCCTCGTCCTCCACTTCTCCAAGTGTTGGTGGTGAAAACTATTTCGGTAGGGCTTTGGTACTAAGCCCTCGCCATATCCGTGGAGCAGCAAGAGGGGGAATGAGAGAAGGGCTCAACGTGCTAGGAGGAGAGGATCACAACCACCCCTTATATAGGGGAGGGGGAGCAGCTCCTAGAGGGACGCCAGCCCCTAGTGGGTACCTTCACGTCTCCCCTCATCATGTGAGTGGGATCTCCACTCAACACTTCAAAAACCCTCTCATGGTCTAAGGTTTAGAGCTACTTTGTATGAGTTTGATATAGCAATGGAACTTGATGACTTGATCATATTGCTATTCCTACTATGGGTGTAAGTGTTCATCACATCATTCTTCTAATGACGCGACCCTATTATTAACAACATCCAATATTCATGATTAGGAAACCTTGATCATCAGTTAATCAATGAGCAAGTTCAAAGAGAGGCTTCACTAGGAACCTTTTTTTATTAAACACACAAGTATTTTACTATATGCTTCCCACACGTGTGACACGATGTCCCTAGCGGTCTTATAGTTTTATAAAATATCTTCAAAATCTTGTTTTTCCTAGCTAGATCACATTCTGCATTTCCTTCGATGTGGCCACGAGAAAAAGAACAGAAATGTCAAAACACTAGATGCAGTAGTTTTCATGATGTTACGGTTAACGGGCACACGCCTAATCATATTTGATCCTCAACTTTCAACATATCTTATGTTTAACCGAAGCTTGTCATCCTGAATCTATTGGTTGGCTGCATATTATCCCCAATTACTAATCTAATCATTGTTCTGCATGCTTAGTACATCCCAGATATGGAGAATTTGCTTCCTAGTTAGTTAGCTAACTAAATAAGTATATCTATAATAAAAGTTTGTCGCAGGTAAACCCTAAACCCCTCGGTTCACCCTTTTGGAAGGCACTAATTGGTATTAAAAAGATTTCTTTACAGGGGTCATTTAGTCGTGGGAGACAAAACATTGACTTGTTTTTTGGAAGAGGTTTTCCTAGGACCAAGCCCTCTTTCACCGTAATATCCATCTCTTTATAATATTGTGTGAAATATAATGTTTACATTACCGATGTTCTTTCAAACTCTCCATTAAATATACAATTCAGACGGGTGTTGACCGGGAATAAATGGACAACATGGCTGAAGCTAGTAGAGAGATTAATGGGGTGAACCTCACAACAAGGCCAAATAAATTTGTATGGCGCGATTGACTTAATTGTGGGTCTTTTTATTAGATCAATATAAGCCAATTTTATGAATGGATATACAAGGTATTCAAGAAGATACCTATGGAATTAAAGGTGCCATTAAATATAAATGTCTTTATGTGGTTTCTTAATAGAAAGGTGTTTACTCACTAAAGATAACTTAATAAGGAGAAAATGGACACGATGTACAAATTGTGGTGTCTGTGATTCACATGAATCTATAAAACATATTTGACTTTCTTGTCCATTTGCAAAAGCTGTGTAGAGAGTTGTTCACCTTACTTTTAATATTCATCCATGTACTAGTATTACTAATATGTTTGATAATTGGTTGAATGGGATTATAAAAAAGGTAAAGTTTAAATTCGTGAGGAAGTTTGTGCTATAGTTTGGGAAATGGTATTGTTTTTAACAACATGGATGTTCCAAAAAAATGTGTATGTTATCTACAGGGCAATATATTGGATTCAAATGTTGCCCTATCTCCTTCTAGTAGAATTGCAGGATCATATAGATTCTGGATGCACTCGATTGAAGACAGTCATTCATGCTAACTTCAACCAGGCTGGCTGGCAGCAACCCATTAGACTACAAGATGCATAGAGGCCTTTTGTATGCTTTATTTAATGGTTGATTCATGTGGCGACCTTTTGTGATCTGTGATACCCTAAAACCGGAAAACCTATGCAATAAAAAAGACTATGTGTACTGCTTTGATGCAGATGCGGGCGTTGTTCTCCTTTTTTAAAAAATTTGTGTGTAATTAATAGGAAGGAAAATACCATGTCCAATCCAAGAATCCCCACGCAGCGCCAATATCTTGCTTGGCACTAGTATATTGGGTCAGTTTTATCCCTCACTTTTCCCAGAATTTTCCAAACTCTGGTGTATTTCCTTTAAGATCTAATAAGCTACTCCTCTCTAGTGGTTTGATAATTAGTCCTAAATGGTGATTCGATGACATCTGATGAAGATAGGGTTTCATCTGATCCCTGTAGAGATTCTCACCACTAATCTTTACAAATACATTATTACCAAACAAGGCGAGAAGTTAACATAGCCCATCCCGACTAGCCTGCAAATGCACACATATCGTGGCAGTCAACTTTGGGTCGTTGCATTTTCTTTGGTTTCCCTATGCATCCTAATGTATGTGACCGCGCGCATAGGTGCGTAAGGTTGGTTTTTTTTCCTTAGTGGGTGGCATTCTCACTAGATTCATCATCAAATCTATGCGCATAGGTGCGTAAGGTTGGTTTTTTTCCTTAGTGGGTGGTTTTTTTCCTTAGTGGGTGGCATTCTCACTAGATTCATCCTAATGGAAAGTTATTACATACCAGTGCTCAGATGACATCATCAAATCAAAGTTAAAATCAGTTGTGGCACACATCACAATGAAAAATCCATCACTCAGGGATATTTTTCTCAGTTGCAACTTTCTTCTAACTGGAATCTCAGTTGCAATCTGCTTGCAACTTCACACTAGTATAAATTGTGAATGACGATGTAAATCCAATACTGCAACAGTCAACCAAGCTCAAACTTAAGTCTTGGTCGATCTAGAATTAGCAAAACCGCTTTTCAATATATGAATATCTGATTACAAGGACCAGTAAACGGTGACTTGGAGATAGGTGTATGATGGTTTGATGTTGATCCGAAAGCCTAAATTATTAATGAGATTTTATAATAATATGAAACAACTATCAATACGCAAGCCCATATTTTGGTGTTAACACTTTATGTCAAAAATAAGAAACTGTTTCTCTAAAAACAACAACAAACTACATAAGCTCTATATATCTACAATATTAGCTCCAGAATCTTGGAAATGCACATTTGATCTAGGATGCATATGCTCCCTTTATTAAAAAAACACATTTGAAAATGCAAAAAAAATTCTGAACAAAAATTTCGTGTAGACATTTCGACATTCTACTACGCATGACCAAGGTTCCCGGTAAATCGATATTTGTAGTGTTGTGAGTAAAAAAGACAAAAAATCTCTCATGCAAACCCTTATTTTACCACCAAATTTTGTCTTTTTTGCCTAGCCCACGGGAATAGTCGGTTTTTCGTGAAACAACTTGGCTCATACATAGATTGTAAAGATGTATATGTAACATTTTTCTGAATTTTTTGACAATTCAAAATATATTTAAATTGCATTTAAAATAGAGGGAGCATTTGCACCCTCGAGCCAAAAAGCCTCTCCCCCATAATCTAGATATTTAAAGTTTGAGTATATATAAAGTGTGGGACTCAAGCTCTCGACTCTTCTTCTCTACGCATGGAAAAACTAGGCAGCAGCATGAGAGTCGATCTCCGGCTGATAAGGCTGATGAGGAGCCGTGTAAAATTTATCCAGTGCAGATCAGCTGATCTCCCGGCCGGCCTGCCGGCGGGGACACCTATCTCACCTTCACTGTGGCGGCATCACCGGCATTGACTCACCCACAGTGCGAGGATCTCACGCACTTGTCAGTTGTCAGCGCGCGTAAGCACATTAAGAACCACCCCGGCAGCTAGCGCGCCAAGATTAACCTGTCTTGCTGCACTCGGCCCGGGCTGTCTGTCCGCGATCCTCCACATTTGAGCCAGCAATCCAGTCTCACTAGATTCCGGCCGTATCCCTCCGCTTAGCAGCGCTGTTCATGCTTGGCCGGCAATAGTGTTCTAGATTGTCGCCGTGCGTTTGCTTCCATGGCCCGTGCGGTGTCAGGGCGCGCTGAAAAGCTCGCGCGCGGAGATCAACGAATCAAAACGGCTCGCAGTGGTGGTTCAGATTGATCAGATCGGCCTCGCCTGGCTCCTGCATTGCATCGAGAGCCTCTCGTCGATCCCTATGATCAAGCATGCCATGCATGCAATAGCATTCATGCGCTTGGGGAGGGAGGATGAACGGGAAAAAGGGGGATTGAGAGGGAGGAGACAAAGGTGGGCAGGTGATGGAAGCAGTGTGCATGCATGCGTTTGGTGAGGATCTCACAGTGCGCGAGCAGGCGGATCGCTGTAGCCTCCGAGAGCACACGGCGCCTGCCACCTGAAACCGTTCGTTCCTTGTTGTTCGGCCGGTTCCGGTGGTGGATCGTTGGATCCATGCAGAAAAGGCAGAAGGCAGAGGCAGGGCTGGGCGCTGCCTGCGCTGCTGTGTGCGTGCGTGCACGAGCAGGCGGCAGAGAGGCCGTACTTGCTCACAGAGGCCGTGCGTGCGTGTGCGTGGGGGCGGAACAGTAGTGGCCATCGGCATGAAGGTCGCCGGCCGGCAGCATTGGATGCGGTGCTCCGTCCGGCCGGCCGTCGTGTTCCGTCCTACTCCTGCCTGCCTGCCTGCAGGTACTACCAAAGGTGGGGGATGGGGCCCGTGCGGCCCGGGGCCTAGGTAGATAGATGATGGCCGAGAAGGGTACAAATACGACGTACGTACTACGTGCCTCCTCACCTCTGCCTGCATCACGCATATATTTGATGCTACCTATAGTTGTAGATGCAGCTAGCAGAGGGGAGGAGATCACCCTGGAGAGGCATGCAGCAGGGCTAGCTTCATAGCTTTGTTTATTGTGTCCTCGGCTGTCAGGAATATCGTTCGTCGTCGTCGTGCTTCAATTGATGTGATTTCTGGAGTAGACGTGCCTCTGTAGCTCCACCACCCTTGAATTCTTAAATCAGCCAAGGTGTTCACACAATGGCTGGTCCATAGACAATTAGGGTTTCTTTCATAATTCTCAAGACAAATAAATATGAAAAATGTAAAAATTAGACCTCGCGAGAATTATCTTTCTTGTAGGACATGAAATTGTAGGATTTTTTCCGAGAAGGCAAACAACGTCCTGGCCTCTGCATCCTCTGCATCGAAACAATGCACACAGCCTATAAAATCACAAGAGTACACAATACAAGTTGTTTTGTTGTATCAAAATATAGACGCGACAATATGCACTATGAACAAAGAGAATTTTCCATAGAAATGGACAACATGAAAATCTTCCTTTGAGTTTGAGTGCAAGCTGGTATATGAAAGCTCCCAAAGGATTCTTGTCACACATTAATAATCCTATAAATTTCACGTATTTCCATCACTTCTCCCTATCCCTTCTCTCTCATGCCGCCTACCTCTATGACATTTTCATGTGTTTCAAATGGCTTCCACCGTGTTCCACCTATCTTGTACATCTATCCACAAATTTTACTCATAATTTTTCCACTTCATCTGACATGGAGTTGCCTGCCCTTTTCCATCTAGATGATGTCGATTGTCACCTGATGTGTGTGACACATCCGCCTTGCCACCCCGCCACACCATAGCACCATTTGCCGTCAATTCGCATGTTTCTATATATCCATCCAAAAGAACACCCCTCCCGAACCATAATCTCGGTTTGTTTGGAAAGAAATTGAAACCCATAAATTAGTCACACGTTAACCTAATGAATCATTTTGCTTCTTATTAGCATGCAACTAATTGTTTTGATGCCAAGGTAAATATTAGCTTCTGGGCATCACTACCATTTCCACATTACATCCGAAAATTTCACGCGCTTGTGACTCATCATGTCGGCCAAATTGTCTTCATGGTAATCGACACATTGGATCTAACAGGTTGTGTCACCCTCAGTCAATCACTCTGACTTCCTTTAGATCACTAGTGGTCTCCATACATCATATTTAGCACCACATCACTACAGTGACGAGCCTCAATCCCTCAGTTAGCCAACTCATCTTTGAAAAAGATAGTTCTTTAAATTGTATGTGCTCACTATTTTCATAGCATATGAGAGACCTCTAGCTAATTAGTAGTGGTTTAGAAAAATGGACAAGCTATTGTCACCGGGCCAGATTTACGTGTTATCAACAAAGTAAAAACTCGACAGATGATATGAGAGGTGTCGATTACCATCGCCGGTGCACATAACGCGTGACATTATGCGAGTGTGGCGGTGCCGAGTGAACGGGCCGTGTGACTAAAACTTTTTACGCTTTTCCAAACTAGAAAACACGCTTTTGCCAAATAGGTGATGGACCTTACCTTATTCTTGAAAAGCAGTAGCAACGGTGGCTTGAGCAATACACATCTCATCACCTTGGAATATGCATGCAGTACACATACAATGCAGGGAGCAGGGCCGTCGAATCAGATGTGACGGCGTCGGAACGGCGGCGATTGGTTCACCGTATTTGGCACGCAGCGGCAAAGGCAGGTCGGCCGGACTGGCGAGTGATGGGTCGGACCGGACGCAGCGCATGTGTTGGACCGGGCCCGGACACGATGCACACCCACGTCACTTCGCCACTGTGGCGCATGTCACCAGACCCGGGATTGTGGAAGACCCTTTCGCTGTGGTCCACGGGCCGCCCCGATCTTCTGCGCCGCCCACGGCCGTGGAGGCAC
Source organism: Dactylis glomerata (assembly GCA_007115705.1). NCBI lineage: Eukaryota > Viridiplantae > Streptophyta > Magnoliopsida > Poales > Poaceae > Dactylis > Dactylis glomerata. The sequence goes on along the minus strand of QXEO01000545.1, from coordinate 6,342,337 downwards.
CGGTACAAACAATAAGTTTTCCTCAGGTACTACATCTTATTGAACTTTATATAGGGTTGCTGCAAACTCAGCTGAATCACTAGCCAGAGACTAGATGGTTCCAAGTACCTTTTGCTCATTGATGTGTCACAGTGAGTTAGGTTTTGAAATTTGCGTCTAGGTTAATGACCGACCTTCCTTTTCATTACCAAACCATCGCCATAGATCTTGTCAGCACCGTCAGTCACCATGAAGTGATCACGCCAAAGAAAAAAAAGCATTTTCATTTTTTTGAAGCAAAGTAAAAAAACTTGCTATTTTTATTAATTAAAGAGAAGAGAATAGGCTGATTTATTAGTGGAAAGCCGGCAAAAATGCTACAAATGCCCATGATCATATTGGGCACCGCTGGCTAACCTGGCCACCCACATGAAGCACACACGCGCCACAGAGAACAAAGACCATCGGATGTCATCGACATCAATTATCCTCGAGCCAACGAATCTGACTTCACCTTCAAGACCATCCTCGCCCCCAAGTCATGTTTTTCTAGCTAAAAACAAAGCCTGCAGCAGGAAAAAAATTCTAGCTGAAAATGAAACGAAGCAAAACCTAGAAGGGCAAAAAGGCCTAACAATTAGAAAACAAAATCCCACTACAAAATTTAGGGCTAATGGCAATCCATTACTAATCCATGGTAGTTGTCGATCAGCCAAGAACTAGTAAAAGCCATCTACTATGTTACGAAACTATAATATTTTTCATTCATGCATCTTTGATTCAAAGGATTCTCAAATCACGGGAACAGAAATCCACTGCACTAGAGTGACATGTCGAGTTGATTCCTGCAGAATTTGGAGCCTATATGAATTTTTGTCAAGAAATATAGAGGTCATAGGAAAAAACAAAGGATATAACCCAAAGTTTGAGTGGGTAGATATTTTCTTCCAAAGCATAGCGTAATGCTATTATATGGGGAAATTTTATACGGGCTACAAATAGAACGACGCACATAGCAAAAAATACCTAAGGATCCAAATATTGCGAAATTCCTGTGAGAATTCTTTGAATCAAAGGAGCCATTGGAAAAAAAAACATAACATTTACCTATGGATTTCATTTATGAACGCAACTAGTATGACCCGGTGCAACGCATGGTCTAGGTCTCCTGAAGGAATGGATGTACGTGACACAGACGATCCAATGTAGCCGCAAATCGCCGTGCGAAGTGACAGTGGCGTAAAAGACCACGTGTGCTTGTCCACGGCAAGGGGCCTGCACGGTAAAATGTAAAAGGAAGCCGGTAATATTATAGTAAGCTGACCGAAAACGGACAAGAGGCTGCCCGGGCCCGTGCTAGTTTTATAATCGAGCTGATGTTTGAATCCACCCCATTTTTGGCATGAATACAATAGGAGAACAAAGCAATAGTCACGATAAATAGTGCCTTTTCTTAATCGACTATTCGGTAGGCTCCTTTTTGTACAACCACGAACCATCCACTTCCGATGCCTTGTTTCTGCTTTTCTGATTTCATCCTATTCATCCACAGTGAAAGGCCAAAAGAGCAATCCTAACTTATTACCACCAGCCAAGAAAAAATAATATAAATCAGAACACATGATAATGCATGCTTGAATGAATCAAGGAAAACAAAGACAGTTCACTTATGATGTACTGCAACATGGCATTGATTTATCCTCATATAAATTGTCAAATAATTTGGTTGAACAAGGTAATGTCAAAATGATTTGAAGGCATTCTCTGTACAATACAAGCCGGAAGTTGTTATCAAGCTGATTTTGCATGCCGGCCAAAAACAAATTAACGTCTCCTCGGCTTGGCCCAGCTAGCCAGTACAGTACTAATAACTTGGTTTAATTCGACTTTATTTTCAGTGAGACAAGCTCTAGCCAGCAGGATCTGATTGGGATGGATATGTGTGGATCCTAGCTGAGGTTTGGCTCAGACCTCACAGACAGGGTCTGCATGCACATGCATGCAGCTTACCTGCTCTGATCCAATGAAGCAATTGGCAGGGAAGAACAGTGTTACTCTTGAAGTCTCCCCAAATCCCATTGATTAATTTCATTGGAGAAATCTATCGATCTTGGCAACGATCGATGATCGATACAGTTTAATTAGATCGATGCAATGGCTGGTCCTATATCATCGCTTTCCAATAATTGGTTTCGGCGGCTTTTGGGTCGATGTAGGGGACCGACTACTATAGCGATCTTTTACTCTGTCCCAATTGTACACACACACATATGCATGTGAAACAAACAAACACGATAGCTAGTGAAGCTGTTTAAACAAATGGCAGCGGGCAGTGTTCTGCACAAACATGGAAATGTGCTGCTGAACAGTGTGAGCGGTAGAAAATTTGACCCAGAAGGACGTCCTGAAAATGAGCAGTGTAGGACAATGCTGGATTCATGTGCGATCTTGTGGGGTGGGCGTCCTGGAATGCCCACACGTTGTCACGTTCTATGAGAACTTTCAGAAGAAACAGGGTTTGTTTTCTTCCACGTGACAGTGTATCTTTATCTGGAAAACTAAATTTCTTCAAAGAAAATCAAGAGACGTCACTAGCGACCACGCGAGAGCTATCTACCAAATGCAGCGGGCACTGTTCTGCATGAACAAGAAAATGTGTTGCTGATAAGTGTGTGTGGTATAAAATTTGGCACGGAGGGACGTCCTGAAAATGAGCAGGTAGGACGACACATGTGCAACCCTATGGAGGCGCCCTGGCAGCCCCCACACAGTGTCACGTTTTTAAGGGACTGCCGGATCAGGAAATTGGAGCTTGTTTTCTTCCGGTGAAAGTGGATCTTCATCTACATAGTTTTGAATTTCTCGAAAGAAATCAAGCGACGTCAAATATAACGTGTGCCAAAGTGACGAGGGATTGAAGTTGCCGTATGCAAGACATGTCATGTGTTAGAAAAACTGGGCATACAGATTAATCTATTAATTTAGAGATGAGCACACTCTTAACGTGAACTGAAAAATACATAGCGGAATCGAAGTAAACTTCAACGCCACTTGTGTACTAACTCAAGGATCGTTACTCCTGTCGAAAGGAAACATATGCATCGGCATACATGGAGAAAAATTATCTAAGCACTTGGCCAGACGCTCCGAGAGCCAATGTCGGATCCGGAGCTTAAGTTTTTAGAAGTGAGAACTGCAGCAGCAAATCAATACATAGGGACACAAATCCTTTTTACGTGGAAAATCTCTCAACTTGAGAGGAGAAACCACAGGCCAAAGCCACCCAAATCTTTTCACTCTTAAAATAGGGATACAACCATTTCTTCTCTAGAGAGCACTAGAGGATCTCATACATCAAGATGCATGGGGATCTTGGATGTAGCCACAATATTTGGGTCATCAGAGCTAGGAATAGGAGCAATCTCACCAAAGATGGTGAAACCACAGCTTGAAGGAGACAAGAAAGAAGATCTAGTCTTCACAATGTTTGTTGGCGATACCGGTGCTTGATCTAGCTTCTTCCTTCAACTTCTAATGTTTCCCTTCTCTCTTGCTTTTCTTCTCCAATGGAGACTAACCTGATTTTCATCACCCTCCTTGTGGTGGCTGAATGGGAGGCTTATCTTCTCACTTCCAACATGTGTAGTGTCCAAAATGACCCTCGGTCATAGCTCTAAAGGTTGGTGGGCTCTTGCAGTTGTTTGGGCCAACTAAAAGGCTTCATAAGGCCATCTCCTCACAACCCACATGAGGAGGATACCCAACATCATGTCACTAATTAGGGTTAATTAAGTTACAAACCTGAGTTCACTCACTAACCAAAAACTTGGCATCTCCTATGGATCTTATTGAGAAAGATGTTCTAAAATAGCACAACTATCACATTTGTATTTTAGTTCAATCATAATGCACAAACAAATCATGCATACACCTGTGAGTCACACACAATTAGTATGGAAACTCATTTGTCTCTGTGTGTGTGTGTGTGAACATTGTGATTTGAAGTTGCTACTATGATGGAATATAGTTAACATTTGTGCAATGCTACTTCTATTCGTAAACAGAAGAATCTAGGTATATAGGAGGATATTCAGAAAAATATAATCAAGGAATCAACCTTTCATAGCACACTCCTAGGAGTTGTACATAATATTTATAAAATTAGGGCCATGCACACCGGATCTTAAACTGTCAACATACAACATTTTCATTAATTTCCATGTGTCTCAAACATGGCCAAAAATGTTTCTTATGAAGTTCTTGTGTCTAGCTTTCATTAGTTTGCAGACCCAATTCAACTATCTCACGGCATATAATATCTCAAAATACGTTTGTGGACATCTTATATTTACAACCTAAAGTACCAACACTTTGCCGTCCTTATATGCACCAACCTTTCTTACAAATTTATATTAAACTTTTTCAGTTGTATGCGACTTACTCCATGAATATAAGATAAATTAACATATTTTACTTAACACAACTTTCTCCATAACAATAGTTCTAGATTTTAGGATACATTGATCTATGCTATAATAAGAACCCAAATCTGCGTCCGTCACTAGTAGAAAACGGGCCTTAGGCCTGGACCCTTTAGTCCCGGCCTCCATCTGGGCCGGGACTAAAGGCCCGGCCACGTCGCCCCAAATTCGCCAGCCGCCCGGGAGGCTTTGGTCCCGGCCCGTTACGAGCCTTTAGTCCCGGTTTGAGACACAAACCGGGACTAAAGGGCTATGCGCTGGGCGGCCCGCATGTGCGCCCCCTTTAGTCCCGGTTTGTGTCTCAAACCGGGACTAAAGTACTCTGCCTATATATATGGCCCCTGCAGCCCCTCTCTCCCCTCTTGCATTTTTTTGGATGAAAGTGTGTGAGTGTGTGCTAGCTCTCCTTTTTGCTTGGATGCACTAGAGGTGTTTGTTGAAATGTTTGTTAGAGCGATGCCGCTTCAGTTCACCGAACACAACTACGATATGAGGTGCCCGAGCCACGCTTAAGCCTCTTCCTCTTTATTTCCACTTATTCTAAAAGGTTAGCAACTATATTTCCTCGTTTAGACCGTGCGGTACTAATTTTTAGGATCGTGATTGTGTTTGATATACTGTTGCATGACGCAGATGAGCCATCCATGGATGTACGGTGATCGACGCACCGCCGCTTACAGAGAAGGCGTGCATTCTTTTCGAGATGCGGCCGATGCGAACAAGCATGGTGGTGGCTATATGTTTTGTCCATGTGTTGAATGTCGGAATGAGAAGGACTACACTTCCTCAAGAGTCATTCAGAGCCACCTGCTTCGGTCCGGTTTTATGTCGGGCTATAATGTTTGGACCAAGCACGGAGAAAGAGGGGTTATGATGAAAGACGACGATGAAGAAGAAGAGAACGATGATGACAACTACCGATCTATGTTCCCTGAGTATGCTGATACCGCAATGGAAGACAATGAAGAAGAAGATCAGGGTGCAGAACGGGAACCAGATGAGCCCGCTGATGATCTTGGCCGGGTCATTTCTGAAGCACGGCGAGGCTGCGACACAGAAAAGGAGAGGTTGCAGTTCGAGCAGATGTTACAGGACCACAACAAATTGTTGTACCCAACTTGTGAAGATGGCCAGAAGAAGCTGGGTAGCACACTGGAATTGCTGAAGTGGAAGGCAGAGACCGGTGTGACTGACTCGTCATTCGAAAAGTTGCTGGTACTGATGAAGAAGATGCTTCCAAGAAAGAACGAATTGCCCGCCAGCACGTACGAAGCAAAGAAGCTTGTCTGCCCTCTAGGATTAGACGTGCAGAAGATACATGCATGCCCTAATGACTGCATCCTCTACCGCGGTGAGAAGTATGAGAATATGGATAAATGCCCGGTATGCACTGCATTGCGGTATAAGATCAGAAAAGATGACCCTGGTGAGATTGAGGGCGAGCCACCCAGGAAGAGGGTTCCTGCCAAGGTGATGTGGTATGCTCCTATAATACCACGGTTGAAACGTCTGTTCAGAAATAAAGATCATGCGAAGTTGTTGCGATGGCACATGGAAGATCGTATGAAAGACGATAAGTTGAGGCACCCCGCCGATGGTCGGCAGTGGAGAAAAATCGAGAGAGAGTTCCCGAGATTTGCAGGTGACGCAAGGAACTTATGGTTTGGTCTGAGTACAGATGGCATGAATCCTTTTGGGGAGCAGAGTTGCAGTCACAGCACCTGGCCCGTTACTCTATGTATCTACAACCTTCCTCCTTGGTTGTGCATGAAGCGGAAGTTCATTATGATGCCAGTGCTTATCCAAGGTCCAAAGCAACCCGGCAACGACATTGATGTGTACCTAAGGCCATTAGTTGATGAACTTTTACAGCTGTGGGCCGAACCAGGTGTACATGTGTGGGACGAGCACAAACAAGAGGAATTTGACCTTCGAGCGTTGCTTTTCGTAACCATCAATGATTGGCCTGCTCTTAGTAACATTTCAGGACAGTCAAACAAGGGATACAATGCATGCACACACTGTTTAGATCAGACAGAAAGTATATATCTGGACAAGTGTAGGAAGAATGTGTACCCGTACAATCGTCGTTTTCTTCCGCCCAAGCATCCCTTAAAGAAAAAAGGCAAGCATTTCAATGGCAAGGCAGAACCCCGGGGGAAGCCTGTCATCCGTACTGGTGCTGAAGTATTTGATATGGTCAAAGATTTAAAAGTAATCTTTGGAAAGGGTCCTGGCAGCCAACCTGTTCCTAACGGCCCTGATAAGCGCGTACCCATGTGGAAGAAGAAATCTATATTTTGGGAGCTACCCTATTGGGAAGTCCATGAGGTCCGCTCCGCAATCGACGTGATGCACCTGACGAAGAATCTCTGCGTGAATATTCTAGGCTTCTTGGGCTTGTATGGGAAGTCAAAAGATACACCGGAAGCACGGGAGGACCAGGAACGTCATAAAGGAAGAGATGGCATGCATCCAGGGCAGTTTCAAGGGCGTGCCAGCTACGCTCTTACTAAGGAAGAGAAGGAAATCTTCTTTGAAGTCCTTTTCAGTATCAAGGTCCCGACTGGCTTCTCGTCGAATATAAAGGGAATCGTAAATATGAAAGACAAAAAATTCCAAAACCTAAAGTCTCATGACTGCCACGTGCTTATGACGCAATTGCTTCCGGTTGCATTGAGGGGAATTCTACCGGAAAATGTTCGTCTGGCAATTGTGAAGGTATGTGCATTCCTCAATGCAATTTCTCAGAAGGTAATCGATCGAGAAAGTCTATCAGGGTTACAGATTGATGTGGTCCAATGTCTGGTCAGCTTTGAGTTGTTGTTCCCGCCATCCTTCTTCAATATAATGACACACCTCCTAGTTCACCTAGTCGAAGAGATTAGAATTCTTGGTCCTGTGTTTCTACACAATATGTTCCCCTTCGAGAGGTTCATGGGAGTCTTAAAGAAATATGTTCGTAACCGTGCTAGGCCAGAAGGAAGCATCTCCAAGGGCTATGGAACAGAGGAGGTCATTGAGTTTTGTGTGGACTTTCTTCGTGACCTTAAGCCGATTGGTGTTCCTGAATCTCGGTATGAGGGTAGGCTGACAGGAAAAGGCACACTAGGAAGGAAAGCAAAAGTATGTATGGACGGGCATTCTTTCTCTCAAGCACACTACACAGTTCTACACAATTCCACTGTGGTGGCTCCGTATATCGTGAGACACAAGAATATTCTACGCTCCGAAAACCCGGGGAAGGCTGACTCTTGGATTAAAGGGGAACACGAGAAGACTTTTGGTAGTTGGTTGCAGACACATCTCATGAATGACGACACCGTTGGAGATCAGCTGTACTGTTTGGCCAGGCCACCATCTTCGACTATATGTACTTTCCAAGGGTACGAGATAAATGGGAACACATTTTACACGGTTGCCCAAGATAAAAAGAGCACCAACCAAAATAGTGGTGTCCGCTTTGATGCAACAGACGAGAATGGGCACTGTTTGGAAACATATTACGGGTACATAGAGGAGATATGGGAACTTGACTATGGACCTACTTTTAAGATCCCTTTGTTTCGGTGCAAATGGGTGAAGCTGACAGGTGGCGGGGTAGTTGTAGACCAAAAGTACGGCATGACAACAGTGGATCTCAATAATCTTGCGTACATGGATGAACCATTCGTCCTAGCCAACGATGTCGCTCAGGTTTTCTATGTGAAGGACATGTCTACAAAAACGAGAAAAAGAAATCAGCAAAAGAAGACATCGTCCGATGAGCCAAAGCGCCACATAGTTCTTTCAGGGAAAAGAAACATCGTGGGAGTAGATGACAAGACAGACATGTCAATAGATTATAATAAGTTTCATGAAATTCCGCCCTTCAAAGTGAAGACTGACCCAAGCATCCTACTGAATGATGAAGATTCTCCATGGCTACGACCCAGAAGAAAACAGAAATAATAGATAGGATTGTTGGTGCAATAATGTAATAATGTATTAAATCTTTTATGTAATGCATGATGTGAATAATTGTATGGATCGGTCATCACCGCTCTTTAGAAAAAAGTCGGCTCACTAGTTCTTTCGTTCCTATGGCACTCCTCCCGGCGGGCTACTACCTCTCCCCTACCCCTGTCGCCGCTATACCCAGTCCTGATTTCTTCGCCTCGCAGTTCTTGTACCCACAGCCTCCACATAGAAAATAGTTTTGAATTATCTATTCAATTTTAAACACTTTTCATTTTTATAGTTTTATCAGATACTCAAATATACATAAAGAATATAAATCAATATAGTTTTAATTGAAAATGGCAAAATATTTAATAGTTTGGATAGTTAAAATAATTAATTTTGAAAATAGAAAATATTTTTGAATTATCTATTCAATTTCAAACACTTTTCATTTTTATAGTTTTATCAAATTCTCAAATATGCAAAAAGAATATTAATAAACATAGTTTTTAATTGAAAACAACAAAATAGTTAATAGTTAGGATAGTTAAAATAATTAATTTGTAAAATAGAAAATAGTTTTGAATTATTTATTCAATTTCAGACACTTTTCATTTTCAAAGTTTTATCAAATTCTCAAATATGCAAACAAGAATATTAATAAACATAGTTTTTAATTAAAAATGGCAAAATAGTTAATACTTAGGATAGTTAAAATAATTAAATTTGAAAATAGAAAATAGTTTTGAATTATTTATTCAATTTCAGACACTTTTCATTTTCAAAGTTTTATCAAATTCTCAAATATGCAAACAGATAACTATTTATAAAACCAAATAAAACAAAAAATAGAAAATAGGCCTTTAGTCCCGGTCCGTGCCACAGACCGGGACTAAAGGCCCTGGCCGCTGAAATCCCCGCCCGAGGCCTTTAGTCCCGGGCGGTGGCTCAAACCGGGACTAAAGGCCCCCCTTTAGTCCCGGCCTGAGCCACCGCCCGGGACTAAAGGTCCCGGGGTATAAATTTCGCTTTCTTCCCCGCGCCGCCCCAGCACTTAGCCGTTTCGCGCGCGAGGAGAATTTGGACGCCGCCAGGCTGCCGCTCTCACCGCCGTTCAGTGCGCCGTCGTTCACCGCGCCGCCATCCACCGCGCCCCCGCGCCGCCGCAGCCCCCGCGCCGCCGCGCCGCCTGCAGCCACCGCGCCACCTCGCCGCCGTTCGCAGCCACCGCGCCACCAGCCGTCAGAGGCCGCAGCCACCTGCAAGGTTTTTTTTCAAAAAACTTTAATTTGTTAATTAGTTAATTAGTGTTAGGGTTAGGGTTAGATATAGTTAGAATTTAGTTTAGTTAGCTATATATTGTTAGGGTTAGGGTTAGATATGGTATAGAATTAGTTAGAATATAATTAGTTAGAATAGAATTAGTTAGAATAGAATTAGTTAGAATTGTTATTATTTTAGTTAGATATAGAATTATTTAGAATAGAATTATTTAGAATAGAATTAGTTAGAATAGAATTAGTTAGAATAGAATTAGTTAGAATAGAATTAGTTAGAATAGAATTAGTTAGAATAGAATTAGTTAGAATAGAATTAGTTAGAATAGAATTAGTTAGAATTGTTATTATTTTAGTTAGATATAGAATTATTTAGAATAGAATTATTTAGATAGAATTATTTAGATACATATAGTTAGAATAGAATTATTTAGATACATATAGTTAGAATAGAATTATTTAGATACATATAGTTAGAATAGAATTATTTAGATAGATATAGTTAGAATAGAATTATTTAGATAGATATAGTTAGAATAGAATTATTTAGATAGTTATAGTTAGAATAGAATTATTTAGATAGTTATAGTTAGAATAGAATTATTTAGATAGTTATAGTTAGAATAGAATTATTTAGATACATATAGTTAGAATAGTATTATTTTAGAGATAGTATTATTTTAGATATAGTATTATTTAGTTAGAATTTGTTTGCAAATAGAAATAGAATTATTTAGTTAGAATTTATTTGCAAATAGAAAATGAATTATTTTGCAAATAGAAAAAGAATTATTTTGCATCATATATAGTTTGTTAGTTTATTAGTTAATCAAATGTTCGTTTTTTGCAGAACTATGGATCCACATAGCAGGAACCTCGAAGAGGAAGAACTTATCGAAGATATAATCAAAGACGCCCCCAACGTTGAACCTGCAGAATCTCCGTCGTCATATCTAAACCCCTCCGGAGATGGAATGGAGGTTGATCGACACGAAGATGAAGCCGATGGGGCCGGCGATAGCTCCAATGACGGAGAAGGTGATAGCTCCACTGATGGAGAAGCCGGTGGAGAAGCCGGTGGAGAAATATTAAAGTCCGGCGAGGTATACATATGAAGTTCGACAATCACTTGTAATATGTGAAAAATATTGGAGATAGCTCTATATTGTATACATATACATTCATTTGACGAATGTTTCTCCCTCTTAGGCCTCCACATCGAGCAAAGCTACGAAACGAGGCCCGACTAAAAAGTTGGACGCACGGACGCATTACACCTTTGAGGTGATATTGCCTACAGGCGAACCAAAGCTTCCTAAGAATGCTGCTGACACATTCAAGAAGCAATGCGGAGTTCTCGTTAGGGATCACGTCCCGATCAGCGTTCGGGAGTGGAACAAGCGCAAAGGGGCAGCCGATAGTGACTATGTCGCCGAAAGGTACAAAGATAATCTTTGGAATGATATCATGTCACATTTCAACCTGCCAGAATGTGAGAATGAAGACGCCGCAAAAAAACTGAGGGCCAAAGTCAAGCAGTGGACTCTAAAGAAGATGGCCGAACTGTTCCGTAGCTGGAAGAAGAAGCTATGGAAAGACTATCTGAAGACAAAGAAAGTGCCAGTATTCGAGAGGTATCTAGCCAAGCAGGCGAATCACTGGAAGGCATTTCAGGAGTACAAGCAGTCAGAAGATGCCAAGGCATTATCAGAAAAGAACAAGAAAAATGCCGACAAGAAGAAATATCACCACACGCTCAGAGGTAAGTAGTAGTATGATATACTTCTATTTTCAATACTTTTGTAATGCTAGATTATTATTTTGATTATATATATTCTATTCTCGTAAAGTGCGACCAGCAGCCACGGGGGACGCATCTATGTGGATACTATGTTTGCGAGACCATTCGCACGTTTACCTCTGAGCACAAGGATTACAGATACGATGTAAGCAATAAACATTCACACCTCTATTTTTACTCGTCATTCTTTGTTATCATGATTGATATTCATATTCATCTCCTCTTCTTATATAGTACACGGCCATGCGGGAGAAGTACCTACCAGAGCAACGCGCGATTGCTGTTGCAGAGGAGCTGGCGACCTTTCTGAGAATAGAAGCTATAGACGACAAAGGACGATTTAGTGTAGCTAGGGGCCATTACTAATGTTGGTCCATGTAATCAAATAGACGGGCTCTTGTCCCGATAATTCTGATCTCCATATAATTGTATATATATGCTCGCTTGTAAGATAAGTTAATCTTATATATATGCATAAACTAATTCCCGAACACCAAGGCACCAAACGAGGCATCACGTTAATCCCCCACCTAAAACCCTAAAACCCCTAAACCCTAAAACCCTACAGCAAAAAACAAAAATCTGCAGATGACCTTTAGTCCCGGTCTGTGTTACAAACCGGGACTAAAGGTCCTGGCCCTGATTCGCTCCGAAGTGCCCACGTGGACACCCTCCAGTCCCGGCTGGTAAGCGGGCCGGGACTAAAGGTTCAGCCTTTAGTCCCGCGGCTGGGGTCCCGGTTTGCAAACCGGGACTAAAGCCCCTTACGGGCCGGGACTGGAGGCCCCGTCCCCACTAGTGCGTGCGGACTTAACTTGGGTGGTTGGGTTGTATATCCACTTCCCTAACCAAGTGAGCTAGACTCACTTCTTATTTTAAGACATATCTAAGACAATATTTTTCTAAACTAGATCTCGTTTGATCTACGAAAAATTATAACGTGAGAACCACATTTATTCTTGTATTATCAATTAATGTCTTATAGTGCATTTAAGTCATTGGCACCTACTAGAGATACTGAACTGTATGGGTGTTTTAACACAGGTGTAAGTAATAGATAATTGTAGAATTTTCAAGATAACCATGAGTGTCCTTGGTGGTCATTTCAGTCATTTCAGATTTCCCATTTATTTATCCTTTTATGAACCGTCATGGTGTTGATGGTTTTGTCCTTCAATAGTAGGTTCACACATTCCTTAGATTTTTGGCTTCTGCTTCGGTACACCTCCCCCCACCCTTCCCTAAGCTCAAATACATCAAGGGCTAGCTGAGATCACCTTTTAAGACATCGATATTTGATTTACCACATTAACAATGTCTTATACTACATATATATTGAAATACTTCTCAACATGTATGAGTTGGCACACTAGTAGAGTCATCATTGTATAATCTTGATAAAATTCATGTGTTCAATAGGATGGCCTCAAAGCATGACCCATGCACTGGCCTAGCTCACCGCCGTGAGCGAGGAGAGAACCCGATGAAATAATCGGATGGATGCCATAAATTCACGCAGTATGTACGTGCACGTACGATAGGCTGCAATGAGGCTGCAGTCGATCGAGAGATGCATGCATGCACGATTGTGGCGAACAAACCCTCGCGCGCACGCACGTACTACCCATTTGATCTCAAGGAACCCCACGGAGAGTCGGACAGACAAACAAAGCATTACCTAAGCAAAACGCCTCAACAGTGCCGAACCTTGTGGCCACAGTGTGCATCTCTCCCTCTGTCTCCCGTCTGGTTGCTTTCATGTCAGTACAACGGCAATCTCAGCACGCACGTACCGCTGCGAGTTGGCTGCGATCGACCATGCCGCTCGCGTACGTTGCTAGCTTCGTCTCTTGGTGAGAAACGGAAATCCAAGTCGACCGATCTACCATTCTCTCCTCCCCACTCTCTCTCATCACTACAGTAACCCGAGAGGCCACTAGAGCGTGCCGGCCGAATCGAGGCTGCTCTCACCGGCGATGCCGGCGGTGAGCGGCTGAGGGAGGTCCGGCGTCAGTAGGTTAGGCTTAGGTAGTGTAGGCGGTTGCCGGAGTTCGGCCCCGTGCTGCAAGGGGGTTGCCGGAGCACCTAGATCTGCTCCGTCGGTGGGTGATGTGTCTCGCCGACGTCGTCTTGGCGCCGGTGACCTCCAGCTCCACCCATCCTAATAAGATCGTCGCTCTTCGCAGGGCGCGTCCCCAACGTTGCTCCGGTGCAGAACCGGATGGCCTCCCGTGCGGGCCTTCGTCGTGCTCCTCTGCTGGGAGTCATCGATCTTCCGGCGCGGGTGGGCGCCTTCTAAGAAGCGCCGTTTGATCTGTACGAGCCGGCTCAGGTCACTAGTAGAAAAAAGGCCTTCCATACGAACCTTTAGTCCCCAAACAATTCAAACCGCGGCTAATGGTCGCATTAGTCCCGGTTCTATCGAAAATATGGGCCAAGTATGAGTAGTCCCGGTTCAAATGTGCCCTTTCGTCCCGGTTTGCACCACCAACCGGGACTAATGGCTAGGGGCCTTTAGTCCCGGTTGGTGGCGCACACCGGGACTAAAGGGCACCCTTTAGTCCCGATTCGTGTCACCAACCGGGACTAAAGGCCCGTTCAAACGAACCGTCCAATTCCCGCGCCAGTTACGACGCGATTGTCGCTTCGAAATTTGCTGCCATTAGAGCGATCGCTTCGGTAATCGACGTGACGCATCGGAACACCGCAGCTGGCCTTAATCACATTGTCGGCGGCTTGCTCTTCATCTCCCTCTCTCTACTATATAATATGCACTCATCTTAAGCATCTTCTTCATCCTCTAATCCTCCCCAATACACATATCTCCATAGCACATCTTCACATCGCGGCGTCGGCCTAGCAGCTCACTCTCTCTCTCTCCAATGGAGCCGATGCTACCTCGATCTCGGCTGTACTATATCACTGTCGAAGAGATGAACTTCACCGTCACGGAAACTCTTCGTGCATCAAGGGTGGAGAAGTGATTCCGCATCGTCAAGCAACGGTTCCTCGATGCCACACCGATCAAGTATGTGGGCTTGGACTGTGAGTTCACCAGCCCTCGCGAGGATAGGCGCAATCAGCGTGCCGCTGTCCTTCAACTCTCGGTGGCGTCCGAGGTTTTGGTCCTCCAGATATGTTGGGCCAATCGCGTGCCGCAGCTGCTCAAGAAATTCTTGAAAGATACCACCATCAGATCTGCGGTGCGGCTATCGCCAATGATGTGTGCATGCTGAGTTCATACGGAATTGAAATTCCGTCAGCGTACGATCTTCAAAAGATTGTACTGAACCCCGCCAAGAATCTAATTCCGAGTCTCTATGCTCAAGCAAATGCTACTATTGGGACAAATCTTGAGAAGAAGAAGAGGATCAAGAAGGACAAGAAGATGGACAAGAAGAAGGACGACGAGGAAGAAGAAGAAGAACTAATATTTGGTTGGGGCAAAGTTCCATTGAGCTTTGAGCAAGTGTTGGATGACGCTCTAGACGCTCGCCTGGGCTTCGAAATTGCTAGGAGCTACTGGAAGCTATAAGACTACAATAGCCATCTTGATCGTCTCAACATTTAGGTGGATGATCATAGATGTGTGGTTGTGTGAGTCTTCGAGATTTCTCGTGTCTCTTATTGTTATTCTATTGGATGAGTATAATGTTTGGAAAAATATACTCCCTCTGTTTTGGTTATCAAGTCTATTAATTTTCGAATTTTGGATTTTTCAAGTTTTTTGGCTTTTTGAATATTTTAATTATTAAAAGTTAATAATTAAATTTTGCATAAAGATTATTTGGAATTCATTTATGCTTATTATTACTTAATCATTGTTGCTTATTTTGTGAATTTATTTGGAATTTAAAAAAGTAATATTATATGTTACCAAAGTGTATAGGTTAATAGAATTGGTAGCATACCATTATTAAGAAGTCGCGAGCGCAGTCTTGGAAGCTACTATGGAAGGAATGGAGAAGTTAAGCGTCCTAAGAGTGGAGCAGTGTGAAAATGGGTGACCGACCGGGAAGTAAGGACCACAAGTATATAATTTAACTTGAGAATAGAGTGAGGACCACAAGTATGTAATTTGATATGAGAATAGAGGTGATTAGAGATATTAGAGAAATAAAGAAAATAGAGAAATTAGAGAAATTCTGAAAATAGAGAAATTCTAAAAAACAAATTCAATTTTTTTCCGAACGGACCTTTAGTCCCGGTTTGTGTTACGAAGCGGGAATAAAGGGTCTTCCAGCCGCAGCACATGACCCGGACCACGTGGAGGCCCTTTAGTCCCGGTTCGTAAACAACCGGGACTAAAGGCTAGTCCCGCTTTGTTAGTCCCGATTGCTACAACCGGGATCAATGAGCTTTACAAACCGGGACCAATGGGCTTTACAAACCGGGACCAATAGGCTTTTTTCCACAGTGGGTGCCTGGTTCTTTAGCTGCTCTGCCTCTCTTGGCCGGCGGGGGAGAGGGGTGGTGTGGCATCGCTGTGGTTTGCTTCTCCTTCCCAGACGGCCATGGCGGGGGGGAGGGGAGGTCCGAGCATGGCAGCTCCGTTTTGGATACTCTGGGCCGGTGTTGTTCCTTGGACCGCCGTGTCTCCTCTCTTTAGCTTCCTCTGGCTCAATGGCAGAGCCAGGATCTGGGGCTGCAAGGGCGGACGCGGAGGTCTTCTTCGTCTTCTGGAGCTCATCTCCGGCGGCATGGGGCGGCTTGTTTCCGTTCCCCCCGACCGGACCGTATGGGTGTAGGGCACCCGCTCCGTTGCTTTGACGTTGCGCAGGTTTCTACTCGCTGCGCCGCCCCAAGTGGCCCAGTTCCCCGGCGGTGGTGTGGTGGCCCGTGCGCAGCGACTCTGTTGGTGGCTTGGTGGAGGCCAGAAGGACCTGATCGTGTTTTGCGCTTTGTTCTGGGTCCTTTTTGCACTTTTACTAGACTGGGTTGCAATTCCCTTCTTTCTAGGAGCCTTTCTGTAATTGTGTACTAACGTGGTCATAATGAAGCAGTTTCCGGATCCTTTAAGACCTCTCTCCGTTCCAAAAAAAAAAAGTCGACCGATCTCTATGTGCCGGCCAGCGCATGGTTACAAGCGCACACATCACACGACCAGCCGTCCTGGGGATAGGACGATCTAGCTTGACGGAAGTGTTTGTATATGCATACAGAGGCTAGCTGCTGCTGCTGTACGAGGTACACAATCTTGCTACAATTACGTATAGTAGATTCAGCCGTACGTTGAAGCTAGCCCGTAACCATATCCCATATGCCCATGCAGTGACATGTGGGCGCGCGTATATGCCATTGCCACAGTGCGGTGGGTAGCTTCGGCTAGAGAAGAACAGTGTCACGTTGGTCCTCAACTAATTAATATCAGCATCATGCACCTAGTCTGTTCGTAATATAAATGGTATACCCTCGTATCTATCATTAATTCAAGTTAATATGACGGATCCAACAACTTTCTACATAACGAGGGATTTGGTTACCAAGTGAAATATATACCATGGTTACCGGCTGGTACACACGGAATTTACAGCCCTTTCCGAGAATATTATGCAAAAAATCTCAGTGTCGAGCTAAGATGATTGTGGTACTACTCTGAGAACTATTGTTCGATTTGTGGGTTAGCTATAAAATCATGCTGGCTAATTGTCACGAGCTGCTTACTTGCTGGCAGTGTCAAACGTTAGTATCGATAAACTGTACGTATACAGTATACTGTAGCTGAAAACCAGCTGACATGAGTATCGACTGTGCTGTGTGATTTTGATGCTTATAAATTAGAGATCTCTATAAATTAATGACGATCGGCCGATCGACCACTTCACAAAAGGAATAGTTGGTGCATTTGTAGGCTGTACAGCTGCCGAACAGCAACGTGCGGTATGTGTATCACTGACAAGGGTATAGTTAATAGAGCCCGTTAGTTGAGTACCCCTGAGGCCCGTATAGCTAGGCCCAATTGTAATGATAGTCGAATACGAGATATTACCGTATGTCGATGTTTTGTAATCTGTATCGGACCCTACCCGATCCTCGAGACCTGGCCACCTATATATAGGGGCCAGGAGAGGATGGTGTAGGGCAGATTGAAAGCAAGCCAGGTTGAACACCCAAGTTTACTTTCGATACACACCTATTTCGACTAACTTTACCTTCGAGTTCATCCGACGCCCTATCTCCCCGATCCTAAGTCCTTCATCTAGGACATTTGTCGAGTTAACCCCTCGTCAAGTGGCACCGACCGTGGGGATCTTGGGCGTTGGAGTCATGAATTCGACGGCTTTTTCGCTTTTAGCCAACAACAGTTCAGAAGTCGACGGAAGTCAAGAGGTAGAACTAACCATCGGAAGTCTGAGCATCCTCATCGGGCCGTCGGGTTCGTCCCGTCTTTCGGACCCGACGAAACAAGATCCATCGGCAAGAGAGCCTGAAGCAACAGAAATAATGGAGTATTCCGACGGCTCCTCCAGCGAGGTAAACTCGCCGGTCAGCCTAGAAGAAGTGCAAAAAGAAAAGATCGCAGAAGACAACGAAGAAAAGGAAAATTTTGACGTGGAAGTCCAACTCGAAGATCTCACGATCTGCCTCGACGATACCACAGACAAGTCAACAGATACATGGAAGACAGGATTAGAGCTTTCCGAAGATGGCGACTCGATCTTCTCAAGCTTCAACAACAACATCGGCAAGCAATGCCAGGTACTCGCCATTGTGGGCGACAACTCAGAAGAATTCGATGAAAATAACAACCCAGTGATAAACCCAGCAAATATCGACAGAGGAGCAAATCACCTAGCAGAAGGTCAAACAGTGGAATCCCTCACAGCCAGGGAAAAAATTCGACTATCAGTCGACGAGTGGAAAATAATAAAAGGAGCCGTAGAACACGGCACGCCAATACCATCAAATTCCAGCAAAGACATGCTTTTGGGGTATCACTACGCCCTAAGGCAGCAGGCCAAGCAATTAGCAAAGGAGAAAGCAGAAATACAAAGAAGAAAAGATTCAGCCATTGCAGCTAGCGAGGCTGCTCGAAAAGCACGGAGCGACGCATCACACAGCAACGCAAGGAAAAATCGTCGACACGGTTCAAGGTACGATAACCTCGAGTATTCTGACAGGCAAAGTATTTCCAAAAACCTCGACTCGTCCTTCCTATCGGTCGACGAGCAGGGAAACATCCTACCAAAAACTCCTGAAGCAGCACTAGTGGCAGCACAAGCATACCTACTTACAACTCGGCCAAGTCCAGGAGATCCTAGAGAACACATGCATAGAGCAGCACTGAACGGACTCAACATGATGGGCCACAAGCTATCAGCAAAAGGAGAAGAAGCACATCACCACAAGGAAGCGCACAAAGCAAGGTCACCTCGCCGTCACAACAGTCATCGACATAGAAGCAGCAAACATCGATCTCGATCGCCGTCACCAAAGCAGCATGGTGGAACTCGAAGATCGCGATCCCCAAACGAAAGGTGCGACTATGAAGACGACGAAAAAGAGATGGGGGCATCGTGCTTTACCCGCAGGGTTCGCACCACTCCAGTTCCTAAGGGATTTAAGCTACCTCATGATCAGCAAAAATACGACGGATCACAGGAACCACAATCATGGCTCGCTGATTACCTGCAAGCAGTTCAAATACTAGGAGGAACCAAAGAAACAGCAATGCAAAGTTTGCAATTACACCTCACCAGCGCAGCAAGGTCATGGTTGAGCAAACTAGAGAAAGAATCCATTGGAAGCTGGGAAGACCTCACAAAGCAATTTACAAGCAATTTTAGGTCGACATACAAACGGCCAGCATCAATAGAAGAAGTCAAAGCGT
The DNA here is from genome assembly GCA_007115705.1 of Dactylis glomerata. Classification (NCBI taxonomy): domain Eukaryota; kingdom Viridiplantae; phylum Streptophyta; class Magnoliopsida; order Poales; family Poaceae; genus Dactylis; species Dactylis glomerata. Next base: position 6,323,026 of record QXEO01000545.1, on the reverse strand, counting down.
GCGTACAGCAACGCGACGAAACACTGCGGGCATACATCCAAAGATGGAGCCTCATCAAAAATTCAGCAGTCGAAGTTTCAGACGAAAGAGCAATAGACGCATTCATCATTGGATTAAGGCGAAGAGACCTAGTCGAAGAGATGGGTAGAATAAAGCCGAAAACAGTGTCAGACCTCATGGACACAGCAAACAGATTTGCAGATGGAGAAGATGCGTGCAACAACAAACGGACACGATCTCCAGAGGATGACAGAAGAAACAGATATGGAAGTCAAAGGAGACGCTCCCGAAACTACGATACCTATGGCTCTCATAGCCAAGTCGCCGCAGGGTACAAAGACAACAGTTATCAAGGAAACGATCGCAGAAGCTCGGGATATCGAAGCTATGGGAAAGAGGACTATAAGAAGTTCCCACCAAGAGAATCCAGAGAGTACAACCCATCACCAGAAGAGATGCTCAATGGGCCTTGTCATATACACTCAACGTTCGTCGACGGGAAGCGAGTATCAAGGCACGTAATGAAAGACTGCACGACATTCCTAAAACTACAAGAAGCAGCAATAAACAAACAAACCGAAGCAAGGCGACAAGGATTCGAAGGAAGTAACAATCCCCCGACAAGCCAGCAAGGAAACAACGGAGCTCCTCAGGGACAAGACCAACAAAACAAGGGACACGATGACGACGACGAAGGGTACGTCCCATCAAAAGGACACATCACAGCAATGATACAACCTGTGCCCAAGTCGAACAAAGAAGAAAAGAGTATAACTCGACAAGTTAATCTAGCAGTCCTGTCGCCTCCAGCTACAACAGAATATCTGCATTGCTCAGAGCAACCAATAGAGTTCAACAGAGAAGATCACCCTATAACAGTACCTCGGCCGGGAAACGCGCATTTGGTACTCAAAGCTCAAATCGGCGCGTATGATGTCGACAGAATATTCATGGATGCAGGGAGTGGAATTAACTTGATATACGCGAAAACACTCCGAGCAATGCATATATCAATAGAGTTTCTGAAGCCAACAGATTGTTCTTTCCATGGAATCGTACCAGGAAGTGCCAATTACCCGCTGGGTCGAATAGCACTCAATGTTTGCTTCGGCAACCGACAAAACTATAGAAGAGAAAAACTAGACTTCGAAGTCATGGACTGGCCATCGCAATATCACGCGATCCTCGGACGACCCGCGTTTTCGCGATTCATGGCAGTGCCTCACTACACATATTTGGTACTCAAAATGCCAGGACCAAAAGGAATCATTACAGTGAAAGGAAGTTTTGAAGTTTCAGATCTCTGCGACAGAGAATTCCACAAGATGGCACAAAATTTTGGCATAATAGCCAACCATGCAGAAAAGGCAAAAAACGCGACTACAGAAGGCGTCAAGCTACTCGAAGGATGCGTCGCGGAGCCCGAAGCGAAGAAACCACGAGTAGAAGCACCAGGAGAAGGCAAAGGCGCAGGAGAGGAAGAGAAAACTGCGACGTCGCAATCATAAAGAGGAGCAGGACACAAAGGCTATAAAAGCCACGAGTTATATCAGGGGCAATGCCCTCTAGATCCAGAACACAGGTCATAGGCCGGATCTCTTGGGTCACCCCATGTATCTTATATTACAAGTATAAATAAAGATAAATCGTTCCTCATATTCGAGTTTACGAATCTTTCCAAAGGGAAACTGTGGTAAACGCACGACTTACATAATAACGCTTTGAGAATAAATTTTTCGACATAGCAGTCGCAAAATAAGATACTCTCGCGTTCCATGTACACAAAACATTACAACAGCGGGTTGTCAGAATCATCTACGCCTAAAGGGTCCAAATAATGGTACTCGCGAAAAAACGCAGCATCCGCTTCCAGAAGCCTAGCCACAAGTCTCCGAGCAGGCTGCAATGTGTTCTCCATATGTACTCGAAGGTTAGCTCCACCTGGAGCCAAACTCAGGGACATAGTGCTGTAATTCAACCTCGGGTGCCACTTGCGTATCCACCCGAGAGAGCAAAATTGGCACCTGCCACTAAGTTCAGCTCTATCAACCTATGAATACGATGACTTGATCTAAAAGTATCAAGAAGAAGGGGGAAAGTTGCAGGCAAAGGATTACGAGGAAGCATGATGGAGTGCATAGTTGTGAGAGCTCGTCGGCAACCATCAACTGACTCGCCAATGTGCTGGGCACGATCTTGGAGCAGTACAATAGCGCTTCGGCGTCGAGGATCAGACCACAAAGTCTCGTAACCAGTCGACATCTTCTCCAAAGCAGCATTTTGCTCAGCAACTCGACGTTCTTCAGCAGCAAAATCCAAACAAGTACCTACGACAGCAAATATATCACAAAAGCAGCAATGCATAAGAAGCCAAAGAAGGAGTCGAAAGAAAACTCACATCGCAACAGCTCGCAAGCAGACTCGACAATGCCAAGAATGAAAGACTCGCACTCTTCATTATGAACAACCTTCGCCGTCAAGCTGGAGACCTTTTCTTCAAGGGAAGAGATTTTCTTCATATAGCCACTGGCTTGGCTAGCCTTCTTAATAGCCATCTGTGCTTGGCGTTTAGCCAAGGATAGGCGAGTTTCAAGGTCGGAAATCCTGGAAGAGTATTCCAAGCACTGACTGCATCGACTAGTAGTCGAAGAAATCTGGGGATCGAACCCACGAGCAGAAGAAGGAGCAGGACCATGAGTCAAAGGATCATGAACGCGCATCGACTACAATAAAAAAGAAAGGAGAAACAATTTCAGAAAGGCAGCATAGTATTTCATACGAAGAGAATATATTTACATAAGAGCACAACCCCATGGCTAAAGTTCTCGGGTTGCATTTAACTAAAGTCTTTACATTCAAAAGGAGAACACTAAAAAAGAAACTACGAGGAAGCTGAGTCTACGCCACCTCAGCATTCTGCTCCATGGTAGGAGGGGGCGCAACAGCTTCCTCGCTGGAAGTCGACGGCGGCACTGGATCCTTGGCCGCTGGAGGTGGTGCAGCAGGCACCGCAGAGGCTGCCGAAGGAGAGATCGTGGTCAACAATGCAGGTGCCAGCTTCTTCGCCTTCTCAAAAAACACCTTCATCTCGTCACGGGTGTGGCCATGAGGGGAGCTAACCCTCTCCCAGTCAAAGTCTGTACCGTGCGCAAGAGAAAGTGCAATAGCACCCTCGGCGCCGCGCTTAATGGACAGCCCTTTCAGCTGGAGAGTAGGGTCTTCGGTAGTATCGAAGGACTTGGCGAGTTCAGCCAAGTTGTCCTTCGGAACTGTCACCCTTTTCTTCGGCCACAAACCAGCGAACAGCCGTGATAGAACGCGGCTAACCAACTCAAAAGTTTCCTGGATAGATATCCAGTTTTCTTCGAGTAGGTTAACCGCATCCATTAGGGGATCATCATCTGTTGGCAAAGTCGACGAAGATACCCCGGTAAATTCTGCAGAAATAGAAAAGATAAGAAGAGACAAGTGACAACAGGTACACGGGTGCAACAGAAGTCGAAAATACAAAGACAAGTCGAAGATCTTACTTTCAGCGGCAGAAGACATGGTGTGAAGACGCTCCGCCACAGCTTGCTCTCGTTGAGCATGCTCTTTGTTGGCATCAGCTAATGCCTTCTCAGCTTTCTTCGCCTTGGCAATCGCAGATTTCTGCGACTTCTCAGCAATTGCCTTAGCAGCGGCCGCAGCGTCATAAGCTTTTTGCGAAGCTTTGAGCTCCGCCTCCAGCGACGCAATGCGAGCACTGGCTGTTGCTAAGGTAGCTACAAAAGAAGGCAAAAGGGAGTCAGACAAACAGCATAAGACAGAGCACAAAGGAAAAGTAGTGACGGAACATCAAAATTGCACCTTCGGAAGCTTTTGCAACCTTTAGGTACCCCGCACATTCAGTGCCCAAGTCAATGAATCTCTTTACCAACGCCTGAAGAAACGAGCATGTTAGAGATGGAGTATATAAAAGGAAAGCAGGCAAAGACGAGTCACTCACATCATCAGAAGAAACCGTCGATACATGAGCCTCCAGAGAAACGTCGGCTTCTTTGGCCTTCTTCGCACGTTTCTGGTTTCGGGCTTGAGTTTGAGAAATCTTCTTTATAGAGGACCTGGTAGTCCTCACCGCAACAGCTGGTTCAGCAGGCTCGTCAGTGGCCGCAGGAGAAATTGATGGAGCAGCTATAGCATACACCGGCGGCTCTTCATCGTCACTGCATGACAAAAGCAAGTTATGAAAATAAGACAAGGAAGACGCAATTGAAAAACATGACTACAATACTTACGATGCTAGCATGTCGAAGTATTCGAGATCTTCCACAATAGCGGGGGCTTTGCCAGCCGCCGCAGAACTCGAGGAAGCAATGTCGTCGACACGCTTCCTTTTCTTATCGACACCAACCTCGTCAGCAAGTACGGGAGGAAGTGACGTCGACGAGCTAGTCTCATCTTCCGATTCCTCGACATCATCTTCGTCCTGACTTTCGTCAGCCTCGGGGGCTTCAGATGCAGGAGAGGCGAGATCAGCTGGTAGGGGCCCTGCCTCCGGAAGAGGAGGACAAGAAACAATAAATTCGTGACCCTGCATATTAATAAATCAGCAGAGTGCAGAGGCAAAGAATAATGCAAGTCGAAACTAAGAAAAGTTTGACAAAAAGTAGATGCAGCGATGTATACCTCAGGAATAGGGTGCACGGAGTCGAAGAATTCTGCCTTCAAGTCAGCAACAGAATGTTCCTTGGTGAGCTTGGTGAGATTCCTGACTCGCTTGTCGACATCTTCTTTCGACATCAGATCCTCAGATATGCGAGTAGGGTCTTCTAAGCCAGAGTAAGTCCAAAGCTTGGTGAGGCGGTGCTGTAGGGGTTGAACTCGACGTTGTATGAAAAACGCCATGAGTTGGATACCCGACAAAGCACCTCCTAGGCCTGTTTTCAGAGTTTGAATGCGGGATAGAAGAGGAAAAATTTGTGCAACTTCTGCATCTGAGGGAAGCGAGTCCCATGACTTCAATTTCTTCACCTCCTGAGAAGCGTCAAAGGGAGGAAGGCCGAATTCATCTTCAGGAGAGGATTTGCGGTCCTTGATATAGAACCACTTTGTCCTCCACCCTTGGACAGATGCGGCCATAGAAAATTCAAGATATTGCGCCTCAGGGTGCACAGAAATGACGGCTCCGCCCAGTTCGGGTTTCCTTGCCAGAGAAACATTGGGGCGGAGTCGAAAGATCGATCTCCAGAGAGTAAAGTGGGGCTCAATGCCCAAAAATGACTCGCAAAGAGTCACGAAGCAAGCAATATGCAGAAGTGAATTTGGTGTGAGCTGATGGAGCTGCACACCGTAAACAAATAGAAGCCCACGGAGAAACTCATGGGCAGGAAGAGAGAGGCCGCGGAGAAGGAAAGCAAGGAACATTACCCGATAACCGCTCGGGGGCTTCGGGATCCGTTCAGTACTGGGGAATTTGATGGAGTCCTGGGCGGCGATGAGGCCGTCCGCCGTGGCCTTCTCCACCTCCTTCTTGGTGATGGTGGAGCGAACCCAGTTGGTGGCAGAGGACTTGGCCATATATCGCTCTTGGTCGCCAGATGCTTCACACGCATTCAGCACAAAAGTGCGCTTGGGGGCTCCGCAAGAGAGGAAGAGGCAGAGGAGATCGGCAATGGAGGCGGCGGAGGTAACGAACTGGTAAATAGTACGATTCCCCACTATGCCATTTATATATCTTCTGGGAGACGGATCGTGGGTTGAAACGTGGCGCAAAGATCGGAAACGCCAGCCCACTAACGGTCAAAAATCGTGCAGCCCACTAACGGTCAAAAAAATCGTGAAAATTACAGTGCTACCCATGAAACGGTTTGCACTGATGAAAAGCCACGTCTTTGTTGACGTCATAGAATATATATATAAAGGTAAAAGGATGGCGCCGACGAATGCCGAGCTTATAAAAGAGATCGTATATGAAGGATTTTTGGTTATAGCCTTGGGGGCTATACTTTCAAATATATCGAATGGATCTCTTCATTAAAGAGGTGAATTCGAACTCGACGACAAGGTGTTCTTGAAAGTATCTCGAATTGAAGAATTTTGGAGTTCAAGTGTTTCGAGTTGAAGTATGACGAGCTACATTATCTCTTGAGCCTATACTCGAAAAACTCTTCTTTCGACTATAGCCTCGGGGGCTACTCCCATCGGGAGCGCTGAGCGCGCACCCGACGATATTTATTGATTAAGCATTAGAGATTGGAGAAGTATAGGAGTGTTACTCCCATCGGGAGCGAGTTTTATGGTTGTAGAAACCCGAATATTTTCAGTCAAAACTTGACTGCGACATAAAATTCTCGAGTTGTGTTATCGCAACACGACTCGAATGCCGTGACTTGTCACGAAGGTAAGACCCCGGGATCCGTCCTGTGTGGCCTGGTATACGCACATGGATGCGCTCTGCTGGTATGTATCCGTGTCTACGATGCGAAGAAAATCCTGGTGGACGCACTGGGTACCCTGAGAACCACTGGGATTCATTCTTTGTAAGTCCTAAATGCGGCAAAAGAATGGATTTGACCGGTATCCCGAATTCAAGTCCAAGGGGATTGAATTTGAAGTAGGTGACAAGTATCTGTTTTGGCAGTTAACTGACCTCTTGATCCGTCAGGGTTGTCAGGCTTGCTCATCAAAACCCCTTGCGAAAGAATATCATGAATATAAGTCGAAAGACCAAGTCGAAGATTTGAAGATATGAAGAAGTCGAAGAATTGATCAAGTCGAAGATTTAAAGATTAGAGATTCAACCTGAATCTGTAATTCTGGTAGAATCTCAGGGGCTACTGACAAGGGTATAGTTAATAGAGCCCGTTAGTTGAGTACCCCTGAGGCCCGTATAGCTAGGCCCAATTGTAATGATAGTCGAATACGAGATATTACCGTATGTCGATGTTTTGTAATCTGTATCGGACCCTACCCGATCCTCGAGACCTGGCCACCTATATATAGGGGCCAGGAGGGGACGGTGTAGGGCAGATTGAAAGCAAGCCATGTTGAACACCCAAGTTTACTTTCGATACACACCTATTTCGACTAACTTTACCTTCGAGTTCATCCGACGCCCTATCTCCCCGATCCTAAGTCCTTCATCTAGGACATTTGTCGAGTTAACCCCTCGTCAATCACTCTTCCACGCATGCAATACCAATATGAACCTTTTTGGATATCGGGTTTGGTGTCATGCGGCTTGCTTACCATGGAAAATAGAGCCGCTTTCCGAAAATCCACATATGACCTATACCTATCCGGTGAAAAAAATACTCATTGTCAACTATCCTTATGTAAGACCATCTTTAACGGATAATGTGATGGAAATTTCCGAAAATCCACATATGACATATACCTATCCGGTGAAGAAAAAATTTGGGCAGCCATACATTTTTGGCTTGTGGTGACACAAATATGGGGTACCGAACGGCGGGCTCAAAACAAATCCCGGCCGCACGTGTTGCCTAACCACCATTCTTCTTACTCCCTCTCATCGTATCGTCACTGATTATGTACATCATTAACCCTGCCTCACTGCACTCGCACGGAATTTTCCGACCAGGATCTCCGTGACACCGCTTCCCCCAAGAATCTTGGCCAAATCTGCGTTGCATCTACTAGGCCGCCACCCCTCCCCAAATTGCTGTCGTCGCCTCACATAGCCACCGCCACCTCATGTAGCCACCACTCTACCACCCCTTCCAAACGCCGCATCTCCTTGGCCGCCACAACTTCTCGTCAATTTGTCACCCCTTCACACAACGGCATCGCCATAGGATGGCTCCGCACCACCAGCTACTGCAGGGTTTGGATGTGGTTGTCCGACATCTATGCCATGTATATGCGACGGTCAAAGAGTGCTATCGCGTAATGAGGAGAAGAAGCACTGCCTCAGGATATAGCTACTTGATTCCCATGAGTCTGATGACGCAATGATGGTGAGGTTCACATTGGCACATCCAGATCTCATGTGGGCGGTGTATGAGTTCTACACCACGAAGAAAAAGAAGAAAGAGGAGGTTGGCAACCTCGTCGGTGATCAAGAAGGAGGAAGCCAATGCTTTTTAGAGAATCTCTAGCCGCGCCCCCAAAACGGTGTCCAGCACGCGCGCCGGATTGGCCGTTTGGGGGGTTCCGGCATGAACCAACTCGTTTTAGGGACTCTCCCCAGCCGTGTCCCCAATTCCATCAAAAAGGAAAATTGTTGACATATCTAAATTTCATTACAATCTTGTTATATATTACAAATGTGAATATTATTTGATTTAAATTTAAACTACTAACTACTCGTCGTCAGTTGGGATGCGCGAGGGACCAGCCGTGTTATGCTAGTGTTGACTGGGAGGCCCTCATGCGTAGTTCTGGAAAGGAGTAGCTTGTTTGTTTGTTTATTTTTAGTGTGTTTGCACTGTGTTTTGATGGTCGAACTGTTGGCTCATAGTTTCGACATTAATTCATCGATGGCTATATTTTGCTATGTTCGCTGGTCACGTCTATTAATGACCTACTACGTGTCAAACAAAACAATTCATTTATTTATATTAAACTTTTTGACTAATTTATAACTTGTTCCTTGAACAATAACTAATTTTATTCCATTAACCTAGACCATTTTGCCACATGTTGACTATTGTTAAAATGCAATGTCTATCTCAAAATTTGGGTTTGTATATTTGTAACCAGACAAAAAACAATTTATAGAAACTTTTTGTTAAGTTTTTCTTAAATTACTTCAAGAAATTGCTAAGGCGACCTTTTGTTGGATGAATTGACATTTCATATTAGAAAAATATGTGATATATGTGTATTTTGTGTGTTCACTGATATTTTTGTATCTTTAATTATATTGGTAGGTAGTTCTAGAACATACTTGTGTAACACATATTTTTATGGTGTATAATTTTATCTTAGGTGCAAATAAGTAGATATGTATACAATGTATGAGATATCACATGTGTCCTTGGAGTGCATTGCTCTTGTCATCGTTTTTCATGCATGAATATCTCTTTCATTTTTGGAAACACAGACATGATTCGTACTTGTTACGAACTTGAGTTATTTGTAAAGCTAGAAAGATGCATGTGGTAGGCTCTTCACTCCCACTATATGCCAATCAGTACACTTTAGTGGATTAATTGGGGCAGTAGAGGACGGTGCTTCGTATGCGTGGTCCTACTTCTTTGTTTGAGCAAAAAAGGCTAGAAATTGAGTTAATGGATGACCCCCAATTTGAGTTTTATATGTAGAAAAGAACAACTTAAGATAACATAAAACACAATAAAGTATGATATATGGGCAAACAAATTTGAGGGGTTAATATTAGACCGTATGTAGGTATGTAAATTTTGATTTGAAACAAAGCACACCGGTTCTGTGGGGTACTTGTTGGGAGCTCCTATACACAATTTTAAGTGGCACGAGCCCGACCCTCCGCTTGAAGGAAGCACTTAAAAGCTTCATTATCAGCCCATTTAACAAGAAATCATTTTCTTTTGCTATAAATTTTAAATATTTTTAAAAATAAAACATTTGTAAACTACCAGGTTTATTTATACCATTGAAGTGATCCTTTGGAAAGATTTTGAACCCCCGTTAACATTGTCGAACATCATGAACAATTTCTGGGGACCATGAACAAAATATAAACCCATGAACATTTTTCCAACCCATGAATATTTTTTTGGGACGATGAACTATTTTCCATCCACATGAACGTATATTTTCAGATATATGAACACTTTTCAAAAAACACGAATTTTCCTGAAACATTCTTTTAAACCATTGATAATTTAAGTAATAATTAAATAATAAGAAAAGAAGAAAAATTGAAGAAGAATGAAAAAAACATAAAAGAAGAAATACCAGTTAAAATGGGCCGTGTATTTGGAGGCAGCCTGCGAGTCGCCGGTCTGCAGCTGCTGGCGAATAGGATTGCTGGCGATTGCTGGACTTGTTCTGCCCTTTTGGCTTCTGCATACTCCAAACCAATTATCCATCTTGAGCTTGGACCGGCCTATATCCGCCACCGTTAGATTTTTTTTTTTTTTTTGCATGGAGATCTATAAGTATATGACAAGGTACATTTGCTACCAATCATTGTTGCTCTCTTGGTATGCAATGCAATACCGTGCGGAGTATCTGTGTGCGCGCTCTGCCGTCGCGCGCGCACACCACACCTCACGAGTCTGAAGCTGACGTCAAGGCTGGAGAGAACTTCAGTCAGAAAGATCATTGGCTAGACTAGCTTGCAGCGGAAAAACAGGCGTAAACATGCGCGTTCAGTGTCGCGGCCGGCGCGAGCATGGCAATATAACATATGAATGTGATGTGTTCCTTCATCGGCGAGTCGCGCGCATGCAGTTCCCTGGATCATAGGCCGATCTAGCTTGACCTGCGATTCAGAGTGCCCAGGGGGAGTAGGAGCTAGCGCCTATGTGCGACATTAATTAGCAAATCGTCACTAACTAAATGTGACGTAGAGGGACCAGCTACGTACATCCTTGTCAGCAATATCAAACCTGCTACATCGATAAACTGCACGTTCGTGCTGTAGCTGCAAAAACTGGCATGTGAGTCAAGTATCGACTATGTAGTGATGCTGATGCTTACCATTGTACACAACTCTGTACACAACTGCCTAACATTGTGTATTACTGTTACGCCCATATGATCAGCGTATGAGGCATGGATGCTGGAGGCTGCTACACGTGTATGCCAGTATGCCACACGGTTTGGTAGCTATCAAGCTATGGGTAGAGAAGAACAGTGTCACGTCGATCTCAAATTAATGAAAGCATCTTGCATGTTATGCTTAGTCTGTTGATCGTATACGGTTCTCTCGTATGTATCATTAATTCAAGCTAATTATGTACGTACGCTTAATTCCCCAAGTATTGTAGTACTCTGGTTTGTTGACTCATACTATTAACAAATCATGCTACTAGTATTTTTCTTTATAATTGTGGACCGATGCTTGCTTGTCGGCAGTGTGAAACATAAGTATCGATAAACTGTACGTGTTCTGTAGCTGAAAACCAGCTCACAATCATGAGTATCGACTGTTTAGTGAAATCGATGTTAACAAAGAGTGCGCGATCTCGGTCGATCGGAACACTTCACAAACAGGATCTTATCTCGTTTGATGGTTTGCGGCCGGCTGACCGGTGAACCAGCGCCGTGATGCATGTGTATCACTTTTCCACGCACGTCCAATATGAACCATTTTTGGATGGGCGCGCCTACTGCTCAAACTAGTTCAAATCAAACTCAAAAGCAACTAGGCAATCCAACTTCCATTGAAGCAGCTCCCGTGGAACTAGCTGCCATTGTATTGGTTGGTGCCATTTCTTTTCTTGGAGCGAGGCAGGGTAATAGATTCAGATTTGGCGGTAAGCGAAGAACTGTAGCGCTTAGGGCTGCGGGAGAGCGTAAATTCAATAGGTCGAAAGGAAGAAGAGAAGAAAAAGCAGCTATTTCACCTGGTGTCGTAATAACCACTGTTTTCAGGTTTGAAGGCAACAAAGATCTTCGACGACTGTTAAATTACCGATGTCATATGAGCGCTTTATACTTCTTTAGTCAATGAAAAAGTGTATTTCAAGTTGTTAAAAGTCAAACTTCATGAAGTTTGATCATGTTTAAGAAAAAGGCCAGCAATATTTATGCCACCAAATTAGGATTGTTAGATTCATGTTGAATTTTTTTTAACACATATGGAAAGTACTTTTGGCTACCGAGCTCCACTAACATCTCCAATTTAAAACCATGTATAAATCATATTTTTAAGTAAATGTAACCTACAAGCATGCAAAAACTTATTACAAAATTCTTTGTATTATGAGCTGTAAAAAAATCTGATAAAATTTATAGATGTGAAAGTATACTTTACTAAAATCTACAAGTTTGTCATTCTTAGGTAGCCAGAATATAAAGTATTTGAACATGATCTTTTTGTACATTTGTGGGACAAATAGTTTGTTACATCCGAATATCTTTCCATTTAAAAAAAACTCACCAATATGAGTTTTATTTTTTAAAATAAAGAGATCAATTGTGCCCATGTGCACAAAATCTCGCCTCTATATTTGGTGTAAACTAGGTCAAAATTTAAAATAGATTGACTGCTAAATAAGCTGGAAGTAAATTCGCTTATGCACTAAGGTCCCGTATGATCCTTTTTTTTATGATGTATGCCGGTAGGCATACATTACTTGTATTCATAAAAATATACAGAGTTGGTCCACATACAAGCAACAAAACACAATGAGAATATGAATGGTTGTACTGCTGTAGCACATCCTTCGCCATCGCTGGAGAAGAAAAGGAGCACCAACAGTCAGTCCACTCTTTGGCACTGAAGAAACTTCTAGCGAGGAGGCCTTAACGAGTCGCAATAGCTAGCAGGCCTGTAAGACTGGATCTAGCGAGATGGGGAATGAGGCGATGAACTGCTTAGCGCAAGGTAATAACTGAAAGTTGGGGTTGGGAGGGGGCAGCGATTCACTATACAAGGAGTGGACAGGGGAAATAATTTTTTATCTCTGTCATGGACCCACATTGCAGCAGGCTTCCTGTCCGCTAGTGCCACCCCGTACAAGGCATGCACGTAGTTCAAAATAAACTTTGAAAGGACATTTGTCCGTTTCTACTTTTTTGATTTACAATGACATGACTATGTTTTGTGTGAACTAATATTTGAAATGTATGCATACAGGTTTAAGTTCACAGGTGAAGGGGTTTTCATGCACAAAAAGAAAGATGGTGGAATCGCCTGCCAAAAGTGGGCTAGTTCGGCCCAGTGGTCGGTCCCCTGGCCGGACCATCCGGCGGCTGATCGGGCCAGTTCGGCGGAGCCGCCGGACTACTATACTGAACCGACTTTCGGCGGGCCGCCGGATCCGCCCGGCACGCCACCGGACTCCCGGCGAGAAGTCCGGTCCCGCCGGACCTTCTGCCGAACCGTCCGGCCCAGAGGCCGGCGTCGCCGAACTTACTGCCGGAATGCTGTTCGGGCTGCCTCCAACAGCCAGATTTCCACCCACCTATAAATACCCCTTCTTCCAGCTGGGGTAGGGTTAGAACTTCACCAACCATTGTTCATCCTTGAAGCTCTCACCTACCCCCATTGCAAAAACACCAAATTCCATATATCTCCCCTTCTATCCAACCAAAGCTCTTGATCTTTGAAGGATTGAAGGAGGAGGCACCGATCTACATCTTCACCGAAGGAATTTCATTTCCCCCTCCATTTGCTTGGAGGATTTGCACCTAGGGGATCTTGTGACCCTAGGTGTTGTAATTGGTTGATTAACTCATCTTTGTGGTGATTCTTGCCTCCGTGGCTTTCTTGGGAGCCTCCAATTGAGTTGTGGAGTTGTGCTTCAAGCTCCGTGTAAGGGATTCGTGGTTCCCCCAATACCACCGCTTAGTGGAAACGAGCTAGCCTCCGTGGCTTGCTCATCGGAGAACAAGGTGAGCCTTTGTGGCATTGGTCGACTCCGTGTCACCACACCTCTCCAACGTAGACGTACTTCCCCTCAAAAGGAAGGAACTACGGGAATACATCCTTGTGTCTCCGGTCTCCACTCTTCGGTTATTTCTTTCCCTTACTTGTATCTTGCTAGTTACTTGTTTACTTGCATGCTTGCCACTCATAGGAAATTCACCTAGTTGCACATCTAGTGAATTTACTTTGTGTCAAGCCTTAAATTTTAAAAAGATTAAAAATTGTCTTAGCGCCTATTCACCCCCCCTCTAGTCGCCTGTACCGATCTTTTCAATTGGTATCAGAGCCTAGTGCTCTTTGATTGGGCTTAACCGCCTAAGAGGTTATGGGCGAAGAGGAGCCCGCCACTAAGGCGGATCTTAATAGTATAATGACACGTATGGATGCTATGATGGCAGCCATGGAAAGCCAAAAATCTCTACTTGATGCTCTCACTAGTGGAACATCTAGTACCACTCCACCAACCCCGGTTGACGCCCCGGATAAGGATAAGCCATCCTTAAACGAGGATGATCCGGACAAGGATGGGGATGAGAACAACGATGACCCACCCAACAAAGATGACACCTCTCGGGGGCATAGCACGGAAATTCCACATCCTATGAGCTATGTCTCCGGAAGACACCTTCAAATGCCACACCTTGCCTCATGCGGCCCACCGCCACCACTTGATGCTTCTAGCTTTGCCAATTGGCAAGATAACATGCGCTCTCACATAAACTTTGTGTCTATTGAGCTTTTGAGGATCATTGAGCAGGGTTTCCATCCAACTTCCAAGGATTTGACCAACTTGCTACCTTGGGAGCAAATCGACAAGCAACTCAATGCCTCCGCCTTGCATCTCATTCACATGTCTCTTACCGAGAAGGACAAGGCGTTCGTCCGCAACATCACCTCCGCCAAGGAAGCTTGGGATGTTCTCACCAACCTCTTCATTGGGAATGAGAGCATTCAAGAATCCAAGTTTGATGAAGCCTCAAATGAAGCGGACAACTTTGCCATGTTTGATGGTGAAACTCCCGAAGAACTCCATAGGCGTCTCTCGTCACTCCAAGTGAAGCTAACGGATCTTGGCTCCACCCAATGTGATTGGAGGTGGATGAAGAGGAAGTTCATTCAAGCTCTCTTGCCCTTCCACAAGGAGACCGTGAACTCTATCAAGGGAAATGCAAATTTCCGGAAGATGTCCGCTCATGACATTTTGCAAGAGATGATGGCAAGGAAGATCTCCGAGAAGAATGCGGATGATGCTCTTGCACGTGCTCGTGGTGTTCGTGCTCCTAACCTTGCTTTGAAGGCCCAAGTCACATATCATGAAGAATCAAGTTTGGTAGAAGAGGAAGAGATAATGGGTGGAAGCCCCGAGCACATGGCACTTGCTCAAAGGGCATTCATGAAGAAGTGGAAGTCATCAAGCCCCTCCAAGCCCAAGGCTACAAGTAGAGTGAGGACTTGCTACAATTGTGGTAACGCTAACCACTTCATTGCGGAGTGTCCTTATGAAAGAGTTGAAGATCACAATGGAAGGCTTGTCCGCAAGGAAATGAAGTCCAAGTCTTACCCTAGAAACTCCGACAAGAAGAGAGTCCTCCCAACTCGTGCTTTGATAACTCAAGAAGAATACCTCTCTGGGGATGATGCAAGTGATAATGAGGAAATAGGAAGGGCCGCCATCGCCATTGCCCAACCTACCCCCTCATCATCCCTATTCGCTTCCGCAAATGAACCAAAGCGCGCCAACCACAATGCGACTTGTCTCATGGCTCACGCTACAAAGGTATCACCTCCTCTCATATCCATCATACCTAAAAGCCTATCTTTGATGGATTGTGTTGAACAAGTTGGTGATAATGATGATCTAAATGAAATGGACATTTTCATGTCAACCTTGCATGGGGAGACCAAAGCTCGCTTTGAGATTCTCCTAGATCAATGTAATGAAGCCATACAAATAAATGATAAAAATGATGAACGCATTTTCGAGCTTGAGGGGCATGCTCTTGACTATGCCGATGAAATTGCTTCTCTTACTCAATCTCTTGAGGAAGAGCATGATCTAAGGGTGTCACTTGAGACATCCATGTTGGGTCTTGAAGAATCTCACAATTTGGATATTGCCAAACTTAAAAGTGATCGTGATATTGCTCAATCCATTGCTAATGAACTTAGGTTGCAAAATGAGAAACTAAATCTTATAATTGCTAATGAAGCAACCAAGTCTCTTTCTAGCACATTTGTTGCAAGTTCATGCTCAACTAACCCCTCTTGTGAGAAAGTCCCCCTAAAGGGAAATGAGAAGCTTGATGAGCTTTTGAATGCTCAAAAGCAACATGGTGACAAGATGGGACTTGGATATGCGTCCAAGTCCAAGAAGAACAAGAAGAACAAGAAGAAGAAGAAGAAGAAGAAGAAGAAGAAGAAGAAGAGTGTCCCCGCGCCTCCTCCCTCATTAAAGAAGCATGTTCCTAGTGAAATATGCTATGATGAGAATGGTAATGTATTTGAGGAGGAGGTGAGGGAAGTTATTGGGAATGCCAAGAAGGCTATGCCTAATCATAATAACTTTGCGGGAAAATATAATCCTTCCTATGTTCTTTGCCGTGCACATGATGGACATGTTTATGCTAAATTTGTTGGTTCATCAAATGAATATGTTGCATGGTCTATTTGGGTTCCAAAGACCCTTGTCACTAACAAGAAAGGACCCATTGAGAAATGGGGACCTAAAGTCAAGACTTGATCTCTTGTAGGGCTTTGCTTCCGGTGGCGGTCAATGGATAATTGATAGTGGTGCTACCAATCATATGACCGGGAGCAAAGAAATGGTGAAGGAGCTTCGCACCGGTTCATCCCATGCGGGCTACGTCACCTATGGGGATTCTTCAAGGTCAAAGGTATTGGGTCTCGGCAAGGTTGTTGTCTCTCACAATGTTATCGTGGAAGATGTCATGCTTGTTGAGTCCCTTTCATATAATCTTCTTTCCGTTGCTCAACTTGCTAATATGGGCTTTGCAACCTTCTTTGATGTTGGGATTGTAGTTCTTTTGTGGAGCAAGTCTCTTAATGTAGCTCATGTTGGGCATGTCGAAAATGGCTTATATGTGATCGACTTCTCGAAGGAGGTCACTAAAGCCGCGACGTGCCTCATGGCTAAAGTTGACGTGGGATGGCTTTGGCATCGCCGGCTAGGCCACGTCAATATGAGAACTTTGCAAAGTCTCCACAAAGGCAACCACATCCTAGGACTAACCGATCTAACCTTTTCAAAAGATCGTGTGTGTAGAGCTTGCATTGAAGGAAAGATGCATGAACTTCCTCATCCTAGCAAGACCATCATTTCATCTAAGAGGGTCCTAGAGCTCCTTCACATGGATCTCTTTGGCCCTCCCACTTATGCAAGTCTTGGAGGAAAGAAGTATTGCTTGGTGATTGTCGATGACTATTCAAGATACACTTGGGTCTTTTTCTTGACACACAAGAGTGAGACTCAACAAACCGTCAAAGACTTCACCAATAAAGTGCAACGCCAATATGGTCAAGACATATTGATGATCCGAAGTGACAATGGCACCGAGTTCAAGAACTACACCTTGAATGATTTTCTCAGTGATGAGGGGATTTGCCATCAATACTCATCTCCCTACACTCCCCAACAAAATGGTGTAGCCGAGCGGAAGAACCAGACTCTCATTGATATGGCTAGGACCATGTTAGCGGAATTCAAGTCTCCATATAACTTTTGGGCCGAACCCATTAATACCGCATGTCATGCGTCAAACCGGTTATATCTCCGCAAGGGCTTGAACAAGACTCCTTATGAGATCATCATTGGAAAGAAGCCTAATATCAAGTACTTTTGGGTATTCGGTTGTAAGTGCTTCTATCTTAAGAAAGATGTCCATTTGTCCAAATTTGATACAAAAGCTCTTGAGGGTACTGATACGTCTCAAACGTATCTATAATTTTTGATGCTCCATGCTTGTTTTTACACCATTTGTATATTGTTTCGTTACACTTAGTGGCATTTTTATACATTTTCCGGAACTAACCTATTAACGAAGTGCCACAGTGCCAGTTTCCTGTTTTCTGCTGTTTTTGTGTTTCAGAAGTGATACACAGGAAATATTCTCGGAATTTGACGAAACAAGTTCCTGAAGTCATATTTTACCCGGAAGCTTCCAGACATCAGAAGAAGTGTCGGAGGGGGGCCACCAGGGCCCCACACAAGGGGGCGGCGCGGCCTGGCCCCTGGCCGCGCCACCCCTATGTGAGAGCCTCTGGCTCCACCTCTGACATCGCCCCTTCGCCTATATATACCCCCTGACGAGAAAAACCTAAGAACCCGATGAGTTTTCCAGAATACATCGCGATCCGCCGCCGCCGTCGACCCGAAGATCGGGAGGGTCCAGAAGCTCTTCCCGGCACCCTGCCGGAGAGGGGAATCGCCACCGGAGGTCTTCTTCATCGCCATGCTTGCCTCCAGAGCGATGAGTGAGTAGTCTACCTTGGACTATGGGTCCATAGCAGTAGCTAGCTGGTTGTCTTCTCCACCATGTGCTTCATGTTTAGATCTCATGAACTGCCCTACATGATTGAGATCACCGTTATGTAATACTCTGATGTTGGTTTGTTGGGATCCGATGAATATTAGTGTTTATGATTAAGTTGTTGTACTGAATTATATCTTTTGTTATCTCTATGTTGTTTATGATCTTGCATGCTCTCCGTTGTTAGTAGCTATCTTGGCCGAGTAGTTGCTAGTGACTCCAAGAGGGGGTATTTATGCTCGATAGTGGGTTCATGTCTCTATTTCACCTGGGGGAGTGACAGAAACCTCTAAGGTGGTAGATGTGCTGTTGCTACTAGGGATAAAACAACATTCATATGCTCAAGGGCATATGCTTTGTTTACATTACACACTTTGCTTAATGCAATTATCTGTTGTTCGCAACTTAATACTTCTAGGGTGTTCGGATGATATCCCTGGGGGTGGATTATTAGTCATAGATGCAGTTGGATGGCGGTCTATGTATTTTGTTGTAATGCCCAGAGTAAATCTCATAGTGATCTTCTTGACATATCACGTTATCTTTATTCTATCAATTGCCCAACTGTAATTTGTTTACCCAGCATGTTATTTTATCTATGGAGAGACACCACTAGTGAACTGTGGACCCCGGTCCTATTTTAATCATATTGCAATCACCTGTTTACTTTTCCCGCACTGTTTACTTTACTCACATATTACTACTGTTTTCCACTCGATACACTCATAACCTTTGTTTCAAGCAAACCGGTGAGATTGACAACCTCATCGCAAGTTGGGGACAAAGTATTTGTTTGTGTGTGTGCAGGTTCCACAAACACCTTCAGTCATCATCGTCTCTCTTCTCCTGATCGATAAACCTTGGTTTCTTAACTGAGGGAAAACTAGCCGCTACACTCATCATACCTTCCTCTTGGGGTTCCCAACGGGCTGGTCATCACCACGCACAAGGACTTACTGCTCCCACGTGAACTAAACGCCACAGTCTTTTCTGGCGCCATCACACGAGTAGCAGCTTCTTTTCTGGCGCCATTGCCGGGGAAGAGAGAAGACTTCTGCGAGGGGAGTTCTTCGCACACACATTCTTTACTTTGTTATTTGTTTTGCTTTACTTTATTTTATTTTACCTGCATTGCTTTTTATATCAAAAACCCAAAAAAATTAGAATCCTTGGTAGTTGTTATTTCTTTACTTTAGTTTATCATGCTGTTCCCTAAGTTCGTTATGGAGGACCTCTCTGTAGGGAGTGGTTTGATTATTGGCAAAAGTAACATTGAGGAGTTCTTTAATCACATTAGTATGCATGAGGAAGTTGAGGAAGAGTCTTGGATTGATCTTGCTCCTAGTATTGAAGTTGCTTCTGTTTGTTTAATTGATATGTTGGAAACTAGGTTTGCTAGTCTTAATCCTTATATGCAATACATGTTCCTCAAGCTTCATGAAATTAAGGATCCTGAAAAGAAAGCTTTTATCTTGGAAACTCTGCGCCTAGAATTTAAGGATGTCGTTGTTGAAGCTAGGAGGGTTCTTAAACGTTTTAATAAACTCGGTTCTCCTATAAATGTTATTTGTACAGATGATAAAGAGCCCGAAATACCTATTCCTTGCAAGCTTTTGGGATTGAGTGAAGCTTTTGAAAACAATTTTGACTGGATTTGTCCTGAAAATCTTTTTGATGAGAATAGTGTACCAAAGAATGATCACAAAGAGTCTTCTAAAACTTATGTGGATGAAATACAATGCCTTATTGATAAGACCTCTGCTGTTGATCTTAATGCTTCTTCTGAAAATACTTGATTCGCACTTTTCTACGCCTAGCTCAAAGGCGTTAAAGAAAAGCACTCTTGGGAGATAACCCATTGTTTACTTTTCAGTACTTTTTCTTTTATTTGAGTCTTGGAAGTCATTACTACTGTAATGACCGCTCCTTATCTTGTTTATTTCGTTTTTGTGCCAAGAGAAGCCTCTAATTTGAGTGAGGTAAAGATTTGGGCTTATTGCTGTCCTGAAACTGTTTTCGGTGCTGCACCGTAAAAATTCGTAAAAATTCTCTGTTTATCTTTTGGACCTGCGATTTCTTGTGCATATGCCCCAGGTTATATCCAAACTTTTCTTAGTTGAACACTTTTTGATTTGAGCAACGGAAAATCCCTCAAAAATTCGTCCTTTGTCAGCTGTCCAGTTTTGACAGATTTCTGCCAATATTTGTTTTTGCCACTTTATCGCTTTCTTTTGAGTTCTTTTTGATCATGGAACTCTTGTGGAAGTTGCTACAGTAGTATATACTTTATATGTGGTGGTTTTGGGTTGAAACCTGAAGCTAAAAGAGGTTGAATATATTTTATGCTTACACTAATGTTGCTAATAGAATTGTGTTTAGTTTTGTATGAAGGAAGTTTTCAAGTGTAGGGATTGGAGAATGATGAGATGAGTTGAAGAATGGACAAAAGCTCAAGCTTGGGGATGCCCATGCATCACCCCAAGAAATATCCAAGAAGTACAAGCGTCAAAGCTTGGGGATGCCCCCGAGGCACCCCTTCTTCATCGGCAAAAATCAGGTCACCTTTCAAAACACTATATTTTTATTGCTTCATGCACTATGTGTTTTTCTTGGAGCGTCAGTTGTTTTAGTTTTCTTAGTTGGTTTAGTTTGTTTGTTTGCTGCAATAAATGGTTGGACCCCAACAAATTTCCCTTTGGAGGAGATGTACTCGTTTTCATTTGCAAAGAACGCTCTAGTTTTCACTCTTATTAAAAATCGAGTGTTCTACTTTTTCTGCTACTGCTTTTGGTTTTCGTTTTCGCCTTGATATGCGTTCAGATCTTGCCATATCTTTTCATCAAGGTGTATTTTTGCCTCTGGTCTTCATTGGTTTTCATCAAAAGAGGTGTTTATAAAAATTTCAAATGGTGTTGGAAAAGATAAAAAGCTTTGTGCAAAATAGTGGTACAAGAAGGAGCTTGTGTAGACTGCGGCTTAGGCTTTTTCATGTCATGCTTGATGTCTTTTTGATAGTATGCTTAGTGGTTTTGCTGTAGCATGACTTGTCTCAAATAACTGAGATTGCTTAATGAGCCTTTGAAAAATCATGCGTTGTTTTATTGTATGGAAGCATTATTTTGGTTTTCTCCTTGATGCTTTATTTGGGTTGACTTGGCGCATGCTCACACATGTTAGACTCTTACAAAGTCGCCATTAGCCTTCATGATCATTTAGTTTTTGACTTTTGATGCCATCGTATGCTTCTTTTAATGTCGCTTTGTCGCTTTGCATGATTATGGCCATTATTGCTCTCTTAGTTGGTCGCTCCCAGTCTTTTGCTAGCCCTCGCCTTGTACTGAGTATGAGCTCTACTCGTGCATCCAACTCCTAAAAGCCAAGTTTGCCATTGTGTCCACCATACATACCTACTAGCAATTTGCTATTCCAAGTAAATTTGACTTGCTTTTATATTCTCTTCAAATTAAACTCTTACCAGTGTTATGCGAAATTCGGTCAGTAAAGCTCTCACGAACCGGAAGGCACACTTTACTTTTTCCTGTTCTTAAAAAATTGACATTGTGGTCTTTTATGCTGAGTTGTTATGCTTGCAAGTTGTAAGTTGGATTCTAGCCCAGCCATGCTGTCATGGGGCAAGCTTTCAACATTGCACTTCTTTTTGAGTTGATATCGTGATCTTTTGTTTATGGATGCCCGCTGTGTGAAATGAATTGGGAATCTTGTGAGGATCATGGAGTTTTTATATGTGTTAGGGAAACGCCGGGCCGCCAATCTAAGCCATGCATAATTCATGGTGGAAATTTTTAGCATACCCATGGTGAACATTCGACGACGCATCTCACAATAAAAAGCTAAACAATATAGCAAATAAAAGAGATGTCGAGGTGTTCATTGTCTGCTTGTCCTGTCATTTTGGTGTGGGCTTGTTCCATGTCATCGGGCACGGAGGTACCCCATTGGCGGTTCTCAATGATATGCATATACTTACAATGACAAGAGCCTTGCTTGGGACTCTAAGTAAATTAGCATGGTTTGGGTACTCGTATTCACGGGACACGAGGTTTTCAACTTATGATTTGTCAAGCATATGCATCATAACTGTTCTCGCATTAACTTTAACCATTCAAGATGCTTATGATGGGGGCAATGAGAGCTCAAAGCCGGTAAGTACCATAATTTTTGAAGGTTATAAAACTTGCAATCACTGCTTCCCTCTGCGAAGGGCCTTTCTTTTACTTTTATGTTGAGTCACCACCTTCTTTCTTTATGCACCATTAAGAGAGCATAGTTGTCATTCTTAGTGTGATATGCATTGTCCCAAAGTTCATTGATTGACTCATATTGTTGGTTTCACTTGTTCTTAAATTATTTGTATCTAGTCGCCCTCTTAAACTTTGAGGTGTCCTATGCATTTATGTTTTGCTCTCTTTGAAGGACAAGCTAAAAACCATTTGTATGTTTTTCCTTATGATTTGAACACACGTTTGACTTTCATTGTTTCATTATCATGATCTTTTGTTTGTGTTCATTTGCATGTTTACAACATGGTTGCTAAGTTCTTATTGTCATGATTATATCTTCATGCCCATGTTTTAAGTTCTATTGATCCCAGCTCACCAATGCTTACATATATAATCAAGATTGTGTAGGTGCATGTCACCTCAAAAATTATTCTTTGTTATCACTTACCTACTCGAGGACGAGCAGGAGTTAAGCTTGGGGATGCTTGATACGTCTCAAACGTATCTATAATTTTTGATGCTCCATGCTTGTTTTTACACCATTTGTATATTGTTTCGTTACACTTAGTGGCATTTTTATACATTTTCCGGAACTAACCTATTAACGAAGTGCCACAGTGCCAGTTTCCTGTTTTCTGCTGTTTTTGTGTTTCAGAAGTGATACACAGGAAATATTCTCGGAATTGGACGAAACAAGTTCCTGAAGTCATATTTTACCCGGAAGCTTCCAGACATCAGAAGAAGTGTTGGAGGGGGGCCACCAGGGCCCCACACAAGGGGGCGGCGCGGCCTGGCCCCTGGCCGCGCCACCCCTATGTGAGAGCCTCTGGCTCAACCTCTGACATCGCCCCTTCGCCTATATATACCCCCTGACGAGAAAAACCTAAGAACCCGATCAGTTTTCCAGAATACATCGCGATCCGCCGCCGCCGTCGACCCGAAGATCGGGAGGGTCCAGAAGCTCTTCCCGGCACCCTGCCGGAGAGGGGAATCGCCACCGGAGGTCTTCTTCATCGCCATGCTTGCCTTCGAAGCGATGAGTGAGTAGTCTACCTTGGACTATGGGTCCATAGCAGTAGCTAGCTGGTTGTCTTCTCCACCTTGTGCTTCATGTTTAGATCTCATGAGCTGCCCTACATGATTGAGATCACCGTTATGTAATACTATGATGTTGGTTTGTTGGGATCCGATGAATATTGGTGTTTATGATTAAGTTGCTGTACTGAATTATATCTTTTGTTATCTCTATGTTGTTTATGATCTTGCATGCTCTCCGTTGTTAGTAGATATCTTGGCCGAGTAGTTGCTAGTGACTCCAAGAGGGGGTATTTATGCTCGATAGTGGGTTCATGTCTCTATTTCACCTGGGGGAGTGACAGAAACCTCTAAGGTGGTAGATGTGCTGTTGCTACTAGGGAGAAAACAACATTCATATGCTCAAGGGCATATGCTTTGTTTACATTACACACTTTGCTTAATGCAATTATCTGTTGTTCACAACTTAATACTTCTAGGGTGTTCGGATGATATCCCCGGGGGTGGATTATTAGTCATAGATGCAGTTGGATGGCGGTCTATGTATTTTGTTGTAATGCCCAGAGTAAATCTCATAGTGATCTTCTTGACATATCACGTTATCTTTATTCTATCAATTGCCCAACTGTAATTTGTTTACCCAGCATGTTATTTTATCTATGGAGAGACACCACTAGTGAACTGTGGACCCCGGTCCTATTTTAATCATATTGCAATCACCTGTTTACTTTTCCCGCACTGTTTACTTTACTCGCATATTACTACTATTTTCCACTCGATACACTCATAACCTTTGTTTCAAGCAAACCGGTGAGATTGACAACCTCATCGCAAGTTGGGGACAAAGTATTTGTTTGTGTGTGTGCAGGTTCCACAAACACCTTCAGTCGTCATCGTCTCTCTTCTCCTGATCGATAAACCTTGGTTTCTTAACTGAGGGAAAACTAGCCGCTACACTCATCATACCTTCCTCTTGGGGTTCCCAACGGGCTGGTCATCACCACGCACAAGGACTTACTGCTCCCACGTCAACTAAACGCCACAGTCTTTTCTGGCACCATCACACGAGTAGCAGGTACCTTTGTTGGCTATGCCGCCGAATCTCACGCCTTTAGAATCTTTGACAAACTCTCCGCTCGAGTTGTTGAAGTTTCTAATGTGAGATTCGACGAGAATGACGGCTCCCGTGTGGAGCAACGTGGTGTTTTTGATGTAGGTGATGAAATACCTCCTCTTGCCATAAGAAGAATGGGTGTGGGACATCTCATACCCGTTGAGGGACACCTTTTGGCGGAAGGAGAAGGACTATGCTCTACTCAAGTGGAGCCTTCACCCTCTCAAACACAACAAGCTCCACAAGGTCCCTTTGATGCTAGCCAAAGACAAGCTCAAGCCCCTCAACCATGTGAGCATGATCAAGATCAAGACCATGAGCATGATGGTGATTTTTCACCAAGTGGTGATCAAGATCAAGCTCAAGATGAAGAGCAAGCTCAAGTTGAAGAGCATGCTCGGATTGAAGGTCAAGGCGAGGACCAAAACCATGGTGATGACCAAGTGGCTTCTCAAGAATCTCTTGAAGAAGCTCAAGCTCGCCGTGCTATGAAGATAGCTTCAACTCTCCGGAAAGGTAGCCACACCTTGGAGAGTGTGATTGGAAGTGTGAGGAAAGGGGTGTCCACAAGGAGGCAATTGGCAAACTTTAGTAGCCATCATGCCTATATCTCTTGTGTGGAACCTCAAAAGGTGTTTGAAGCGCTTGAAGACCCAGATTGGGTAGAGGCCATGCATGAAGAACTCAATAACTTCGAGCGCAACAAAGTTTGGTCATTAGTGGAGAAGCCCAAGGATTGCCGCAATGTCATTGGAACCAAGTGGATCTTCAAGAACAAGCAAGATGCAAATAGGATTGTTGTAAGGAACAAGGCTCATTTGGTTGCTCAAGGATACTCTCAAATTGAAGGCATTGACTATGGAGAGACCTTCGCACCCGTGGCTCGCCTTGAGTCCATCCGTATCCTTCTTGCTTATGCATCACATCATAATTTTAAGTTGCAACAAATGGATGTGAAGAGTGCTTTCTTAAATGGTCCTTTGCATGAGTTAGTGTATGTAAAGCAACCCCCGGGCTTTGAGGATCCTAACTTTCCGAACCATGTCTACAAGCTCGATAAGGCACTCTATGGCCTTAAACAAGCCCCACGTGCGTGGTATGAGCATCTTAGAGAGCTTCTTGTAGACCGTGGGTTTGAGATAGGCCTCATTGATCCCACTCTTTTTACTAAGAAAGTCAACGGGGAGCTTTTCATATGCCAACTTTATGTAGATGACATCATTTTTGGTTCTTCTAACAAATCTTTCAATGATGAATTTGCAAGACTAATGACCGACAAATTTGAGAGATGTCTATGATGGGGGAGTTGAAATTCTTCCTAGGTTTTGAAGTGAAGCAATTGAAGGGTGGCACCTTCATCAATCAAGCCAAGTACACCCAAGACATGCTCAAGAAGTTCAAGATGGACACCAGAGTAAAGGGAGCCAAGACCCCCATGCCTACAAAGGTTACTCTTGATCTCGATCCTAATGGTAAAGAAGTGGATCAAAAACTTTATCGCTCTATGATTGGGTCTTTGCTCTATCTTTGTGCATCTAGACCG
Source organism: Dactylis glomerata (assembly GCA_007115705.1). NCBI lineage: Eukaryota > Viridiplantae > Streptophyta > Magnoliopsida > Poales > Poaceae > Dactylis > Dactylis glomerata. The sequence goes on along the minus strand of QXEO01000545.1, from coordinate 6,297,018 downwards.
GATATCATGCTTAGTGTGGGAATGTGTGCACGATATCAAGCCGCCCCTAAGGAAAGCCATTTAATGGCGGTCAAAAGAGTCTTTCGATATTTGATTGATACCCCAACTTTTGGCCTTTGGTACCCGAAGGGTTCAAGCTTTGAGCTTGTTGGGTACTCAGACTCGGATTGGGCGGGAGACAAAGTGGATAGGAAGTCAACCTCCGGGGCCTGCCAATTTCTTAGTAGGTCTTTGGTTAGTTGGTCTTCCAAGAAGCAAAATTGTGTGTCTCTCTCCACCACCGAAGCCGAGTATGTGGCGGCCGCGAGTTGTTGTGCTCAACTTCTTTGGATGAGGCAAACCATGGAGGATTATGGTATTCACTTCGACAAGGTGCCACTCTTGTGTGACAATGAGAGTGCCGGTTCAACACAACAAGACCAAGCACATCGAGATCCGCCACCACTTCATCCGTGACCATGTCAACCGAGGTGAGATTAACCTATCTTATGTAGGTACTCAAGACCAACTCGCCGACATTTTCACGAAGCCTCTTGATGAAGCAAGATTCCGAGAGTTGAGGCATGAATTGAATATCCTAGACTCTTGCAATGTGGCTTGATTGTGTGCACTCATTCCCATATTATTGTGTGTTTTCTCTAGTCTAGATGCGCATAGTTGAGGATAGTCATTGTGTCAATTAATGGCACGATGCATACTCAAGTGTGCAACATCATAAGATCACTAATGTCACTTGAGCCCAAGCATGTCTCTTTGCGGTGTCACGACATTGGTGATCACACATAGGAGGAGAAATCCCCCACCATTGCATGTCTTCAAATATCGTGTTTTGTTGCTTTTCGTTGGAAGGCATGCAATCTAAGTTGATTTTCTTGCAAACAAGTTTGTTGGTTGTTGATTTCTTCCGCACACCATGTTTTTCTCGTTGATACATGTCACATCTCTTCGTGCCTTTTTTCCCAAATCCTGCAAGCTTTTCGGCGGTCTGCCCGGCGAAACCGGACCTGGCGTCGGACCGCCCGGCGGCCGGCCGGACCGTTTCGGCGGACCCACCGAACTGGTATACTGAATGCCAGTTCGGCGCATGGCCGGAATGGCCCGGCGGCCCGGCGGACCGTCCGGCCTACGGCCCGGTCCCGCCGGACTTACCGCCGAACTGGTCGGCCTATATAAACTCGTGGGGAGGCCTCTCAAACAGTTTTCTCTCACTTCTCCTCCTCCCCACACCCGCCCCCATCTCCATGGCCGCCGCCTCCTCAAGCTTCTCCTCCCTCTAGCCTCTCCACCCAACCAATCTCTTCCAAACTTAGATCGGGTGTAGATCGGGTGGTTTTGAAGCTTTCCACCAAAAATCTTTGCGTTTCGTCAACCGCATTGGGAGATCGGGACTTGTCCTCATATTCTTGTGCACCATGTCTTTGGGTAACTCCCTTTGATCTTCTCCTTCCTCTAGCCCTTGCCTCACACTCGGTTTGTTCATGCCCTTGTATGAGTAGATCTAGGGTGTTTCTAGGGTTAGATCCAATTTGTCTAGGGATAGATTGTTTAGGTTTTCGTCGTTTGCTGGCCTAGTGTTTATTCCTTGGCATCCTTGTATCCTTAATGTTGGTAGGGACAAGTTTATTTGAGTCAAGATTGAAGGTAGTTTTGACATTGTGTGTTCGGCGAAATTTTCGGCGGCCGCCGGACCTAGCGCCGGACCGCTCGGCGGACAGCCGGACCGTTTCGGCGGACAGCCGGACCGTTTCGGCGGACCCGCCGAACTGGTGTTCTGTATGCCACTTCGGCGTGTCGACCGGAATGGCCCCGCGGCCCGCCGGATAGTCCGGCCCCCAGTCCAGTCCCGCCGGACGTGGCGCCGAACCTCTGTGTCAAGCTACCTTTCCATCTTGCACTTGTTCCTCTCTGACCTTGAGTTCCTTTTTCCGTGACATGTATCTTTATCTGGTGTTGCTTCTATTTGTTTGCGTTTTCAGACTCTTTCTTGACTAAGGACAGTGATTACCGGATTGACAATGAAGAAGATGCTCGAGCTTTTGAGATCAAGAAGAGGAAGCTAGATGAGACTGGGGGACGCCCTCTGCATCGCACCCGTCAGACAGGGAAGACAGCAGCTGATGGTAGCAGTTCTGCAGCTGCAGAGCAGCGCATGAGGACAAAGGTTGTTCACCCTCGTGGGCCTCCTCCATCCCGGAAGGGAAAGGGGGCTCGTGGCCCGATGGATGTGGAGAAGGAGTAGGAGATCACGGAGAACTTGGGTTCAGCTCATATCAACACTTGGCGCAAACTTCGCCTTGCGAACCCGTACCGCTTTCATGAGAGGCAGTACACAGGTAGTGACAAGAAGTTCAGGACTGATTCTCAGCGTGCTATGTGGGATGATTACTATGATGCGTCTGAGCACATGAAGAGTGGGTTCTATGTGGTGCCTAAATCCCTCAATGTCGAGCACTTTCAGCAGTATGTCTCCAAGGACTTTCGCTTCATCAACGAGGCTCTTCTCAAGATGGATTTGTATGACCTTGTCACCCTCTCAGAGCCTATTCAGCCTTTGGTGGTCCGTCAGTTCTGTTGCACTATTTTCTTCCATCATGACCCTGATGAGTCTTTCTCTTGGATGACTGGCCAAGATGTTTTCACTGCCATGTTTGCTGATTTATGTGATGCTTTGGGCTATGGTGGTGGTAGGGATGGTGGTTTCAAGATTCACTCTGAGACGCCCTTTACTGTGGAGAAGATCTCTCGCATTTGCTATCCAGATCAGCCATCTCTACCTGCTCCTGTCATTTTAGGGATGTACTACTACTACAACGCTCTTGCCAAGCTCTTCCGTCAGAATCTTGTGAGTAAGGCTGGAGATGATGCTAGTGTCAGGGGCTATCACAGGAACTTGCTGTACTATTGCCAGCCCGAGAAGCTTCGAAAGATAGATGGTTGTGACTTCATTTTTTAGGATATCAAGAGAGCTACTCTAAAGCGCATGACTCCCAACTACTATCAGTATGTGCAGCGTTTGATCAACAGACAGCCCCGGACTCCGACTGCTCAGGTGCGTGGACAGATTCTTGACATGGAGACTTTCACAGTGGGTTTCCAGGGTGGTTTTGAAGAGGCTCCCAGCTTGCTCTGTGCCAGGGCTAGAGGTCGCACCATGGATGCTCCTGATCCTCACCATGCCTCTGGCTCTGGAGCTAGTCACCGTCGTCACCATCGTCACCATAGGTCCTCTCGCAAGAAGGGTGTTGCTGCGTTCTTCAAGAATTTGTGGGATATGTGTCGCAGCACTTATGATGTGGCTCATAGGAGCATGGAGATGAGTCAGGAGACTCGGAGGAGGCAGAATGAATTCTTGGCTGCTAGAGGCAGTGTTGTTCCTCCTGTTGGAACCGAGTTGGATGCGGTCCCGTATGTCAACTTTGTCATGCCGCCTCTTGATGAAGACATGTTTGCCAGTGTTGAAGATTTTGGAGACTTTGAGCCACCCTCTGAGCCAGAAGATGCTGATGGAGATGAAGATGCCCGTGGAGAAGATGATCGCGAGGGCTCTCCTATCCCCAGTGAAGATTTTTGAGCGCTAGCATCTTCTACTCTCTTGTCCCTTTTTGGTGTTTCGATGCCAAAGGGGGAGAAGAGTGTAGAGTCTCTAGGAATAACGTTACATGACACAAGCCTCGCTTTCATTTTCATTGGTTCTTAAGTGGCTTGTGTCCATTTGCGCTTTTATTTGCCGTTTTATCTCTCAAACTCCGTGGAACCTTATCTCGTGTGTGGACAAGTGTGTACCTTAATTATGTCACTATGCACTCTATGTTTATGTTTGGATATGTCTATGCTTGCGTATATTATTACCTATCCATGATATTATCTTGTCCATGCCATGCTTGGTTCCAATTGATGGTGGGGGAGCTCCCTATAATTTTAAATTTTGCACCTTGCATTCCAAAAGCAAATTTTACCATGTGCATATGTTACCATGCTATGTCACTCCTTGAGACTCTATCATAGTTTGTCATCGTAAATCAAAAAGGGGGAGATTGAAAGGACATTTGTCCGTTTCTACTTTTTTGATTTACAATGACATGACTATGTTTTGTATGAACTAATATTTGAAATGTATGCATACAGGTTTAAGTTCACAGGTGAAGGGGTTTTCATGCACAAAAAGAAAGATGGTGGAATCGCCTGCCAAAAGTGGGCTAGTTCGGCCCACTGGCCGGTCCCCTGGCCGAACCATCCGGCGGCTGACCGGGCCAGTCCGGCGGAGCCGCCGGACTGCTATACTGAACCGACTTTCGGCGGGCCGCCGGATCCGCCCGGCGCGCCGCCGGACTCCCGGCGAGAAGTCTGGTCCCGCCGGACCTTCCGCCGAACCGTCCGGCCCAGAGGCCGGCGTCTCCGAACTTACCGCCGAAATGCTGTTCGGGCTGCCTCCAACGGCCAGATTTCCACCCATCTATAAATACCCCTTCTTCCAGCTGGGGTAGGGTTAGAAATTCACCAACCATTGTTCATCCTTGAAGCTCTCACCTACCCCCATTGCAAAAACACCAAATTCCATAGATCTCCCCTTCTAGCCAACCAAAGCTCTTGATCTTTGGAGGATTGAAGGAGGAGGCACCGATCTACATCTTCACCGAAGGAATTTCATTTCCCCCTCCATTTGCTTGGAGGATTTGCACCTAGGGGATCTTGTAACCCTAGGTGTTGTAATTGGTTGATTAACTCATCTTTGTGGTGATTCTTGCCTCCGTGGCTTTCTTAGGAGCCTCCAATTGAGTTGTGAAGTTGTGCCCCAAGCTCCGTGTAAGGGATTCGTGGTTCCCCCAATACCACTGCTTAGTGGAAACGAGCTAGCCTCCGTGGCTTGCTCACCGGAGAACAAGGTGAGCCTTTGTGGCGTTGGTCGACTCCGTGTCACCACACCTCTCCAACGTAGACGTACTTCCCCTCAAAAAGGAAGGAACTACGGGAATACATCCTTGTGTCTCCGGTCTCCACTCTTCGGTTATTTCTTTCCCTTACTTGTATCTTGCTAGTTACTTGCTTACTTGCATGCTTGCCACTCATAGGAAATTCACCTAGTTGCACATCTAGTAAATTTACTTTGTGTCAAGCCTTAAATTTGAAAAAGATTAAAAATTGTTTTAGCGCCTATTCACCCCCCCTCTAGTCGCCCATACCGATCTTTTCAAACTTTGACCTTGATCTTTCTCTAACAAATTATGATTTATACGCCATGAACATTATACCATTGGAAACATCCTTTAAATATGAATCCAATCAGAAAGTGTTTTTGGAACATGGGCAGGAGTGAACCTATTCCTTTCAAATTTTTGAAAATTTTAAAACCTCATATGTCTATGTCTCAAAAAATTATGGCGTTAAATATATGGAAAGGTATATATAGTTTATACTTTAGGAAATAAAAAAAGAAAAATTCCTAAAAAAAGATGTACTATCTTACTACTATTTACATTCAGAAATTTATCTTCTTATATCTTCCAAAATACAACATATTTTTTGACGGGACTTTTTTTGCATACACTTCTTATGTATATATCTATCTATGTATTTAACGCCAATTTTTTTGAATACATAGAAGTGTGAGATTTTGAACTTTTCAAAATTCTGAAAGTGTAGGGAGCATTGGTGCCCATGTGCATCAAATCCATTGTCGAATTCAATGATACGGCTTTTATGATATATTATTTTATAAGGTGCACACGACGAGCGCGTGCAGATTCTCTAACTTGCCAAGCGTGACTTGAGGGTCATTGACAGGTGGGTCCCCTATATGATGGGGCCCGTATGCAGTGAGGGCAAGTTAGGGCCCGCATGCAGTAGGTCGCGCACAGCGCGCTCTGGACATCAACGACACTCATGCGGCATATCTGGGCATCTCCGGCAGAGCGCGCACAGAGCACGCTCTGGACATCAACGGAAGGCATGGGCGTGCACTGGGCATCTTCGGCACCTTATACAGATGCACTTCAATACATAGGGAAACACACTTACTAAATTATATATAAGGATGATCCTTGGACACTTACATAGCGGGAACGAATAGTACATGAATCTAGTATGGCATTATGGGGTTGTCCCTCAATGGTGGCCGGTTTGGAGGGGCAGGAGTCAGGTGGGCTCTCATGGAACTAATCCTACAATACATGACGTAGCATATATACACATCCTTTGCTATGTACTAGATCTACTCCGGCTTCAGATCCCTCCGCTCCCACTCGATTTCCTCCGCGAGCGCTCCCGCGCCGGCGTGGCCGTTGGTGCCCTCGATGACAAAGTGATCTTGTATGTCCACGTGGTTTGGTCCGCGGACGGAGATAGCTTCAAGATTACTGATGTCTTGGTGCTTGTCCATAGTGGCGAAGGAAATGTCAGGGCGGTGCAGGAAGTTAATGAGCTTTGGTGCAAGAGTAGGAAGTGGTCACGCATGCACAGTTGCACGAGGGCGGCGCGGCGACGCCCATCTCTCTTGCGGGGGAGGGTGTACTCGAGGTCGAGGCCAACGATCGGCCGTTCCTTCGGGGTGCCGAGCCAACGCTCATACATGGCGATGAACTTTTCCGCCTCTTCCAGGACGTTGGTGTGCATCACCGTGAGGACGGTGTTCCCATGAGCAGGGACCTTGTGGTAGTCGGTGAACTCATTGCCGTGGAATTCCATTGCGGCGGCGGCGCAAGGAAAGGGAGATGGGAGGGGGTTTTCTCTAGAGAAGAGGAAGTTGGGGCTATAATTGTTTTGCAGGCCGCGAGATCGTGGGGTAAATAGTGCGCAATCGGTTCCCGTCGCACGCCGCGTAAATAAATGCTAGTCTAGCGCTTTAGAAGTTAAACCATGCGAGCCCAGTCGCTTCGTTTCTGAGAGAGTGCTGGTCTGACGTGTCACCGCGGGCCCTGGTACTCCGTCGCACTTATCAGTGTGACGCAGCTATCATGGGTAAGGATGTACGTAAGTTTACCGCCAGTCAGTAATTAAGGAGTCTCGTTATTTGACTAAAGGCAGCAGAGCGACAGTCTGAAATAGGAGACATGCAAAACTAGCGTGCAAGGTGGGAATAAATCCATCATCTTCCATGGATCGCTCTTGTCTGACACGAGGAAGGAATATACAACAAAATCTTACCATTGAAATGCTTCTCATGAAGGTCCCCTGCTCCATGAGACAAAGCAGTGAGACAAACTTGTTCAGGTTTAGCTTCCGAAGCATGTGGGGCCCCACTTGCCTGGGTAAGGTTTGGTCTGACGTGTCTGGGGCCCCGCTTGTAAATAGTGTTCCCGGCCTACGTGGGGCCACATGTCATCAGGGTTAGGATTCGTGGCCAGTAAGCCAGGGGAGGCCTATGGTAAATACCCAAGCAACATATGCGTGGTAGCAAGTTGTCCGTAGCAGCGGGATGAGATTTGACAGGGCAGCGGATTTGACAGGGCAAGTAAATTGACGAGACATGACGCAGTCTGACTAGTTCACTAGGCGTGCTCAAGAGTGTATCTCAGTTGCATCATCATCGTTGACTCTACTCTGGCGACTAGTTCAGTATCCATAGATGGAGGAGTTTCCTTCAATGGATAAACAAATGAATAAATAGCACATAGCACTTGCATTTCATCATTGCGACTCATTGGTTACGGTAGGTAACATTAACAATAGCACTTGCATTTCATGAATTAGTGACCTACTATGTGTCAAACAAAACAATTCATTTATTTATATTAAACTTTTTGACTTATTTATAACTTAACGTAGCCCATTTTGCCACATGTTGACTATTGTTGAAATGCAATGTCTATGTTATAATTTTGATGTATATATTTGTAACTAGACAAAAAAAAACAATTTATAGAGACTTTTTTTAAAGTTTTTCTTAAAATTACTTCAAGAAATTGCTAATGAGACCTTTTGTTGGATGAATTGACATTTCATATTATAAAAATATATGATATATGTGTATTTCTGTGTGTTCGCTAATATTTTTGTATCTTTAATTATATTGGTAGGTAGTTCTAGAACATACTTGTGTAACACATATTTTTATGGTGTATCATTTTATCTTAGGTGCAAATAAATAGATATGTATATAATGTATGAGATAACACATGTCTCCTTGGAGTGCATTGCTCTTGTCATCATTTTTCATGCATGAATATCTCTTTCATTTTTGAAAACACAGACATGATTTATACTTGTTACGAACTTGAGTTATTTGTGAAGCAAGAAAGATGCATGTGGTAGGCTAAAGAACATAAAAGGACATGTAACATAGCTTAACTCACACTATATGTCAATTAGTAGACTTTAGTGCATTAATTGGGGCGACAGAGGAGGGTGCTTGGTATGTGTGGTCCCACTTCTTTGTTTGGGCAAAAAAGGCCTTGAGTTAATGGATGAGCCCCAATTTGATTTTTTATAAGTAGACAAGAGAAACATAAGATAACATAAAACACAATAAAGTATGATACATGGGCAGAAAATTGAGGGGTTAATATTAGACCCTATGTTGGTATGTAATAAATTTTGACCTGAAACAAAGCACACTGATTCTATGGGGTACTTGTCGGGAGGTCCTATACACCGTTTTAAGCGACGCGAGCCCGACCCTCCGCTTGAAGGCAGCACTTAAAAGCTTCATTATTAGCCCATTTAACAAGAAATCTTTTTTCTTTTTCTGTAAAATTTTAAATATTTTTAAAAATAAAACATTTGTAAACTAGCAGGTTTATTTATACCATTGAAGTGATCCTTTGGAAAGATTTGAACTCCCTTGAACATTTTTCAAACATCATGAAAAATTTCTAGGGACCATGAACAAAATATATATAAACCCATGAACATTTTTCCAACACATGAATATTTTTTTGGGACGATGAACTGTTTTCCATCCAATTGGACGTATATTTACAAATATATGATCACTTTTCAAAAAGCACAAATTTTTTCCTCAAAATCTGAACATTCTTTTAAACCATAAATCTATACCTAATAATAAAAGCAAAAGGGTTCCTCCCTAGATTTTGGGGATTCCACCTTTTGAGCTAATTACCAAGGTTGCCACCGGTAAGTCTCGTTTCCGTGGTCGGCTCAATTTCCGTTCGTCCATCGATAGTCCTGGTTTCGTTGTTTTTCATTGGTCACCCATATGGGACTGACAGGCCTACTTATTTCCCACGCCGCCATGAACCTCATGATAAAGGTCCAAGCGCTCGAGCCAAACTATTCCGTGACGCAGGTCTAGGGCATCGCCGCCCTGCTCCGGTTTCTTAACCACGGCCGCCGCAGTCGAATCACTGACCACTCACGATGTGGATGCGTTCTACCTATGTCGTGATCAAGCTCCGCACATGTACGTGACGCTGTGGCCGACCCCTGACACCGTGGACGCCATGATCGATCTTAGACTGTGGACGCCGTGGCCGATCCCTGCCGCCCGTGGTGGATTCCGTGATCGATCTCCGCTCATAGACGCCGTGGCCGATCCTGCCACCCGTACATGGTGGATGCCGTGATCGAGCTCCTCCCATGGGCACCATGGCAGATCGATGCCTGCGCGAGGGGATGAGGAGGGCGCGCGAGTCAATCAGGCCGAGGACGTCGAGCACGGGGATGATCTTCTCGGCACGGAGCAGCACACAATATGGTTCCATTGAGTGATCGAGAGCCAGAGCAGCATCTCTGAGTGCTGGGCTAGAGTGCGCTAGACCTTCACGCTGGAGCTGGAGACCAGCAACAAGGAAGCGGGACGATTCAGGAGGTGGCCGCCGAAGCCAACCTCTCTTCTCGTGAACCGTCCTCGAGTGTTCACTGTGACCTACAACTGGACGACAAGCCAACTCCTACTCGCGGCGGCTTAGATTCTTGTGTTCTCCACGAGGACTTTGGGATCAATTTTCTACAGGCTACAACTACCAAAGGGCTCGACCAGCATGCCCTGGCCGATGCGGAGCTGGTTGGAGAGGGGCGAGCTGCTCTGCATTGTCAACAAGGCCGGGTACAGGATGCTGACGCCAATCCAGATGGCATCCGTGCCGTTCAGCCTCAGGGCATGCTTTTCTAGGTAGCCCGCATGCCGCTGATCTTCTGTGATGCGGGTCCGTACGCAATCATCATGGCGCCGACCCGTGATCTCACGCAGCAGATTGAGAGGGATATGGCGAAGTTCTAATGCCTCGTCTCCCAGCAGTAGCCGGCGGAGCCTGCTTTTGGTGAGACTTGCATCACTTTGTTTAGGTCTAACACAGTTATGTATTACTGTTTCATAGCTTCAGCTATTCAGCACCTTTGCATATACCTCCTACAAAATTATGTCATCTTGTCTTAAGCAGAGTTGCAGTGTTCTTCAAAAAATAAAGGGAGCGCTTCGGGTGTGCTGCTGGTATGCTACACAGGTGCATTTTGTCATTAATCATCGGCTGAAGGAGGCAAGGAACGCTGGAATTTACAGGCTGAACGAGGCACAAACTTGGATGGCGCTGTGATATTGCCGCTCCGTTTGCTCTGCATGTCTCTGCTGGACTGCCCCTCGGTGCTTCTTGTCTCTGAAAGCTCTCGCTGCTTCCCCTTGTGGGCAAAAGCACACAACAATATCATAATTTTCTGTTACTAATTAATTAACATGGCAATATGACCAGCTTCGAGTTTGAGATAGATCGGTGGCTGCTCAAGCAAAGCTATATGAAGAGCCGAGCAAATTTGCAATTTGTAAGTATTTGTGAGGAGCTGCATTATGAAATGGCTGCAGTACTAAGCTGACAGTTCAGCTATATGAAGAGCCGGACCATTGCTATTTGCAATTTGTAAGTGTTTATTGAATTACACTTTATTGGCCGTTGTTTTACTTTTAGAGAAGTAGATTATTTTTTGAATACTTTCACATTGGCTGAAAATGTACTTTAGTGGCATTTTTTTGTTTTTGGTAGATTCGTTAAATAGCATTAGTATTTAATATACTTTTGTTTTTATTGCATCTTGTCAGGAGTACTCAGTAGGGGTGCTAGACTTATAACACTTATAACACTGATTTCAAGATTTCATGGATTTGCTCAACACGCCCTTGCACAAAGCAGATTATTCTGAAAAAATAGTCTATTTTGCATTTATTTAATGTATACCGTAGCAACGCACGGGCAAATTTGCTAGTACTTTAAATAAAAAATAAAAAAGAAGAAAAAATGAAGAAGAATGAAAAAAAACATAAAAGAAGAAATACCAGTTAAAATGGGCCGTCTATTTGGAGGCAGCCTGCGAGTCGCCGGTCTGCAGCTGCTGGCGAATAGGATTGCTGGACTTGGTTCTGCCCTTCTGGCTTCTGCATACTCCAAACCAATTATCCATCTTGAGCTTGGACCGGCCTATATCCGCCACCGTTAGATCTATAAGTATTATTTTTTTGCATAGAGATCTATAAGTATTTGACAAGGTACATTTGCGACCAATCATTGTTGCTCTCTTGGTATGCAATGCAATACCGTCGCGCGCGCACACCACACTTCACGAGTCTGAAGCTGGCATCAAGGCTGGAGAACTTCAGTCAGAAAGATCATTGGCTAGACTAGCTTGCAGCGGAGAAACAGGCGTAAACATGCGCGTTCAGTGTCGCGGCGTGAGCATGGCAATATAACATATGCATGTGATGTGTTCCTTCCTCGGCGAGTCGCGCGCATGCAGTGTCCTGGATCATAGGAGCTTGACCTGCGAGCCCGAGTGCCCAGGGGGACTAGGAACTAGCGCCTATATATATGTGCGACATTAATTAGCAAATCGTGCTGGCTAATTGTGACCTAGAGGGACCAGGTACTACGTACATCCTTGTCAGCAATATCAAACCTATGTACTGTATGTTCGTGCTGTAGCTGCAAGAACTGGCATGTGAGTCAAGTATTGACTGTGTAGTGATGCTGATGCTGCACGATTCTGTACACGACTGCCTAACATTGTGTATTAGTGTACTACTGTTACGTATGAGGCATGGATGCTGGAGGCTGATACACGTGTATGTCAGTATGCCACACGGTTTGCTAGCTATCAAGCCAATGGGTAGAGAAGAATAGTGTCACGTCGATCTCAAATTAATGTCAGCATCATGCATGTTATTTTTAGTCTGTTGATCGTACACGGTTCTCTCGTATGTATCACTAATTCAAGCTAATTATGTAACGCGCTTAATTCCCCAAGTATTGTAGTACTCTGATTTTTTGACTCATACTATTAACAAATCATGCTACTAGTACTAGTTTTTCCTTTCTAATTGTGGGCAGCTGCTTGCTTGTCGGCAGTGTCAAACATAAGTATCGATAAACTGTGCGTGTTCTGTAGCTGGAAACCAGCTCACAATCATGAGGATCGACTGTTTAGTGAAATCAATGTTAACAAAGAGTGGGCGATCAGTCGATCGGAACACTTCACAAACAGGATCTTATCTCGTTTGATGGTTTGCGGCCGGCGGACCGCGACGGTACGCAAGCATATGTTTTCATGCTGTACAACTGCGGACCAGCGCCGTGATGCATGTGCATCACTATTCCACGCACGTCCAAATATGAACCATTTTTGGATGGGCGCGCCTAGTGCTCAAACTAGTTCAAATCGAACTCAAAAGCAACTAGGCAATCCAACTTTTATTGAAGCAACTTCTGTGGAACTAGCTGCCATTGTATCGGTTGGTGCCATTTCTTTTCTTGGAGGCAGGGCATTAGACTACTTAGAGTGGGAGTAACATAGGTAGTAACATGCATGCCACCTAAGCAAATAATATGATGTGGCATGTAATTAAGGAGGAGAGAGACAAATGGAGTAACATAATATGTTACCATCACATAGCGGTTCCCAATACATAATGAGTCTATAAAGCAATAAATGATAGTCTCTATGTTACTACATATATGACACTATCCACTATAAAGGTAGTAACATAGATCAATAACATACCTATGTTACTCGTCTAAGTTACTTCCCACTATAACTAGCCTTAGATTCAGATTTGGCGGTAAGCGGACGAACTGTAGCGCTTAGGGCTGCGGGTGTACCTAACTTCAATCGGTCGAGGGGAAGAAGAGAAGAAAAAGCAGTATTTCACCTGGTGTCGTAATAACCACTGTTTTTGAGTTTGAAGGCAGCAGAGATCAGCAGAGATCTTTGTCGACTATTAAATTACTCGGCCGATGTCATATAAGTGCTTTATACTTCTTCTGTCTACGAAAAATTATACTTCCAAATTTGTTCAAAGTCCAACTATATGAAATTTGATCACGTTTAAGAAAAAGGCCAGCCATATTTATGCCACCAAATTAGCATCGTTAGATTCATGTGAAAAAAAATATTTTTATCACATACGGAAAGTGTTTTTTTGGCTCACGAGCTCCACTGATCTCTTCAATTTTTAAAAATATAAATCATATTCTAAGTTTCAAAGAATTGTGAAATAAATTTTGATATAATCAATGATATAACCTACAAACATGCAAGATCTTATTACGAAATTCTTTGTATATTATGAGAGGTAAAAAATAACAAAATCTGATAAAATTTCTAGATGTGAAAGTATAGATACTCAGATCTACACGGTTGTCATTCTTGTGTAGCCAAAATACAAAGTATTTGACATGATTTTTTTGCATATTTGTGGGATAAATAGTTTACTACCTCCGAATATTTTACAATTTTTTAAAAAAACTCACCAATACGAGTTTCAATTTTTTTTTAAAAAAAAAGGGACACTTGTGCCCATGTGCACTAGCGGAGCTATTAAGGAACAAAACAGGGCCATGACCCGCCCATGATTTTGGCCAAAAGCTCAACACCTAAAGCCTAGTTCACTAATACTAGCAGAATTAGCTAAAGACTAGTTCGCTGATATGACTTATGAGCAGCAACGGCACATCAGGAGGGCAGCCACGACTGTATCTTTCCCAGACAACACACTAGTGCATCTAGTTTTTCATTTCCAAATTCTTAGCTAGATTGGATGGTTTGAAAAAAATCCCTTTTAGCTCCGCACTAATCTGTAAGAGCAGCAACCCACTAGGTAATTCATGATATCTTTCTCTATTTTAATTTGGCCCGCCCAGGTAGTTTTTTGTAGCTCCGCCACTGCCCATGTGCACAAAATCTCCCCTCCATCATATAGCTATTTAGTTTTATGAATATTACTATATTTTTGTGTAAACTAGGTCAAAATTTAAAAAAGTTTGACTCGCTAAAAAGCTGGAAGTAAATTCGTTTATGTACTAAGGTCCCGTATGATCCTTTTTTATGATGTTCGTTGGTAGGCATACGTCACTTGTATTCATAAAAAACAATACATAGTTGGTCCACATATAAGCAACAAAACACAAGAAGGATATGAACGGTTGTACTGCTGCAAACTACGATCATCGCAACTACCAAGCACACGTCCTTCGCCGTCGTCGGAGAAGAAGAAGAGCACCATTAGTCGGTCCACTCTTTGGCACTAAAGAAACTTCTAGCGAGAAAGCATTAAAGAGTTGCAATAGCCAGCAGGCCCATAAGACTGGATCTAGCCGATAAGGAACATCGGCCTAAGGAGCCCTCTGAGCTTCTTCAACGCCGAACCCGAGGACACCGCCACCCCACCCTTCAGGCGGCCAGATACTCCACCGTCTTTCGCATATAAGAAGCAGTCAAGACCACCTCACTCCAAGAGCAACCCAACCCTGCTGCCACGCTACAACACATCACTAGATCAAAGCCACTCCAATAGCTTGGACTCCACAAGCCTCTTACCGGCGTCAGCAACACCTCCAATGAGCAGGGGCATGGATTAGGAGACCATTATTCCTAGAAGCATCATCAACTTCTGCTCCACCATGATGCCGACAGAGGAACCTCGAAATCCTAGAACAAAAACACACATAGACGAGAACCAGACCTCCCCTCCCCCCTGCGATACAAGACGATGATCATAGTGAAAGGGGAGCAAAGGAATAGTAGGCGAGACTGGAATAGGAAACAGCCTCGTGTGGTTAGGAGAGGGAGAGAGAGTCGTGGATTTGGGAGTCGGTCCTCCCCTTTGAATGCCTTCTTCTTGTTCTCTGTTTGTTTTTTCATATAAAGGGGTTGGGGGAGCCCCTATTCTGTGCTCTTAGTGGGAGCAAGGGTCACTCCGCCTAAAGCATTTCCCCCCGGGCCGCTCCAAAGGTAGGCCAATAATAGGTACTATTTCTTTTTTCTAAGTTTAGATTTAAAAATGTTTAAATCTAAAAAGTTCAAATTTGAAAAATATTCACACTTAAAAGTTGCTTAGATTTAAACTGTTCAAATTTGGAATTTTTTTGGATTTGAAATTGTTTGGGATTGCATTTTTTGGATTTAGAATTTCTTGAAAATTAAATTTGTTTGGATTTAAAATTTGTTCACATTCAAAATTTGTTCATACTTTTAAAAATTTGGAATTTTTTCCAGATTTAGAATTGTTTAGATTTAGAAAAGTATAAAAAGGCAGAAAAGAAAAAACAGAAAGGAAACCCCAAAACCTAGAAAACTGAAAGAACTCTATAAGAAACCAGAAAAACGAGAGCGACAAACGTTAACAAGCCGAGGCCCAAACTCGCCATCCACGTGTGCCGGGGAGGGGGGCTCATTAGGCAATTCCTATTTATCGCCTGTGGGTGTAGCAACGTGGGTTGCGGCCTGTTATCGCATTTTTTCTCTTTTTTCATTTTGGTTTTTTCTTGTTTCGGTCGGTTTTTTTTGTTTTAGTATTCTTCTCCTTAGTTTCGATTTTACTATTTTTTCTACAGTTTTCTTGTTTTACCGGTTTTGGTTTTTTTGAACTTTTTTGAAAAGTGTTTTTTATTTGAACTTTCTTAAAATTTGAACAATTTTTAGGTTTGAACAATTTTAGAATTTGATTTTTTTAATCTGAATAATTTGAACTTTTTAATAGTTTGAACAATTTTCGAATCTTAATAGTTTTAGATTTGAACAATTTTAAAAGTTTAATGTTTTCGAATTTGAACAAATTTTCAATTTTTTTAAGAATTTGAGCATTTCCCAATTTGAACATTTTCTAATTTGAACAATTTTTAAATATAAAAAATTCAGATTGAAACTCTTTTTTGCTAAATCTATAAGTTTTCAAATTTTAAAAATAATAGTAAAATAAAAAGGTGAGAAGGAAGTCTTGGACCGACCCAACAGGCTGCTCCCGCGCAGGTGGAGCTACCGTCATTCCCGCTAACGAGCAGGAGGTAGTAGCTCCTTTACATCGCCTGTGTGCGGTGGTTCTGCACGCCCCACCTGAAGCAAACCGGAAATGGGCCAGCCCATTTAGATGAAACCCAGAAAAACCAATATCTAGCGGTTTTTTTGAAAAAAATTACTATTCTAGTATCTGCTCAATATTTTTGAAAATTTTAAAAAAATATTTAAAAAATTCGAAATCTGAATAAATTTTAAATTAAAAATTGAAATATAAACAAAATTCAAAATGTGAACAAATTCAATTTTGACTTAATTTCAAATTTGATCATAATTTGTAATTTCTTCATATTTGAACAAAACACGGAAGATTAAGTTGTTGATTAAGAACTCTTAAAAGCTTCCAAGTCTTCTCCCTTTTATCAGTTGATGGTTCCCCGTATATTCCTGTAAATCTCCATCTAAAACCAACTAGCTTCACTATTTGAACGTCAATATGATATCTTGAATAATTATGTAATTTAACATTTACATGATTTTTCCACATGAGAGCTAAACCACCACTTCTGCCTTCACATTCCTTTACTACGATGTTTGTCATTCCCAAGCAATATTTTAGCCAACTCATCCTCCTCTCATCCATTTTAGTCTCGGACAAGAAAAGAATGTCGGGGTCCTCTCACTTCTGAAGGTCCAGAAGCCCTCGGACTGCCGGGTCGTTCTCCAAACTATGGCAGTTCCAAACTGAAATTCTCATTTTGATTCACCAGGCTGTTCCTGCAGCCCAGCGTTCATGGTTTCAGATTTGTTCCTTTCGTTTTCATCAACTCCATCTACCTTCCTAACTTCTAGTCTAGCCTTCTTTGGCAATTCAATTTCTGAGTCTATTCCATCAGATCTGCATTTCTTTTCTTAAGTTCAGATTTAAAGTTCTTCCAATGCTCATTGTTTCTCACTCTCTCCCTGCGCTTGAAAGTACTCTTCCTTGCATTTTCAAAACTGTTTAATCCATTATCTTCCTTATCACCCTGAGCACCAATTTTGTGTAAAGATTTCACCTTGTCATATTTTACCGCCTCATTAACCTCAGGGTTTTGGTAGATATTTTCTCTACTCTTCGACAAAAAATCTGAAGCGGCCACAACTATAGTTTTTGGACTACAAACTGCATCTGCCTTCTTGTCATCCGCTTCAACATTGTTCGACTTTAATTCTGAATTTAGCTTCTTTCCTTCAATTATCTTGGACCGGTCATCTTTATTTTTTATCAAAGGACTTGTGACTTCTTTATCCTCTCCTTTTTTTAGCACGTGTTCATCCCTACCAGATTGAATACTTCCCACGGTGAGCAGCTCCAAGAGTCTTCCTCCTCCAAAGACGGGATGTAGTGGTCTCACTCTCACCTGCTCCACCTTACTGCTCCTTGCTGGATCGACTAGGGAAGAAGAGCAACCAGCCGATATCTAGACGCCAGTGTACGTAGGTACAGGCTGCTCGCTTCTATTTCTCGATCGCTTCCGTCGATGGAAACAAAGTCTGATAGCCGTTAGAGGCACACCCGCACACCAGTAGTAACTGGTGCAGTGATGATGTGGTAGCCCTGAAAAGGAACATTTCGAAGAACAAAGAATCTCACGAGCACATGCTATCTAGGTTAGTGCAGCTTCTAATTGCCCTTCTCATCAGAACAAAAAATGATGCGGACGTAAATGCTCATCCATGAAGCAATACTTGGGCCAGGCCTGGTAGACAGTTTTGGCAGGATGAGAGATAAACAAATCCTATTTTCCGCACAATGCGGGACGCATTGCGTTCAGCCCGCCATGGGCAAGATTTGGACCTCGGCCCGTTAGTGCTCTTTTTGTGCTGGTTCTTTCGTTTTTCTTTTTCTCTGGTCATCACTGCTGCGGAATCATATTTTCAACTCACTGCGAAGAATAACTGGGCTTCCGCACAAGGCGGGACTAGTTGGGCTGGCCCACTACTAGCACAAGGCCGGTTTTCTTTTCCTGTTTTTCTAATCTGTTTCTTTATTTCTTTGTTGTTTTTTAATTTTTCTAAAATCTAAACAAATTTCAAAACTGAACATATTCAAATTGATAAAATTAATATGTAAATTTTAAAAATTCGACAAATTTCAAATTTGAACATTTTTTGATCCAAACAAATTTAAAAATCTGAACAAATTTAAAATGTGAACATTGTTAGATCTGAACAGTTTCAAAATATGAACAAATTTGAAATTTTAACATTTTTTAGTTCTAAAAAAGTTTTAAATATGAATAATTTTAAAATCTGAACATTTTCAAAATTTAAAATTTTCATATTCGTATATTTTAAGAACTCGACATTTTTTCATCCAAACTCTTTGAAATTTAAAATTTTAAAAAATCAAACTAAAATTGCCAAAAAGTTCAAACTAAAATAAAAATAAATAGAGAGTGAAAGTGTGTCTTTTTTATTGGGTCGCATTTGAAGCGGCCTAGTGGCGAAACACTTCAGCGGAGCCCCACTAGCTCCCACTTAAGGCGATGCATAGGAGCACCCATAACTGCATCTTCGTTATTTTCTTGTTATTTCGTTTTTACCTTTTTCATATTTTTTTAAATTTTTCTTGTTACCTTAACTGACTGAACATTTTTCAATTTTGTACATTTTCAAAATTAGTAAAAAAATCAAATTGGAAGATTTTCTCAAATTCAGACATTTTCATTATTTAATTAGATTTCAAATTTGAACTTTTCAAATTTGAACAACTTTGCATATTTGAACTTTTTAAAATTTGTATATTTTTAAATATGAACAAATTCCAAATTTGAATTTTTTTTCAAATTTGACAAACATTTAAAATCTGAACTAAACTTAAATCATAACAAAATTGAAATCTAAATAATTTTAAATCGAGACATATTTTCAAATAGAAAATAGAAAAATAAAAGAAGAATAAAATAGAAAAGGGAAATGTATCTTACACTCTTACTTGGTCGAATAGAAGGCCTGCTAAGTGCTAAGAGCCCCACGCGGGCGAGGACAACAGCATCCCGCAAAGGGCACTCAATAGCAGCTCCATGGGAAATCAGTCTCCTGTCAAAGAATAATTTATTTGTGAGGCTTGGACTACTAGGGAAATACAAATTAACACCCATTTAGCTGCTCGGCTAGAGTATTAGAATTTGGCCCTTGTCCACTTTTTTTGTTGCAAATTGGTCCCCATTAGGCAAGAGACTATTTTGCCCCAAATCGTCCTCCACCTTAACTTTTTTCCCACTATGTGGCAATGCTTCAATAGTTAGTAGCTTGCAGAGGTGTGTCTCCCCCCCACCCCACCCCTCACATCGCCCTCCCCCACCACGCGGAAATCCACTGTTGATCGTAGGTATATATATGCTCTGTATACCTAAAAAGATTCTATGTATGCATGAAATATTTCATTGAAAAAATGTCATCTTTTATGGCCCATGTAAAGGAACAAAAAATAGTCTCGTGAATTTTATGTTATCACCAGATTGTCTTTTTCATATAGGAGGCATAAAAGTACCTGATGTCTACGCACGCGTCTGTTCTTGTAGACAGTGTTGGGCCTCCAAGTGCAGAGGTTTATAGAACAGCAGCAAGTTTCCCTTAAGTGGATCACCTAAGGTTTATCAAACTCAGGGAGGAGGAGGTCAAAGCTATCCCTCTCAAACAACCCTGCAATTACGATACAGAAAGTCTCTTGTGTCTCCAACACACCCAATACACTTGTTAGATGTATAGGTGCACTAGTTTGGCGAAGAGATAGTGAAATACAAGTAGTAGTGATGATTATAAGTAGTAAATGTAATCTGAAATAAATATCGCTGCGAGCAAACATGTAACAAAACTGAATGTAAACAGTGTTCAATGCTTGGAAACAAGGCCTAGGGATCATACTTTCACTAGTGGTCACTCTCAACAAAATAACATAATTGAACTCATAGGTACTAACTTCAATATGCCACTCTAAACTATTCTCCAATGGATAACAAACACTAATCATCCGTAGGGCTACGAAGCACTCCTCAAAGTTCGCATTTCCCCAAACTAGATTGCCCCACACTATCACCTTGAGCGCACTAGATGGTTCCAACAAACACCAACAATCATAGAGACACTAGCCAAAAAGACACACACAATGCGCACACGATCACCTTCACATCATGGTACAAGGTGTCTCCAGAGATTACAATAATAAAGCACGGGAGTAGCATAATATCTGATTAATAGCATCTACCAATTCAACTAAATACAAAGCTCACGATCACATAAAGATCACATCATGGGAGAGAGAGGTGAACCACATAGCTACCGGTAGAGCTCTTAGCCCCGGGTGAGAACTACTCCCTCCTCATCATAGGAGACAACGACGTTAGTGGAGATGGCGGTGAAGTCGATGGAGACGGCGGTGGAGGCGACAGCATCGATGGAGATGGCTCTGGGGGCACTTCCCTGTCCCGGCAGGGTGCCGGAATAGAGACTTCTGTCCCTCGAAATTCGTCGGTGGCGACGGCGGAGCTGCGGGACTTCTTTTGGAAAATTGCCGATTGTTTTAGGGTTTTTTGTCGGATGGCTTTATATAGGCGAAGAGGCGGCATCAGAGGTGGGCCAGGGCCACCACACCATAGGGCCGCGCGGGCCAGGGGCGCGCCACCCTAGGGTGTGGCTGCCCTCTGCCCCCCCCCCCCCCCTCCGGCTCCCGTTCGGTCCTCGTCCTTCGTCCGGGCAAAATAGGAGTTTCGGTCTTCGTTTCGTCCAATTCTGAGAATATTTCTTGTGTAGCTTTTCTGAAACACAAAAAGAGCAGAAAATAGGGAACTGGCACTGTGGCATCTTCTCAATAGGTTAGTTCCGGAAAACACATAAAAATAACACGAAGTGTAACGAAACACAAAGCAAATGGTGCATAAACAAGCATGGAGCATCAAAAATTATAGATATGTTTGAGACGTATCAAGCATCCCAAGCTTAACTCCTGCTCGTCCTCGAGTAGGTAAGTGATAAAAAAAGAATAATTTTTGAGGTGACATGCACCATCACAATCTTGATCAACGATGTAAAGCATTGAGTGCTGGGATCAAAGTACTTAAAACATGGGCATAAGAGACATAATCTTGATAATAAAAACTTAGCAACTATGTTATAACATGAAAAGTAACACAAACGAAAGATCATGAATAATGAAACATTGAAAGTCAAGTGTGTGTTCAAATCATAAAGAAAAACATAGCAAAGTGGTTTTCAGCTTGTCCTTCATGGAATAGCAAAACATAAATGCATAGGACACCTTCAAGTTTAAGAGGGCGACTAGATACAAATAATTTAAGAACAAGTGAAACCATAATCATGAATCAATCAATGATAAACTTTGGGACTATGCACATTAAACTCAGAATGACAACTATGCTCTCTTAGACGGTGCATAAAGGTAGAAGGTGGAGACTCAACATAAAAGTAAAAGAAAGGCTGAAAGATCATGTCGAGCCCCATGTGTGGTTTTGGTAATTAATGACAATCCCTATGGACTAATGGTTGCATTGAGTTATATGTGTAGGACTTGTCCATAGACAATGCTTGAACCATTTGTTGGATTCAAGGTTGTAAAAAGAAGATTATGTGTTGACCAAGGTGTTATTCAAGGAGTGATCCAAAGATTGGTCTTAAGGGAGTTGAGCTTATGTCAAGTGTGTCTTGAAGAATAAGATTGAGTGAGCTCTCATGTGTATCCTCAAGACACCATCATTATGGAGAAAGAAGAATTGGCTCGAGGATTGATCAAGTCAAAGCGCAAGTTCAAGATGAGCAACTAGAAGAGAACATATGCTTGAAGCTTGCCATCTATATTGTGATCATGGATATGTGAAAATATGCTTAAAGAGAGTCTCTTCCATAGTGCAGTATGGAGGAGCAATCCGCAAGACTTCACCAAGCAAGATTAATCAAGAAAGGTGGTCCAACTTGAGAAGATCAAGATCGTCATTACCCACCTCAAGTGGAATGCTCAAGGTAAAGGTATGATATTGATAGGGTTTCTTTCTTACCGGTCTCATGGTGTTAGTTGTGAGACCGGGTTATAGGATTGGTAGCCGTACTATCAAGAGGGGCTCTCGAGTGAGTAACTTAATCGTATCGTTCGGAGAGAGCTCAAACCTTTGCATACTTGGCATCATCTTTCTTGGTTCTTATTTGGGTTTTATCCATGTGAGGTTTTAGAGCTTGTGGTTATTTCCATGACAAGCTCTAGCTCATCAAAAACGGAATTCGTATGGAACACTTCTTGCGTTTTTGATGTTTGGAGGTTTTACCGGCTTGTCTTCGAAGAGAGGTCAAGCCTTTCATCATTTGGTTTTATCCTCCTTGGTTGGACTATGATGTTTCTCTGCATAAAGTTGTAGAGCTTGTTGTTGTGATTCCAACGAGCCCAAGATCATCGAAAACGGAGTCCGGATGCTCAAGTTATTGCCGTTTTCGTTTTGGTGTTTCTGTCAGTTTCGGAGGGCCGGAAAAAGCCGGTCCGGGGCCGGAAAAACCGGTCCCTAGCACATTCGAGTGGTGCTACCTGCCAGTAGGGGGGCGGATTTTGGCCAGATTTTTGGCCAGAAAAAGCCGGTCCGGGCCGGAAAAAGCCGGTTTGAGGCCGGAAAAAGCCGGTCTAAGTTGCCCCAACGGTCACATTTTTGGAGGGGGGTATAAATACCCCTTCTTCCTCCTTAGGCTGTGCACAAAATGGGCTTCTCTCTCCTCCATTGTTGACTTTGCAAGCTTGCCCTCCCTCCTCCATTCCTCCCATGATTCTTGCATATTTTTGAGGGAAAAGAGAGAGGAGATCTAGATCTATATTTTCACCAATCCATCTCTCCTCTAAGTGAGGGGAACATAGAGGATCTAGATCTTGGAGTTCTTTGTGGATTTCCTTTGTTCTTCCTCTCATATCTCTCCATAGCATTAGTTGCTTTGGTGAGATTTGGGTGAGAAGGATTTGAGCACTTTGTGTGCCTTTGCCATTGCATAGGTTGCATCGGTTTGAGTTCTCCCCAGAGATTCGAGTAAGTGAAAGTTTGTGAGCTTATTACTCTTGGGTTCTTGGAACCCTAGACGGCTTTGTGGCTTTGTGGAGCCTTGGTGGCTATTCTTGGGAGCCTCCAATTAAGTTGTGGATGCATGCCCCAAGATTTGTGTAAAGGCCCGGTTCCGCCTTGAGGAACCCCTTAGTGGAAGAGTGAGCTAGACCTTTGTGGCGCAAGCTCACACCGGAGAATAGGGTGAGGCCTTTGTGGAGTTGGTTAGGCCTTTGTGGCGATACCACACCCCTCCAACGAGACGTACTCCCTTTCAAGGGAGGAACTCGGGAATACATCATCGTCTCCACGTACCTCGGTTATTCCTATACCCGAGCTCTTTACTTATGCACTTTACATTGTGATAGCCTTCGTGCTTGAAGTCATATATCTTGCTATCACCTTGTTACTTGTATTGCTTAGCATAAGTTGTTGGTGCACATAGGTGAGCCTAGTTTATTTAGGTTTTATGTTCTTGACAAAATAAACGCTAGTTTAATTCCGCTTTTGTTCAAGCCATTCATAAAATTTGATATCGCCTATTCACCCCCCCCCCCTCTAGGCGACATCTGTATCCTTTCAATTGGTATCAGAGCCCGGTCTCTCATTTTAGGCTTCACCGCCTTGAGAGCAAAGATGTCGGCTAGGGGATTAGTGCACAATAACACTTCTATTTTTGATGGCACAAATTATGATACTTGGAAAATTCACATGCTTAATTATTTTCGGGTCATGGACCCATCTATGGAGCAAATTGTTGATGCAGGTTTTTCTCCTCCAAAGGTTACTCAAAATCTATCTTTAGAGGATGAGAAAAACTTGTATCTCAATGCTCAAGCTACTCATGTGATTGTTAATGCTTTGAGCGATGTAGTTACCTTCTCCATCACGCCTTTTCAGAGCGCTCATGAGATATGGACAAAGCTTCAAGAAAAATATGGTATGTCCAAGATTATTGAGGATGATTGTATTCCTTCCACTTCCGGCCGCAATGAACTTTCATCCACTTCACCAAAGTGTGGCAAGAGACAAGGTAATGATATGGTGAGTGGTGATAAAACTTGCAATGGTGATAGTATGCTTACTTTTGATGATCCTTCATCTCTATCTCATTGCAATGCTTCATCTTTGGACTTAAACACTTGTAGCCCCATAAATGTTTTACATACTTGTGTTGATAGTCCTTGCATATCATGTATAAGTTTCTTGAATAAATCTCATGATGATATGCTTTCTTTGTCAAGTTGCCATAATATAAATGCTTCTATTTCCTCTAGTTTTTGTGTGTCTAACAATGTAGAGGAAACCGAAGATTGTATGGGTCAAGACAAGATCTTGAATGGAGCTTCAAATAATTCATCATTATCATCTCATGTCGCCCACCTATGCCTTATGGCTAGGGGTTCAAAGGTGTCCCCTACTTTGGAACCCAATACCTCTTGTGTTGATGTGGATGAGGATAATGATGATCAAGAGGATGAAAATATATTTGAAGAGGCGGATAGCATAAGAAGGGAAGGTGAGATTATCTATAATGCTCTTCCCAACGATATGAAGGTTCGCTCCCTTCTTGTTAAACTTGTGTCTAGTGCTATTGAGAGCCAAAAAAATCATTGAAGAAAAATGTAGGCTCGAAAGAGAGTATGCTAATGATATTGGCTCCTTAGAAAATTCTCTTGAAGAAGAACAAGAGCTTCGGGTTTCTCTTGAGGAGAAGCTTGAATCCATTGAGGAGTCATGTAATGAAATAATTTCTAAACTCACTAAAGAACGTGACCTTGCACTTACCAAGTTGTCTTCTCCTATTGCTCATGATAATGATGCATGTGCTACTAACTCTATTTCTTGTGAAGCATCTATTTTGAAGGAGAATGTTGAGCTAAGGGCTCAACTTGAGTTGCTAACTAGCAAGTATGGGAGATTGGAAGAAAGTCATGAAAAGCTATCTAGCTCTAATGAGGATCTTCTAGTGTCCCATGCTCGCCTAAAGTTAGCTCATGAGGCTACATCTATAAAGGTAACATCTTGTGAGCCTCATGTGGACACTAGCAATATTTCTCAAAATGCTATATTGACTTGTGCTAGTCCTAGTAATTCATCCACTCATACTATTGCTACATCTAGTGATGAATTACCCTCCTTGCCTTGTTGCTCTAACAATGTAGCCTCTACTTCCACTAGTACTTGTGTTGTCACTAACCATGTAGAGGAAATCAAAGAGCTCAAGGCCCAAGTTACTTCGTTGAAGAAAGACTTGGAAAAATTTCATGAAGGGAAGTCCACACTCAATAAGATCTTGAGTGTGCAAAAATCCCCCAATGACAAGAGTGGACTTGGATTTATCTCTAATAACAAGAAGAAGTCCAAAATATACAAGAAGAAGAAGGGTCAAGAACAAGTCAAGAATTTGGCCAAGATTGTTTGCTTCAAGTGCAAAATTGAAGGGCACCATGTTAGAACTTGCCCTTTGAAGAAAAAGGCACTTAGTGAGAAGCAACAAGGGAAGCGGCCTCAAGTTCAAGCCCATGCTCAACCTCAAGTTGAAGAAAGGTCACTTCCCAAGAAAATTCAAGCTAATGCTTCCCTTGTGGAGAAATCAAGTGAGAAGAAGGTGAAGAAAAGAACTTGCTACATATGCCATGAGAAGGGTCACCTATCTTCTTCATGCACTAGTGATAACTCATCCAACCCTATCATAATTGAGGATGTATATTCACTTTGCAAGGATAAGGTTGGTAATGTGTTTGCCAAATTTGTTGGTACTCAAAGTGGTGTCAAGAAAAGAACCATTTGGGTAGCCAAACCTATTGTTACTAACTTCTTAGGACCCAACTTGGTTGGGGACCAACAAGCCATTACTTGAACAATAGGTGTTGTTGGAGGGCATTGGAGACTTGGCCATATCATGAAGAATTAAGGGATCTTCATCAATTATATTTTCTCAAGTCAAGTCAAGTGGACTATCTTGTGTCTATCATATATCCAATGTTCCTCCTTGCGGTAACATATATTCAACTTATCTACATTGAAAGTTACTCGCCCCTTTACATGTGTTGGGTTTTGTATCTTGCATGTGTTTGTATATGTTGTGCTACCTACTTGCTTTATTTTGAGAAATCAAGTATGTGCATGTTGGGTTGCACACCATGTACGGTTGTTCTTATTGAGCCTATTGCATCTCGTTTTATCTTACTTGGCTCTTGTGAGAGATTACTGGACCATCCCATTTTGGGGGAGTGATATGCTTTGCACTTCACAATCCTAAAAATGTGTGTACATGAGGAATACCACTTAGTGTTGATATTTAAAGATTATCTAGTCTCTATGTGGTATGTCATTCTCATGAGAAATTCAAATTCTATAATGTCCATTAATCATCTTGTTGGATTTTATTTGCCTCTTGTGAAAAATAAATGTTTTATCACATTATGGGGGAGTAATATGCTTTGTGCATACTACAAACCAATATAATGTGTATATTTGAGGTTGTGTCACATAGTGTTGATATTGAAAATTATTTTGCTTCTATGTGGCATGTTTTCTCAAACAAATTCCAATTTGCCAAATTGTTTTATTGCTCTTGTTTTGGATCTTGTTTGTGAGATACTTTCTTGATAGGGTTTTCCTAAAATGTGGAATGCTACATCAAAGTTGGAAAATCATTTGCTTCAAGTTATCTTAATCATTGCTTTGCGTGATTGTTTAACTATTTGAGTCTATCAAGAATATCTTCTTGAGCATGGTGATTAATTCTTATCCTTCTCCGTATGCTTCTTTATTGTGAAGATGATCTTGGATTTATATGTAAACTACCACCGGGAAATAAATCCAAATACCTCTTGTTCTTGGACAATTGGTAATATATCATGTGGCACATGTATATTGATCATCTTTACATTGGCTATTGCTTTTAATTGCCTTATCTCTAGCCAAAAATGTATTTGTTTTAACTCCCATTGTCTTCCGTGACTTTTGTTATTCCATTTGATTTTGTTAAACTTGTTTTGTGTTATTTCTATGTAGGTAGATGTGATGATCCCACTTGTGTGCATTTTGTATTCAAATACAAAATCATAAATAATGCACTAATCTTGGGGGAGCTCTTCTATATTTGTTATAACACGCTCTTTGTGCTTATTTCAATTGGTATTGGTTTTTGTTGGAAGACAAATCTTTTATTTTTGGTACTTAGTGTGCCATCATAAAAAGTGTGGATAGTTTGGTTTGTTTGTTTGAACCTTGCTCTCTTTGGGAGTTGGTGATCTCATTCCTTGTTATTTGTTTCTTACTCTTAAAATGAGATATGTCTTTGAGCATGTGTGTTTTAGTTATGCTTTATGCTCATTGGCTTTTGCTTGGTTCACTATTTGAACTTTGGAGTCAATCTTGTGTTGATTTGATTCTTTGTTATAATTTGGACAAGCTTTTGTAGCTTCACAATTTTGTGTGCTCGCTTGTCCTTCTTGGTGTTTTGTCCAAATTGTATCTCCTTTGGCTCTTGAAAGTCTTGTACATGCATATTTACTAAATGTATATTGTATGGCATGCTTTTGCTTTCTTTGATCAAATATATAGGAGAAGCTCCATCAAATCCTAAATCGGCTAAGATGTGCATGAAATTCAATTTCATATATATGTGCACATATTTATGTGGAGTTTGTCATATATGTTGTAGTTTCTAACTACTTTGGACCCAATGAGTTTAGGGACCATCTTGTACTTGAACTTTGTTTTAGGTACATGGAGATATATTGGTGCTTGTCTCAATAATAAGGATGAAGTGGTGACTAAATGATAATTTGAGGCAAGCTAGGATTATTGAAGAACTCCTATCTACTACATCCTACCTTTAATATCTCGGTAACAAGTATCTTTTTATGCATACTTTTCTAGCGTCCAACCTTGTGTAGGTTGTTTCTTGGCATGGATATCTTTATTTGAAAATCATGTGGTTCTTGCAAGGATTCTAATTAAACCTCTTTATTGCAAATGTGAGCAAGTTGAGATGAGGACATATTATTGGGAACATATACAAATCATGCTCATGATTCTCCTATCCCGTATATGTCAACTTAGCAATCTTTTTACATATCAATTCCTCAATAAGCTCACATGTGCAATATTGATGAAATTGCAAATTTATTTCTTCCATTTGGTATCCTTCATTTTGATACTTGTTGTTTTTATCAAAGCATCCCAACTATCTTCTTTCCCTTGTTGATATTTGCGATGTCTTTGACATGTTTGTGGTTGAAGTTCTTCAATATACAATAAGATAAATTGAGCCTTTGGCCATGCTTTAAAAGCAAAAATCTCATTGGTATATTGCATGACTTCATTTTGGATATCATGTTCTATTCTTAGTATCTATTTTGTGTGTACATGTTTCTTTGTGATAATTATCTTTGTGATATTGTCTACTTACAAACTTATACACATGAGAGATGATATCTCATTATTTGATATCTTATTTGAACCTTATGTGTTGGGATGGAATGCTAAGCAATATCATTCATTGAAGACTATGTGGATGCTCTATGCTTATCCTTGTGTTAGTCTTATAATATTCTTTGTCATTCCTATCACACATTTCTTTGGTTGAGCCTTTTAATATATTGTCCCTTGCTTGTTGCTCAACCATTTGTTTGATGCAAGTGTAAGCTTAATTTCTTCTCTATGATCTCTTGCAAATGGTTGCGTTTTAAATGTTATTGAGGGAGTGAGGATTACATATTGTGCAAATTGTATTCAAATGCAAACATTCCAATTTTTGCACGTACCTTGGGGAGCTTCCTCATTTCATTTAAAGCACCATTTTTCGGTTATCATAATATTTGATTTCACTTGGTATCTTTTTTTAAATAGTATTGAGGGAGTGATGATTCCATGTTTGTGCACCTTATACTTCAACTAAAATAGAATATTTTGTGCACACACCTTGGGGAGCTTCCTCATATTATTTAGAGCACCCTTTTGGTCTTATCATAATATCTTTATTCAATTGTTCTTTGGATCGATTGCTCTCTTCATTTGTTGAAGTTTATCCATCGTGTTATCTTATTTTGTTTGCAATCTTTGATCCTCAATATAGTTTCATTTCCTTCAAAAATTTTCCTTTGTATATGTGCATGTGTTTTCACTCATTTATTTTGGATATGCACACCGTTTTGGAGGAACTCTCACTATATTGGCCTTCTAAGCTTTTTTTGCCCATTTTGGCAATGGATGCCAATGGGGGAGAAGTTTCGAGGGTTTAAAGGGAATTGGGTTTTATGCTTTGGTTTTGTTCTTAAGCATTTGCCTTGGATGCTTTGCATCGTTGTGTGTTGCTTCGCATGGTTGAGTATATAGCGGAAACTCCACCAACAACCTTGGTTGGCAATATATGCAATGAAATCAAGATCATTCACACATGCATAGATTGTGGGGGAGTTTGTACTATATATGGTGGTTCTACTAACATCACATACTTTTGTAGTATTTGATGTTAGTACAACCATTTTGGTTCTTTGAATTCATTATATAAACCCTCTCAAAGAGATTGTCGTCAATTACCAAAATGGGGGAGATTGAAAGATCATGTCGAGCCCCATGTGTGGTTTTGATAATTAATGACAATCCCTATGGACTAATGGTTGCATTGAGTTATATGTGTAGGACTTGTCCATAGACAATGCTTGAACCATTTGTTGGATTCAAGGTTGTAAAAAGAAGATTATGTGTTGACCAAGGTGTTATTCAAGGAGTGATCCAAAGATTGGTCTTAAGGGAGTTGAGCTTATGTCAAGTGTGTCTTGAAGAATAAGATTGAGTGAGCTCTCATGTGTATCCTCAAGACACCATCATTATGGAGAAAGAAGAATTGGCTCGAGGATTGATCAAGTCAAAGCGCAAGTTCAAGATGAGCAACTAGAAGAGAACATATGCTTGAAGCTTGCCATCTATATTGTGATCATGGATATGTGAAGATATGCTTAAAGAGAGTCTCTTCCATAGTGCAGTATGGAGGAGCAATCCACAAGACTTCACCAAGCAAGATTAATCAAGAAAGGTGGTCCAACTTGAGAAGATCAAGATCGTCATTACCCACCTCAAGTGGAATGCTCAAGGTAAAGGTATGATATTGATAGGGTTTCTTTCTTACCGGTCTCATGGTGTTAGTTGTGAGACCGGGTTATAGGATTGGTAGCCGTACTATCAAGAGGGGCTCTCGAGTGAGTAACTTAATCGTATCGTTCGGAGAGAGCTCAAACCTTTGCATACTTGGCATCATCTTTCTTGGTTCTTATTTGGGTTTTATCCATGTGAGGTTTTAGAGCTTGTGGTTATTTCCATGACAAGCTCTAGCTCATCAAAAACGTAATTCGTATGGAACACTTCTTGCGTTTTTGATGTTTGGAGGTTTTACCGGCTTGTCTTCAAAGAGAGGTCAAGCCTTTCATCATTTGGTTTTATCCTCCTTGGTTGGACTATGATGTTTCTCTGCATAAAGTTATAGAGCTTGTTGTTGTGATTCCAACGAGCCCAAGATCATCGAAAACGGAGTCCGGATGCTCAAGTTATTGCCGTTTTCGTTTTGGTGTTTCTGTCAGTTTCGGAGGGCCGGAAAAAGCCGGTCCGGGGCCGGAAAAAGCCGGTCCCTAGCACATTCGAGTGGTGCTACCTGCCAGTAGGGGGGCCGGATTTTGGCCGGATTTTTGGCCAGAAAAAGTCGGTCCGGGCCGGAAAAAGCCGGTTTGAGGCCAGAAAAAGCCGGTCTAAGTTGCCCCAACGGTCACATTTTTGGAGGGGGGTATAAATACCCCTTCTTCCTCCTTAGGCTGTGCACAAAATGGGCTTCTCTCTCCTCCATTGTTGACTTTGCAAGCTTGCCCTCCCTCCTCCATTCCTCCCATGATTCTTGCATATTTTTGAGGGAAAAGAGAGAGGAGATCTAGATCTATATTTTCACCAATCCATCTCTCCTCTAAGTGAGGGGAACATAGAGGATCTAGATCTTGGAGTTCTTTGTGGATTTCCTTTGTTCTTCCTCTCATATCTCTCCATAGCATTAGTTGCTTTGGTGAGATTTGGGTGAGAAGGCTTTGAGCACTTTGTGTGCCTTTGCCATTGCATAGGTTGCATCGGTTTGAGTTCTCCCCGGAGATTCGAGTAAGTGAAAGTTTGTGAGCTTATTACTCTTGGGTTCTTGGAACCCTAGACGGCTTTGTGGCTTTGTGGAGCCTTGGTGGCTATTCTTGGGAGCCTCCAATTAAGTTGTGGATGCGTGCCCCAAGATTTGTGTAAAGGCCCGGTTCCGCCTTGAGGAACCCCTTAGTGGAAGAGTGAGCTAGGCCTTTGTGGCGCAAGCTCACACCGGAGAATAGGGTGAGGCCTTTGTGGCGTTGGTTAGGCCTTTGTGGCGATACCACACCCCTCCAACGAGACGTACTCCCTTTCAAGGGAGGAACTCGGGAATACATCATCGTCTCCGCGTACCTCGGTTATTCCTATACCCGAGCTCTTTACTTATGCACTTTACATTGTGATAGCCTTCGTGCTTGAAGTCATATATCTTGCTATCACCTTGTTACTTGTATTGCTTAGCATAAGTTGTTGGTGCACATAGGTGAGCCTAGTTTATTTAGGTTTTATGTGCTTGACAAAATAAACTCTAGTTTAATTCCGCTTTTGTTCAAGCCATTCGTAAAATTTGATATCGCCTATTCACCCCCCCCCTCTAGGCGACATCTGTATCCTTTCAAAGGCCCTTCGCAGAGGGAAGCAGTGATTGCAAGTTTTATAAACCTTCAAAAATTATGATACTTACTAGCTTTGAGCTCTCATTGCCCCCATCATAGGCATCTTGAATGGTTAAGGTAAATGCGAGTACAATTATGAAGCATATGCTTAACAAATCATAAGTTGAAAACCTCGTGTCCCGTGAATTACGAATACCCAAACCTCATGCTACTCGACTTAGGTCCCAAGCAAGCTCTTGTCATTGTAATCATACACGTATCATCGAGAACCGC
Source organism: Dactylis glomerata (assembly GCA_007115705.1). Lineage (NCBI taxonomy): Eukaryota > Viridiplantae > Streptophyta > Magnoliopsida > Poales > Poaceae > Dactylis > Dactylis glomerata. The sequence goes on along the minus strand of QXEO01000545.1, from coordinate 6,264,764 downwards.
CAACGGGGTACCTCCTGCCCGATGACATGGAACAAGCCCACGTCAAAATGACAAGACAAACAGACAATGAACACCTCGGCATCTCTTTTATTTACCATTGGTATATCTTTTTATTGTGAGATGTGTCATCGAATGTCCACTATGGGCATGCTGTAAATTTCCACCATGAATGATGCATGGCTTAGATTAGCGGCCGAGGCGTTTCTCTAACACATATACAAACTCCATGACCTCACAAGATACCAACTTATTTCACATCGCGAGTATCCATAAATAAAAGATCACGATATCAACTGAAATGAGAGAAAGTGCAATGTTGAAAGCTTGCCCCATGACGGCATGGCTGGGCTAATTTCCAACTTACAACTTGCAAGGATAACATCAACATAAGAGAGCCACAATGTCAAAATTATTAAAAGCGAGAAAAGTAAAGTGTGCCGTTAGGTTCGTGAGAGCTTTACTGACTAATTTTCACATAACACCAAAAAGAGTTTAATTTGAAGGATAGATAAAAGCAAATCAAATGTACTTGAAATAGAAAATTGCTAATGGTTATGTATGGTGGACACATTGGAAAAACTTGGTTTTTGGGAGTTGGATGCACGAGTAGAGCTCATACTCAGTACAAAATGAAGGCTAGCAAAAGACTGGGAGCGACCAACTAAGAGAGCAATAACGGCCATAATCGTGCATAGCGACAAAACATCATAAACCGAAGCATAAAGTGGTATCACAAGTCAAAAACCAAATGATTATAGAGGCTTATGGAGACTTGTTAGAGTCAAAAATGTTGTAAGCATGCGCCACGTAAACCCAAATAAAGCATCAAGGAGAAAACCACAGTAAAATGCTTCCATATAATAAAAAACAACGCATGATTTTTTCATAGGCTCATTAAGCAATCTCAGACATTTGAGACAAGTCATGCTACAGCAAAAACTACTAAGCATACTATCAAAATGACATCAAGCATGGCATGCAAAACTCTAAGCCGCAGTCTAAACAAGCTCCTTTTTGTACCACTTTTTGCGTGAAACTTTTTTTTCTCTTTTCCAACACCATTCAAACCTTTTTGAGACAACTCTTTTGATGAAAACCAACATAGACCAGTGGTCTAAATACACCTTGATGCAAAGATGTAACAAGATCTGAACAAAAATCAAGGCGAAAAACGAAAGCTAAACGCAGTTCTAGAAAAAGAGAACACTCGTTGAACGATAAGAGTGAAAACTAGAGTGTTCTTGGCAATGAAAAACGAAGTAAGTCTCTCTCTAAAACAAACATGATGTGATCCAACCATTTATTTAAGCAACCAAAACAAAAGAAAACTGAAAGCAAAAACAACTGACGCTCCAAGAAAAACGCATAGAATATGAAGCAATAAAAATATAGTGTGTTGAAAGGTGACCTGATTTTTCCCGATGAAGAAGGGGTGCCTCGGGGGCATCCCCAAGCTTTGACGCTTGTACCTCTTGGATATTTTTTGGAGTGACATGGGCATCCCCAAGCTTGAGTTTTTGTCCATACTTCATCTCATCTCATCACTCTCCATTCCCTACACTTGAAAACTTCCTTCATACAAAACTTCACACAATTCTATTAGCAACGTTAGCATAAACATGATAGGAAATCAATTCTTTTGGTTCAGTTTCAAACTCAAATATACCACATATAAAGCATATACTACTGTAACAACTTCCTCAAAAGTTCCGTGATCAAAAGAACTCAAAAAGAAAGCGATCGAGAGGCAAACACAAATAGTGGCAGAAATCTGTCAAAACATAACAACTGACAAAGATCGATTTTTTTTCGAGGACCTTCTGTTGCTCAAATCGAAAAGTGCAAAACTAATGAAAGTTTGGATATAACCTGGGGCATATGCTCAAGAAATTTCAGATCAAAAATATATTATGAAAATTTTCACGAATTTTTACGGTGCAGCACCGAAATCTGTTTCAGGACAGCAACTTCCCCAAATCTTTAACACAGTATTCGTGAGGCAATCTTTAACACAGTAGAGATGGCAACCACGCAGGATGCTAATAGTATCAAAAGCACTCATATCTACCAAAGAAGTTTTTCTAGATAACTCTTCACACCCCAAAAATAAGGTAAGCTCATCATGCTGATTGAGAGTGATCTTGTCATCACAATACAAACTTGCGATACTCATTGGATTAGAAAGGTCACTATTATGGCCTGAGCATTGAAAATTAAAATGACCCTTTTCATGGCAAAGTTCACAAATAAAAGGATAAAGGGCACAAACCTTTTCACCAAACTCATCTAGAGCCTTATCCCACATTCGGGTTTCTTCATTCCTATGGTGGATACAATAATATTCTTTGTCATGACTCTATTCACAAGGTCTAAGTGCTCCGCAAAAATTAACATGCTTATAAGAAATAGTACTTTCAAAAGTTTGAGCATGTTTATTGCAATCATTAATAACAATATCACTTTCTATGCAAGTGTCTTTAAAAGGTTCATGATACACATCCCCATTTCCCTTAGGAGCATTAATATGGGAAGCAAAGGCTCTAAAGCAATCAACCATAATTTGAGGATCAAGACCATATTTAGCACTAAGCTCTTGAAAATCAGCAGTTTTAGCGAAAGACTTAATGCAATCATACTCATAATTTATACCTGATCCATTACCTTTGTTGCTATCCCAATCTTCGATATTGCTTTGCATTGTTTCAAGCAAATCCCACTTAGCGTCAACCTCCTTGCTTGTGAAGGATCCCTCAAAATAGGCATCTAGATAGTCCCTGTAATGTCCTGAAAGCCTTACATAAAAATTATTAATAACAATATTACGGGGAAACTCATGAATGGGACATTTGAGCATTAGTGACTTCAATCTTCCCCACGCTTGGGCAATGCCTTCTCCATCATGAGGATGCAAATTATAAATATAATTCCTATCTTTATGAACCTCACTAGAAGGATAGAATTTATAATAAAAGAGAGGTACAATTTCCTCCCAACCAATAGATCGGTCATCCTTCAGCGTCTTATACCATTCAGCCGCTCTGCCCTTCAGTGATAAAGAGAATAGCTTCCTCTTAACTTCACTTCTAGAAATACCTGCACACTTGAACAACTCGCATAATTCATGTATAAAGAGCAAATGATTACCAGGATGGACTGTTTCATCTCCTAAATAGCAGTTATTCATAGCACGTTCAACAATTTTCATAGGTATTCTAAAGGAATGAGGATCACAAGCATCATTAGACTCATCACATATGGGAGATAAAATATCATCAGAGTGAATTTTCTCCACTAAAGCCGGGGAACTAAAAATATCATGCTTAACAAAACCAGCTTCCCAAGCTTAGACATTTCTATAGCATTAGCAATAACGGTATTCAAAGAATTCATAAAAATAGCATTGCTATGCACATAAAGCTCCAAAGGTTTTTCAAACACTTCATGTCTTAACTCAGGAAAAATACTATAAAACTCTTTGTTTTCCATTAAGCCTAACTAGTGAAAATAAAAACAAGAAACAAAAAGATATAATTACAGAATCTAAAGGAAATAACTTTGAGCACTCACCAGCAACTAAAAGACTTAGTAGCCAAAGGATGTGAGTACCTTTTACCTTACCTCCCCGGCAACGGCGCCAGAAAAGAGCTTGATGTCTACGCACGCGTCTGTTCTTGTAGACAGTGTTGGGCCTCCAAGTGTAGAGGTTTGTAGAACAGCAGCAAGTTTCCCTTAAGTGGATCACCCAAGGTTTATCAAACTCAGGGAGGAGGAGGTCAAAGCTATCCCTCTCAAGCAACCCTACAATTACGATACAGAAAGTCTCTTATGTCCCCAACACACCCAATACATTTGTCAGATGTATAGGTGCACTGGTTCGGTGAAGAGATAGTGAAATACAAGTAGTAGTGATGATTATAAGTAGTAAATGTAATCTGAAATAAATATCACTACGAGCAAACATGTAACAAAACTGAATGTAAACGGTGTTCAATGCTTGGAAAGAAGGCCTAGGGATCATACTTTCACTAGTGGTCACTCTCAACAAAATAACATAATTGAACCCATAGATACTAACTTCAATATGCCACTCTATACTATTCTCCAATGGATAACAAACACTAATTATGCGTAGGGCTACGAAGCACTCCTCAAAGTTCGCATTTCCCCAAACTAGATTACCCCACACTATCACCTTGAGCGCACTAGATGGTTCCAACAAACACCAACAATCATAGAGACACTAGCCAAAAAGACACACACAATGCGCACACTGTCACCTTCACATCATGGTACAAGGTGTCTTCGGAGATTACAATAATAAAGCACGGGAGTAGCATAATATCTGAATAATAGCATCTACCAATTCAACTAAATACAAAGCTCACGATCACATAAAGATCATATCATAGGAGAGAGAGGTGAACCACATAGCTACCGGTAGAGCCCTCAGCCCTGGGGGAGAACTACTCCCTCCTCATCATAGGAGACAGCGACGTTGGTGGAGATGGCGGTGAAGTCGATGGAGACGGCGGTGGAGGTGACGGCTGATACGTCTCAAACGTATCTATAATTTTTGATGCTCCATGCTTGTTTTTGCACCATTTGCCTTGTGTTTCGTTACACTTCGTGGCACTTTTATGCATTTTCCAGAACTAACCTATTGACAAGATGCCACAGTGCGAGTTCCCTGTTTTCTACTGTTTTTGTGTTTCAGAAGTGATACACAGGAAATATTCTCGGAATTGGACGAAACAAGTTCCTGAAGTCTTATTTTTTCCGGAAGCTTCCAGAGATCCGAAGAGGCGAAGGAGAGGGGCCATAGGCTAGCCTCACACTAGGCCGGCGCGGCCCAGGCCCTGGCCGCGCCGCCTAGGTGTGAGGAGGCCTGGGGCCACTCCTGACGACGCCCCTTCGCCTATAAGAAGCCTCGGGACGGAAAACCCTAGGGGAGTCGGCAAAATTTCCAGAACAGTTCAGCAGCACCGCCGTCATCGAAGCCAAATTTTGGGGGACAGAAGTCTCTGTTCCGGCACCCTGCCGGGACGGGGAAGTGCCCCCGGAGCCATCTCCATCGGTCTCCATCGCCGTCTCCGCCGTCTCCATCGACCTCACCGCCATCTCCATCAACCTTGCTGTCTCCTATGATGAGGAGGGAGTAGTTCATCCCCGGGGCTGAGGGCTCTACCGGTAGCTATGTGGTTCACCTCTCTCTCCCATGATGTGATCTTTATGTGATCGTGAGCTTTGTATCATGTTGAATAAGTAGATGTTACTCTTCTTCATTATGTGTACTCTAGTGTGTTATTAAAGTAATCTATTCCTCCTGCCATGGTGTAACGGTGACAGTGCGTGCATCATGGTGGTACTTGGTCTATGCTACGATTGTGATCTTTTATGGATTATGAGAATAATTATCACTATGATAGTATTGAAGTGATCTATTCCTCCTTTCATGGTGTAATGTTGACAGTGTGTGCACCGTGTTAGTACTTGGTCTAAGTTGCAATAATATCTATCTTGAGTTGTGATTTGATTTGGATATCTCTATGATGGGTGTTTGTCAAGTACTTGATGAACTTTGAGGAGTGCTTCGTAGCCCTACGCAATGATTAGTGTTATTCAATAGGAGAGTAATTCAGAGTACCATAGTGAAGAGAAGTTATCTATTGGTTCAATTATGTTATATTTGTTGGGAGTGTGTCCACTAGTGAAAGTATGATCCCTAGGCCTTGTTTCCAAGCTTTGCACACCATTTACTTGATGTTTTGTTACTTGTTAGCTTGCTGCCATTTTTATTCCAGATTGCATTTACTACTTATAATCATCCATACCACTTGTATTTCACTATCTCTTCGCCGAACTAGTGCACCTATACATCTGACAAGTGTATTGGGTGTGTTGGGGACACAAGAGACTTTATGTATCGTAATTGCAGGGTTGTTTGAGAGGGATAGCTTTGACCTCTTCCTCCCAGAGTTCGATAAACCTTGGGTGATCCACTTAAGGGAAACTTGCTGCTGCTCTACAAACCTCTGCACTTGGAGGCCCAACACTGTCTACAAGAACAGAAGCGTGTGTAGACATCAAGCTCTTTTCTGGCGCCATTGCCGGGGAGGTAAGGTAAAAGGTACTTGCATCCTCCTGTGTGAGTACTCGGAGTTATTTCTTTTAGATTCTGTAATTAGATCTTTTTGTTTCTTGTTTTTATTTTCACTAGTTAGGCTTAATGGAAAAACAAAGAGTTATTTAGTCTTTTTCCTGAGTTTAGATATGAGGTGTTTGAAGAGAAAATTGAAAAACCTTTGGAGCTTAATTCGCATGCTAATAGTTTTGTTAGTATGAATGCTTTGAACACTGTTTTAGAAAAGTCTAAGCTTGGGGAAGCTGGTTTTGTAAAGCATGATATTTTTAGTTCCCCGACGTTAGTGGAGAAAGTTTGCTTTGATGATATTTTATCTCCCCTATGTGATCTTCCTATGCCTGTTACCTATGTTAGTGATCATGATTGGGAAAAGCACTCTACTTTTAATATTGAAAATCTTTTTGGTACCAATTCTAAGGTTAATAATTGTTGTACCATTAGTGATATCCATGTTCCTTCTTATGATGATATGTTTGATGAATATGCTTTGCGACATAGTAGTTCTCTAGCTTGTGATGATACTAAACCTCTAGTTTATGATGGTCATGATGATGAGTATAATATTTTCAGTTCACCTACTGTTGAGGAGAAAAATAGTTATGATTACAATATGCCTCCTGTTTTTGATGATTATGATGATGAGAATAATTATTCTATTGAATCTGCTCCTACTACGATTGTTCATGTGGGGAGTATTAATTCTTTTATGCATATGGCTCATGATAGGGATGCTTTATGTGATAGTTATATTGTTAGTTCTATTCATGATGCTACTGAAAGTTACTATGAGAGAGGGAAAGATGGTTTGATGGATCTCAACAATATTGAGTTTCCCCTCTTTATGTTGCAATTCTTGAAGTTGTACTTGTTTTGCCTTCCTATGCTTTTTGCTTTGCGCTTTTATGACTTGTCTCTTTACAAGACTATTTTTCATAGGAAGTGGTTTAGATTTAAATGTGTTCCATACTTGCTTTTTGATGCTCTCTATTGCTTTAAGTTCCTATATGGTGCCTTTGCCTCAAGCTCTTATATGGCGCCCACATGAGCATCTTTGCAAATTACTGCGCCTAGCTCAAAGGCGTTAAAGAAAAGCACTCTTGGGAGATAACCCATTGTTTTATTTTCAGTAATTTTTCTTTTATTTGAGTCTTGAAAGTTATTACTACTGTAATAACCACTCCTTATCCTTTTTATTTCGTTTTTTTTGCCAAGAGAAGCCTCTAATTTGAGTGAGGTAAGATTTGGGGATGTTGCTGTCCTGAAACAGTTTTCGGTGCTGCACCGTAAAAATTCGTGAAAATTCTCTGTATATCTTTTGGATCTGATATTTCTTGTGCATATGCCCCAGGTTATATCCAAACTTTCATTAGTTGTATACTTTTTGATTTGAGCAACAGAAAACCCTCTAAAAAATCGGCCATTGTCAGCTGTTCTGTTTTGACAGATTTCTGCCAATATTTGTGTTTGCCGCTTTATCGCTTTCTTTTTGAGTTCTTTTGATCACGGAACTTTTGGGGAAGTTGCTACAGTAGTATATGCTTAATATGTGGTGGTTTTGGGTTGAAACCTGAAGCAAAAAGAGGTTGATTATATGTTATGCTTGCACTAATGTTGCTAATAGAATTGTGTTTAGTTTTGTATGAAGGAAGTTTTCAAGTGTAGGGATTGGAGAATGATGAGATGAGTTGAAGAATGGACAAAAGCTCAAGCTTGGGGATGCCCATGCATCACCCCAAGAAATATCCAAGAAGTACAAGTGTCAAAGCTTGGGGATGCCCCCGAGGCACCCCTTCTTCATCGGCAAAAATCAAGTCACCTTTCAAGACACTATATTTTTATTGCTTCATGCACTATGCGTTTTTCTTGGAGCATCAGTTGTTTTTGTTTTCAGTTTTCTTTTGTTTTGTTTGCTGCAATAAATGGTTGGATCACATCATGTTGGCTTGGAGGGAGACATGCTCCGTTTTTCATTTGCCAAGAACGCTCTAGTTTTCACTCTTATCGAAAACCGAGTGTTCTCTTTTTCTGCTACTGCTTTTAGTTTTCATTTTCGCCTTGATTTGCGTTCAGACCTTGTCATATCTCTTCATCAAGGTGTATTTTTGCCTCTGATCTTTATTGGTTTTCATCAAAAGAGGTGTTTATAAAAAGTCTGAATGGCGTTGGAAAAGAGAAAAAGCTTTATGCAAAAAAGTGGTACAAGAAGGAGCTTGTGTAGACTGTGGCCTAGGCTTTTTCATGTCATGCTTGATGTCTTTTTGATAGTATGCTTAGTGGTTTTGCTGTAGCATGACTTGTCTCAAATAACTGAGATTGCTTAATGAGCCTTTGAAAAAAATCATGCGTTGTTTTTATTGTTTGGAAGCATTATTTTGGTTTTCTCCTTGATGCTTTATTTGGGTTGACTTGGCGCATGCTCACACATGTTAGACTCTTACAAAGTCGCCAATAGCCTCTATGATCATTTAGTTTTTGACTTTTGATGCCATCTTATGCTTCTTTTAATGTCGCTTTGTCGCTTTGCATGATTATGGCCGTTATTGCTCTCTTAGTTGGTCGCTCCCAGTCTTTTGCTAGCCCTCGCCTTGTACTGAGTATGAGCTCTACTCGTGCATCCAACTCCTAAAAACCAAGTTTGCCAAAGTTTCCACCATACATACCTACTAGCAATTTTCTATTCCAAGTAAATTTGACTTGCTTTTATTTTCTCTTCAAATTAAACTCTTACCAGTGTTATGCGAAAATTGGTCAGTAAAGCTCTCACGAACCGGAAGGCACACTTTACTTTTTCTTGTTCTTAAAAATTTGGCATTGTGGTCTCTTATGTTGATTTGTTATGCTTGCAAGTTGTAAGTTGGATACTAGCCCAGCCATGCAGTCATGGGGCAAGCTTTCAACATTGCACTTCTTATTTGAGTTGATATCGTGATCTTTTGTTTACGGATGCCCGCGGTGTGAAATGAATTGGGAATCTTGTGGGGATCATGGAGTTTGTATATGTGTTAGGGAAACGCCTGGGCCGCCAATCTAAGCCATGCATAATTCATGGTGGAAATTTGCAGCTTACCCATAGTGGACATTCGACGACGCATCTCAAAATAAAAATCTAAACAAATGGTAAATAAAAGAGATGTCGAGGTGTTCATTGTCTGTTTGTCCTGTCATTTTGATGTGGGCTTGTTCCATGTCATCGGGCACGGAGGTACCCCGTTGGCGGTTCTCGATGATACATATATACTTACAATGACAAGAGCCTTGCTTGAGACTCTAAGTTGAGTAGCATGAGGTTTGGGTGCTCGTATTCACGGGACACGAGGTTTTCAACTTATGATTTGTCAAGCATATGCATCATAATTGTTCTTGCATTAACTTTAACCATTGAAGATGCTTATGATGGGGGCAATGAGAGCTCAAAGCCGGTAAGTAACATAATTTTTGAAGGTCTATAAAACTTGCAATCACTGCTACCCTCTGCGAAGGGCCTTTCTTCTACTTTTATGTTGAGTCACCACCTTCTTTCTTTATGCACCATTAAGAGAGCAAAGTTGTCATTCTTAGTATAATGTGCATTGTCCCAAAGTTTTCATTGATTGATTCATATTGTTGGTTTCACTTGTTCTCAAATTATTTGTATCTAGTCGCCCTCTTAAACTTGAAGGTGTCCTATACATTTATGTTTTGCTCTCTATGAAGGACAAGCTGAAAACCATTTGTATGTTTTTCCTTATGATTTGAACACACGTTCGACTTTCATTGTTTCATTTTTCATGATCTTTTGTTTGTGTTCATTTTCATGTTTACAACATGGTTGCTAAGTTTCTTATTGTCAAGATTATATCTTTCATGCCCATGTTTTAAGTTCTTATGATCCCAGCTCACAAATGCTTACATATATGATCAAGATTGTGTAGGTGCATGTCACCTCAAAAATTATTCTTTTGGTATCACTTACCTACTCGAGGACGAGCAGGAGTTAAGCTTGGGGATGCTGATACGACTCAAACGTATCTATAATTTTTGATGCTCCATGCTTGTTTTTGCACCATTTGCCTTGTGTTTCGTTACACTTCGTGGCACTTTTATGCATTTTCCGGAACTAACCTATTGACAAGATTCCACAGTGCCAGTTCCCTGTTTTCTGCTGTTTTTGTGTTTCAGAAGTGATACACAGGAAATATTCTCGGAATTGGACGAAACAAGTTCCTGAAGTCTTATTTTTCCCGGAAGCTTCCAGAGATCCGAAGAGGCGAAGGAGAGGGGCCACAGGCCAGCCTCACACTAGGCCGGTGCGGCCCAGGCCCTGGCCGCGCCGCCTAGGCGTGAGGAGGCCTGGGGCCACTCCTGATGACGCCCCTTCGCCTATAAGAAGCCTCGGGACGGAAAACCCTAGGGGAGTCGGCGAAATTTCCAGAACAGTTCCGCAGCGCCGCCGCCATCGAAGCCAAATTTCGGGGGACAGAAGTCTCTGTTCCGGCACCCTGCCGGGACGGGGAATTGCCCCCGGAGCCATCTCCATCGGTCTCCATCGCCGTCTCCGCCGTCTCCATCGACCTCACCGCCATCTCCATCAACCTTGCTGTCTCCTATGATGAGGAGGGAGTAGTTCATCCCCGGGGCTGAGGGCTCTACCGGTAGCTATGTGGTTCACCTCTCTCTCCCATGATGTGATCTTTATGTGATCGTGAGCTTTGTATCATGTTGAATAAGTAGATGTTACTCTTCTTCATTATGTGTACTCTAGTGTTGAAAGGATCGTATGAGCGACTAGAGGGGGGGTGAATAGGAGCTACCCAAATTTTTACTTCTTTTCAAGTTAAGGCTAGACAAGAAGGTAAATTCTCTAGATGTGCTACTAAGTGAATTTACCTAGAGTGATAAGCAAGCTAGCAATAACAACATAAGTAAAGGTACGAGTAAAGGATAGAGGTAACCGCAATGGAGACACGAAGACACAAGGATGTATTCCCGTAGTTCCTTCCTTGTTACGGGAAGTACGTCTACGTTGGAGAGGTGTGGTGCCACAAAGGCCACCAACGCCACAAAGGCTCACCCTATTCTCCGGTGAACAAGCCACAAATGCGAGTTCACGCTCCACTAAGCGATGCCCTTGAAGGCGGCACGACACCTTTACACAAAGTATTGGGGCAAGCTCCACAACTCAATTGGAGGCTCCCAATAGGCCCACCAAGCTCTTACACACAAAGTTAAGCTTGGAGGACGGCTTCTTCCGGCTAGGAATCCGATGAATCACACAAGTTACAAGCCCCTCAACAAAGAGAGGGGGGAAATCAAATCGCCTTGGTGGAAGAGTAGATCTAGGTCTTCTCCCTCAAATCCCAAAAGGGCTTTGAGTTCTATTGGCTAGGGAGAGAGAACTAGGGCTTTGAAGCTTTGGAACAATGGAGGAGAGAGAGTGGAAGCCGCAGCCAGCTCTTGAGGTAGAAGAAGGCTTTATATACTCCTCCACGAAATGTAGCCGTTGCTGGCCGACTAGGGCCGGAGTCTCCGGCCAGGAGGGCCGGAGTCTCCGCCCTAAGTGACTACAGGGCCGGAGTCTCCGGCCAGAGACAGAAGTCTCCGGCCCAACTCCGGCCTGGTCACTGCTTAGACCAACCCTCTAGCCAACCCTTACCAGGCTGGCCAGACCGGAGTCTCCGGTCGCTGGGACCGGAGTCTCCGCCCCACCCGGAGTCTCCGGCCGGAGACAGAAAGTCTCCGGCCCAACTCCGGGAGGGCATCTGAACTGTCCAACCGGGAGGATTGCTGGGGCGACACTCCTAGGCCGGAGTCTCCGGCCACCAGGGCCGGAGTCTCCGCCCTAGAAGTAGCAACAGCAGCACTTCGTGGATCCCCTCTCCACCATTTCCACCTTCGCGAAGCACCCTATAAGACAACTAAGCCCTAACTCCACTACTGGAATACGGGCTTCGATCTTTTCTTCCTTTTTGGGGTGAACCTCCGCGAGATCCTGAATTAACCTAGAAAATCTGCAGAACTTTAATAGAATGGTTAATTCACCAAATGTTGTTAACAAACACCAAAATACATTTATTAGGGAAATGCCCTTTCAATCTCCCCCTTTTTGGTGTTTGATGACAACATATGGATTTGCAAATATAATCACAATAAAATAAAATATATAGCAAAAGCTCCGCCTACTTGTGTGCACAACACCATTTGCATTTGAACATGAGCCACACAAGTAAGAATCATCACTCCCCCTATATATTTCACAATTATACCAAGTGCAAGTAATAATATATATATGAGACTAACCATTAAGCATATAAGTGAGACTAACACGATAGCACACATTAATAATAGACTTACTAGTAGAGGTACTTAAGTCTCACACACATAACGTACCACACACATTTAAAAGGTTCAACACTAAGATAGATGAGACACAACATGAAAGTCCATGAAGTTGTGTCTCGACCAAAGCAAAGCAAACGAAGTGCAAATCCAAATAACCACCCCATGCAAATCCCAACGAAGACAACCTAGTAGAGCTACTTCTCCCCCTTTGGCATCGAGACACCAAAAAGGGAAAAGAGCGATGCTACACGCCCATGAGATCACTCGTCGTCTTCATCCTCGGGCTCGTCCTCGGAACCGGCATCGAAGTCCTCATCTCCTTCTTCAAGATCATCAGAAGCCATGGGCTTCTTGCCATGACGCACATTGGAGGTGCCAGAGGTGACCTCCTCAAAGGCTTGCCAGTCAGTCAGACCCTTGCTCCACTTGCCATAGCTGTGAGTACCGGATGATGAAGAGGAAGGAGGTGATTCCACATAGCCCGATTGAGACTTCCGAAAAGCCTTGTGAAGAACATCTTGATTGTCATTGATGTGCTTTTGAGTAATGTAGCTCTCATATTGCTTGTGACGGATGTCCACATTCATGCAAAGCACATTCCTTTGGAACCAATTGAGCTTCTTGTATTCTTGAGCAAACTCATTGTTGGAGCTAGAGCCGGCATTGCTAGCATGCTTCATCCTTGGGCCCCTTCTAGTTGAAACTCCCTCGGCAAAGGCATCATCATCTTCACCTCTCACCGGAGCAAATGGTTCCTTGGAGTGACCGGTGGGTTCTTTGCGTTGAAGCTTGACAACCTTGTGATTCACAAGGTTTGCATCGAGAAGAGGAAGGTTGAGTCCTTGAGCACGGATGAGCCTCATGATAAACGGGGCATAAAGAGGAGTCTTCTTGTTGAGAATGCACTCATTGATCTCCTTGTGAATGAAATCCATCACATCAAGTGGCTCAACGGGTGCGGTCTCCCCTTTGCAATAAACTTCATGTGAGTAGGCCAAGAGATTCACCAAGGCCCCACGAATAGCATCAAAGTTACCGGCTAGAGGGGCAATGGAGGCCCGGAATATGCGGAGCAATATGTTGGACCGTTTGGATAGCCCAAGGGTGCCCCCAATGACAATCTTCTTGGCATCCCCGGTGTAGAGAGGAGCAAGCTTCTTCTTCTCATAGTACTCACCATCCACATGCATCCTCATGCCACTAGGAGTAGTAGCACCACGAAACTCATACCCAAGGAGAGCAGCAAAGTCCATAAAGTTGGAGTGACAAACCTCGTCTCCGGTCATCCAAGTCATTGGGATCTCCTCACCATCCCCAAGTACCAAGGTAGCAAAGAACTGTTGGACCAATGTGATGTTGTAGGACTCTTGAATCTTCATGAGTGGATGAAGCCCAAGCTTGCGAGTGATCCACACGGCCTCTCCAAAATATGCACTGTACTTGGCAAATGAGAGAAGTCCATGACCGTCTGTGGCAAACCGGATACTTCTTGAGAGAAGCATAGAACTCCTTCATGATCAGCTCTTGTTCTTTCCGGACAAAACAACGGTCACGAGAGTTGCGAGGGAGAGTGTACATGTCCCTCTTCCTCATCTCCACAAATTCAGATGAAGACAGCCCTTCCAAGGTCACAAGACTATCAAACTTGACCTTCTTAGCTGCCTCAGCTCGTTCCTCCTCAGCCATCCTTGTCTTGAGCCTCTTAGCATCTCTAGCTTGCTGAGCAATGACTGACCTCTGAGCAAGCTCCCCTGTGGCGGGATTGACAACCAACTTGTCCTTGCTATGAGCTGCCGGCTTCCGAGAACCACCTGCACCTGTGAATGAGTGAGGAAGATAGCAAGGTTGAGGTGACATGTCCTGGAATCAATAAAATAAGCAACTATGTTGTGACTAGTGCACCCAGGCCTGATCTAGCCGGAGTCTCCGGGGACTCGGGCCGGAGTCTCCGGCCGGAACCGGAGACTTTGAGTCCAGACCGGAGTCTCCGGCCACAGGGGCCGGAGTCTCCGGTTCGAATTCAGGAGCCCGAGCCTAGGAGACCACATTTGAACAAATCGAGTGCAAAATCCACAATAAAGTTGCTAAGAAGATGATTGATAGCCACTAGAAGGTAGTACACCATATCAAACTGTGGGAAACATGCACATCTCGTAATCTAGATAGAACTAGATGGAGGAGATGAGGAGCATATTTACCGGAATCCATGGCGTAAATTGGTCGGTGGGAAGGTTCCCACAACCTCAAGGAGGAGATTGGCCGGTGGCACGGCGGATCCCGGGGCTTGGGAGAGCTCCGGGCGACGATCTTCGAAGAGGGGGCGGCAGGGGGCGAGTATGGGGCACGGGGGCGGATGGGGAAGAATGAACCATTCTTCCCCACCCCGTGCCCTAAGTGAGTTTTTGAAACTGCCTGGCCGGAGTCTCCGGTACTTACCCCGGAGTCTCCGGCCCACCGGAGTCTCTGGGCTGTAAACCCCAGAGTCTCCGACCCCCCTCGACCAGATCAACATTTATGGTGTAGAAGGACATGTCGTTTAGAGATTAGGTATGTTTGAGGATGAGATGGGCTTGGGATGGACACATTGTCACTGTGTGGTACAAAATGCTCATGTTTGCAAACATGCAATCAAAATCAAATAAGACCAAACATGAGCATGTTCCCATAAAAAGATAAGACAATAAAATCAAATGGGAAACTCCTCCACTCCGGAGGTTGGTGACCAAAAGGCCACCATGTATGATTATATAGGTATGGCGCCGCGAAGATATATCTTGGGCCCAAAACCTAGCCTCATCGATTAAGCTCAAAAATGTCACAAATGACAAGATAGAACCATACGCTTACTATTGGCATTATGGGGGGAGGGATAGCCCAATCAATTAGGACCGCACTCCCCCTATATCCATGCCCACATCTAGAACAACACACACGTTAGAGTATGGGAGTAAATGCACCTAGCTCAAGCCACATTGCTTGAATCAATGATATTTAGTTCATGCCTCAATTCCCGGAATCTTGCTTCATCAAGAGGCTTTGTGAATATATCGGCAAGTTGCTCATGAGTGCCAACATAAGATAGATCAATTTCTCCTCGGTTGACATGATCCCGAATGAAATGATGACGAATCTCAATATGCTTCGTCTTATTGTGTTGCACCGGGTTGTGAGCGATCTTGATTGCACTTTCATTATCACACAAAAGAGGCACTTTGTCAAAAATGACACCGTAATCCTTCAAAGTTTGCCTCATCCATAAGAGTTGTGCACAACAACTAGCCGCGGCTACATATTCGGCTTCGGTGGTAGAGAGAGACACACAATTTTGTTTCTTAGATGACCAACACACCAAAGACCTACCAAGAAATTGGCAAGCCCCGGAGGTTGATTTCCGTTCCACTTTGTCTCCCGCCCAATCCGAATCCGAGTAACCTATAAGATCAAAACTTGCTCCTTTTGGATACCAAAGACCAAAGTTAGGGGTATT
>QXEO01000545.1:5957238-6244372 GCA_007115705.1 Dactylis glomerata | reverse complement strand
TGTTATTAAAGTAATCTATTCCTCCTGCCATGGTGTAACGGTGACAGTGCGTGCATCATGGTGGTACTTGGTCTAGGCTACGATTGTGATCTCTTATGGATTATGAGAATAATTATCACTATGATAGTATTGAAGTGATCTATTCCTCCTTTCATGGTGTAATGTTGACAGTGTGTGCACCGTGTTAGTACTTGGTCTAAGTTGCAATAATATCTATCTTGAGTTGTGATTTGATTTGGATATCTCTATGATGGGTGTTTGTCAAGTACTTGATGAACTTTGAGGAGTGCTTCGTAGCCCTACGCAATGATTAGTGTTATTCAATAGGAGAGTAATTCAGAGTACCATAGTGAAGAGAAGTTATCTATTGGTTCAATTATGTTATATTTGTTGGGAGTGTGTCCACTAGTGAAAGTATGATCCCTAGGCCTTGTTTCCAAGCTTTGCACACCATTTACTTGATGTTTTGTTACTTGTTAGCTTGCTGCCATTTTTATTCCAGATTGCATTTACTACTTATAATCATCCATACCACTTGTATTTCACTATCTCTTCGCCGAACTAGTGCACCTATACATCTGACAAGTGTATTGGGTGTGTTGGGGACACAAGAGACTTTATGTATCGTAATTGCAGGGTTGTTTGAGAGGGATAGCTTTGACCTCTTCCTCCCAGAGTTCGATAAACCTTGGGTGATCCACTTAAGGGAAACTTGCTGCTGCTCTACAAACCTCTGCACTTGGAGGCCCAACACTGTCTACAAGAACAGAAGCGTGTGTAGACATCAAGCTCTTTTCTGGCGCCATTGCCGGGGAGGTAAGGTAAAAGGTACTTGCATCCTCCTGTGTGAGTACTCGGAGTTATTTCTTTTAGATTCTGTAATTAGATCTTTTTGTTTCTTGTTTTTATTTTCACTAGTTAGGCTTAATGGAAAAACAAAGAGTTATTTAGTCTTTTTCCTGAGTTTAGATATGAGGTGTTTGAAGAGAAAATTGAAAAACCTTTGGAGCTTAATTCGCATGCTAATAGTTTTGTTAGTATGAATGCTTTGAACACTGTTTTAGAAAAGTCTAAGCTTGGGGAAGCTGGTTTTGTAAAGCATGATATTTTTAGTTCCCCGACGTTAGTGGAGAAAGTTTGCTTTGATGATATTTTATCTCCCCTATGTGATCTTCCTATGCCTGTTACCTATGTTAGTGATCATGATTGGGAAAAGCACTCTACTTTTAATATTGAAAATCTTTTTGGTACCAATTCTAAGGTTAATAATTGTTGTACCATTAGTGATATCCATGTTCCTTCTTATGATGATATGTTTGATGAATATGCTTTGCGACATAGTAGTTCTCTAGCTTGTGATGATACTAAACCTCTAGTTTATGATGGTCATGATGATGAGTATAATATTTTCAGTTCACCTACTGTTGAGGAGAAAAATAGTTATGATTACAATATGCCTCCTGTTTTTGATGATTATGATGATGAGAATAATTATTCTATTGAATCTGCTCCTACTACGATTGTTCATGTGGGGAGTATTAATTCTTTTATGCATATGGCTCATGATAGGGATGCTTTATGTGATAGTTATATTGTTAGTTCTATTCATGATGCTACTGAAAGTTACTATGAGAGAGGGAAAGATGGTTTGATGGATCTCAACAATATTGAGTTTCCCCTCTTTATGTTGCAATTCTTGAAGTTGTACTTGTTTTGCCTTCCTATGCTTTTTGCTTTGCGCTTTTATGACTTGTCTCTTACAAGACTATTTTTCATAGGAAGTGGTTTAGATTTAAATGTGTTCCATACTTGCTTTTTGATGCTCTCTATTGCTTTAAGTTCCTATATGGTGCCTTTGCCTCAAGCTCTTATATGGCGCCCACATGAGCATCTTTGCAAATTACTGCGCCTAGCTCAAAGGCGTTAAAGAAAAGCACTCTTGGGAGATAACCCATTGTTTTATTTTCAGTAATTTTTCTTTTATTTGAGTCTTGAAAGTTATTACTACTGTAATAACCACTCCTTATCCTTTTTATTTCGTTTTTTTTGCCAAGAGAAGCCTCTAATTTGAGTGAGGTAAGATTTGGGGATGTTGCTGTCCTGAAACAGTTTTCGGTGCTGCACCGTAAAAATTCGTGAAAATTCTCTGTATATCTTTTGGATCTGATATTTCTTGTGCATATGCCCCAGGTTATATCCAAACTTTCATTAGTTGTATACTTTTTGATTTGAGCAACAGAAAACCCTCTAAAAAATCGGCCATTGTCAGCTGTTCTGTTTTGACAGATTTCTGCCAATATTTGTGTTTGCCGCTTTATCGCTTTCTTTTTGAGTTCTTTTGATCACGGAACTTTTGGGGAAGTTGCTACAGTAGTATATGCTTAATATGTGGTGGTTTTGGGTTGAAACCTGAAGCAAAAAGAGGTTGATTATATGTTATGCTTGCACTAATGTTGCTAATAGAATTGTGTTTAGTTTTGTATGAAGGAAGTTTTCAAGTGTAGGGATTGGAGAATGATGAGATGAGTTGAAGAATGGACAAAAGCTCAAGCTTGGGGATGCCCATGCATCACCCCAAGAAATATCCAAGAAGTACAAGTGTCAAAGCTTGGGGATGCCCCCGAGGCACCCCTTCTTCATCGGCAAAAATCAAGTCACCTTTCAAGACACTATATTTTTATTGCTTCATGCACTATGCGTTTTTCTTGGAGCATCAGTTGTTTTTGTTTTCAGTTTTCTTTTGTTTTGTTTGCTGCAATAAATGGTTGGATCACATCATGTTGGCTTGGAGGGAGACATGCTCCGTTTTTCATTTGCCAAGAACGCTCTAGTTTTCACTCTTATCGAAAACCGAGTGTTCTCTTTTTCTGCTACTGCTTTTAGTTTTCATTTTCGCCTTGATTTGCGTTCAGACCTTGTCATATCTCTTCATCAAGGTGTATTTTTGCCTCTGATCTTTATTGGTTTTCATCAAAAGAGGTGTTTATAAAAAGTCTGAATGGCGTTGGAAAAGAGAAAAAGCTTTATGCAAAAAAGTGGTACAAGAAGGAGCTTGTGTAGACTGTGGCCTAGGCTTTTTCATGTCATGCTTGATGTCTTTTTGATAGTATGCTTAGTGGTTTTGCTGTAGCATGACTTGTCTCAAATAACTGAGATTGCTTAATGAGCCTTTGAAAAAAATCATGCGTTGTTTTTATTGTTTGGAAGCATTATTTTGGTTTTCTCCTTGATGCTTTATTTGGGTTGACTTGGCGCATGCTCACACATGTTAGACTCTTACAAAGTCGCCAATAGCCTCTATGATCATTTAGTTTTTGACTTTTGATGCCATCTTATGCTTCTTTTAATGTCGCTTTGTCGCTTTGCATGATTATGGCCGTTATTGCTCTCTTAGTTGGTCGCTCCCAGTCTTTTGCTAGCCCTCGCCTTGTACTGAGTATGAGCTCTACTCGTGCATCCAACTCCTAAAAACCAAGTTTGCCAAAGTTTCCACCATACATACCTACTAGCAATTTTCTATTCCAAGTAAATTTGACTTGCTTTTATTTTCTCTTCAAATTAAACTCTTACCAGTGTTATGCGAAAATTGGTCAGTAAAGCTCTCACGAACCGGAAGGCACACTTTACTTTTTCTTGTTCTTAAAAATTTGGCATTGTGGTCTCTTATGTTGATTTGTTATGCTTGCAAGTTGTAAGTTGGATACTAGCCCAGCCATGCAGTCATGGGGCAAGCTTTCAACATTGCACTTCTTATTTGAGTTGATATCGTGATCTTTTGTTTACGGATGCCCGCGGTGTGAAATGAATTGGGAATCTTGTGGGGATCATGGAGTTTGTATATGTGTTAGGGAAACGCCTGGGCCGCCAATCTAAGCCATGCATAATTCATGGTGGAAATTTGCAGCTTACCCATAGTGGACATTCGACGACGCATCTCAAAATAAAAATCTAAACAAATGGTAAATAAAAGAGATGTCGAGGTGTTCATTGTCTGTTTGTCCTGTCATTTTGATGTGGGCTTGTTCCATGTCATCGGGCACGGAGGTACCCCGTTGGCGGTTCTCGATGATACATATATACTTACAATGACAAGAGCCTTGCTTGAGACTCTAAGTTGAGTAGCATGAGGTTTGGGTGCTCGTATTCACGGGACACGAGGTTTTCAACTTATGATTTGTCAAGCATATGCATCATAATTGTTCTTGCATTAACTTTAACCATTGAAGATGCTTATGATGGGGGCAATGAGAGCTCAAAGCCGGTAAGTAACATAATTTTTGAAGGTCTATAAAACTTGCAATCACTGCTACCCTCTGCGAAGGGCCTTTCTTCTACTTTTATGTTGAGTCACCACCTTCTTTCTTTATGCACCATTAAGAGAGCAAAGTTGTCATTCTTAGTATAATGTGCATTGTCCCAAAGTTTTCATTGATTGATTCATATTGTTGGTTTCACTTGTTCTCAAATTATTTGTATCTAGTCGCCCTCTTAAACTTGAAGGTGTCCTATACATTTATGTTTTGCTCTCTATGAAGGACAAGCTGAAAACCATTTGTATGTTTTTCCTTATGATTTGAACACACGTTCGACTTTCATTGTTTCATTTTTCATGATCTTTTGTTTGTGTTCATTTTCATGTTTACAACATGGTTGCTAAGTTTCTTATTGTCAAGATTATATCTTTCATGCCCATGTTTTAAGTTCTTATGATCCCAGCTCACAAATGCTTACATATATGATCAAGATTGTGTAGGTGCATGTCACCTCAAAAATTATTCTTTTGGTATCACTTACCTACTCGAGGACGAGCAGGAGTTAAGCTTGGGGATGCTGATACGACTCAAACGTATCTATAATTTTTGATGCTCCATGCTTGTTTTTGCACCATTTGCCTTGTGTTTCGTTACACTTCGTGGCACTTTTATGCATTTTCCGGAACTAACCTATTGACAAGATTCCACAGTGCCAGTTCCCTGTTTTCTGCTGTTTTTGTGTTTCAGAAGTGATACACAGGAAATATTCTCGGAATTGGACGAAACAAGTTCCTGAAGTCTTATTTTTCCCGGAAGCTTCCAGAGATCCGAAGAGGCGAAGGAGAGGGGCCACAGGCCAGCCTCACACTAGGCCGGTGCGGCCCAGGCCCTGGCCGCGCCGCCTAGGCGTGAGGAGGCCTGGGGCCACTCCTGATGACGCCCCTTCGCCTATAAGAAGCCTCGGGACGGAAAACCCTAGGGGAGTCGGCGAAATTTCCAGAACAGTTCCGCAGCGCCGCCGCCATCGAAGCCAAATTTCGGGGGACAGAAGTCTCTGTTCCGGCACCCTGCCGGGACGGGGAATTGCCCCCGGAGCCATCTCCATCGGTCTCCATCGCCGTCTCCGCCGTCTCCATCGACCTCACCGCCATCTCCATCAACCTTGCTGTCTCCTATGATGAGGAGGGAGTAGTTCATCCCCGGGGCTGAGGGCTCTACCGGTAGCTATGTGGTTCACCTCTCTCTCCCATGATGTGATCTTTATGTGATCGTGAGCTTTGTATCATGTTGAATAAGTAGATGTTACTCTTCTTCATTATGTGTACTCTAGTGTTGAAAGGATCGTATGAGCGACTAGAGGGGGGGTGAATAGGAGCTACCCAAATTTTTACTTCTTTTCAAGTTAAGGCTAGACAAGAAGGTAAATTCTCTAGATGTGCTACTAAGTGAATTTACCTAGAGTGATAAGCAAGCTAGCAATAACAACATAAGTAAAGGTACGAGTAAAGGATAGAGGTAACCGCAATGGAGACACGAAGACACAAGGATGTATTCCCGTAGTTCCTTCCTTGTTACGGGAAGTACGTCTACGTTGGAGAGGTGTGGTGCCACAAAGGCCACCAACGCCACAAAGGCTCACCCTATTCTCCGGTGAACAAGCCACAAATGCGAGTTCACGCTCCACTAAGCGATGCCCTTGAAGGCGGCACGACACCTTTACACAAAGTATTGGGGCAAGCTCCACAACTCAATTGGAGGCTCCCAATAGGCCCACCAAGCTCTTACACACAAAGTTAAGCTTGGAGGACGGCTTCTTCCGGCTAGGAATCCGATGAATCACACAAGTTACAAGCCCCTCAACAAAGAGAGGGGGGAAATCAAATCGCCTTGGTGGAAGAGTAGATCTAGGTCTTCTCCCTCAAATCCCAAAAGGGCTTTGAGTTCTATTGGCTAGGGAGAGAGAACTAGGGCTTTGAAGCTTTGGAACAATGGAGGAGAGAGAGTGGAAGCCGCAGCCAGCTCTTGAGGTAGAAGAAGGCTTTATATACTCCTCCACGAAATGTAGCCGTTGCTGGCCGACTAGGGCCGGAGTCTCCGGCCAGGAGGGCCGGAGTCTCCGCCCTAAGTGACTACAGGGCCGGAGTCTCCGGCCAGAGACAGAAGTCTCCGGCCCAACTCCGGCCTGGTCACTGCTTAGACCAACCCTCTAGCCAACCCTTACCAGGCTGGCCAGACCGGAGTCTCCGGTCGCTGGGACCGGAGTCTCCGCCCCACCCGGAGTCTCCGGCCGGAGACAGAAAGTCTCCGGCCCAACTCCGGGAGGGCATCTGAACTGTCCAACCGGGAGGATTGCTGGGGCGACACTCCTAGGCCGGAGTCTCCGGCCACCAGGGCCGGAGTCTCCGCCCTAGAAGTAGCAACAGCAGCACTTCGTGGATCCCCTCTCCACCATTTCCACCTTCGCGAAGCACCCTATAAGACAACTAAGCCCTAACTCCACTACTGGAATACGGGCTTCGATCTTTTCTTCCTTTTTGGGGTGAACCTCCGCGAGATCCTGAATTAACCTAGAAAATCTGCAGAACTTTAATAGAATGGTTAATTCACCAAATGTTGTTAACAAACACCAAAATACATTTATTAGGGAAATGCCCTTTCAATCTCCCCCTTTTTGGTGTTTGATGACAACATATGGATTTGCAAATATAATCACAATAAAATAAAATATATAGCAAAAGCTCCGCCTACTTGTGTGCACAACACCATTTGCATTTGAACATGAGCCACACAAGTAAGAATCATCACTCCCCCTATATATTTCACAATTATACCAAGTGCAAGTAATAATATATATATGAGACTAACCATTAAGCATATAAGTGAGACTAACACGATAGCACACATTAATAATAGACTTACTAGTAGAGGTACTTAAGTCTCACACACATAACGTACCACACACATTTAAAAGGTTCAACACTAAGATAGATGAGACACAACATGAAAGTCCATGAAGTTGTGTCTCGACCAAAGCAAAGCAAACGAAGTGCAAATCCAAATAACCACCCCATGCAAATCCCAACGAAGACAACCTAGTAGAGCTACTTCTCCCCCTTTGGCATCGAGACACCAAAAAGGGAAAAGAGCGATGCTACACGCCCATGAGATCACTCGTCGTCTTCATCCTCGGGCTCGTCCTCGGAACCGGCATCGAAGTCCTCATCTCCTTCTTCAAGATCATCAGAAGCCATGGGCTTCTTGCCATGACGCACATTGGAGGTGCCAGAGGTGACCTCCTCAAAGGCTTGCCAGTCAGTCAGACCCTTGCTCCACTTGCCATAGCTGTGAGTACCGGATGATGAAGAGGAAGGAGGTGATTCCACATAGCCCGATTGAGACTTCCGAAAAGCCTTGTGAAGAACATCTTGATTGTCATTGATGTGCTTTTGAGTAATGTAGCTCTCATATTGCTTGTGACGGATGTCCACATTCATGCAAAGCACATTCCTTTGGAACCAATTGAGCTTCTTGTATTCTTGAGCAAACTCATTGTTGGAGCTAGAGCCGGCATTGCTAGCATGCTTCATCCTTGGGCCCCTTCTAGTTGAAACTCCCTCGGCAAAGGCATCATCATCTTCACCTCTCACCGGAGCAAATGGTTCCTTGGAGTGACCGGTGGGTTCTTTGCGTTGAAGCTTGACAACCTTGTGATTCACAAGGTTTGCATCGAGAAGAGGAAGGTTGAGTCCTTGAGCACGGATGAGCCTCATGATAAACGGGGCATAAAGAGGAGTCTTCTTGTTGAGAATGCACTCATTGATCTCCTTGTGAATGAAATCCATCACATCAAGTGGCTCAACGGGTGCGGTCTCCCCTTTGCAATAAACTTCATGTGAGTAGGCCAAGAGATTCACCAAGGCCCCACGAATAGCATCAAAGTTACCGGCTAGAGGGGCAATGGAGGCCCGGAATATGCGGAGCAATATGTTGGACCGTTTGGATAGCCCAAGGGTGCCCCCAATGACAATCTTCTTGGCATCCCCGGTGTAGAGAGGAGCAAGCTTCTTCTTCTCATAGTACTCACCATCCACATGCATCCTCATGCCACTAGGAGTAGTAGCACCACGAAACTCATACCCAAGGAGAGCAGCAAAGTCCATAAAGTTGGAGTGACAAACCTCGTCTCCGGTCATCCAAGTCATTGGGATCTCCTCACCATCCCCAAGTACCAAGGTAGCAAAGAACTGTTGGACCAATGTGATGTTGTAGGACTCTTGAATCTTCATGAGTGGATGAAGCCCAAGCTTGCGAGTGATCCACACGGCCTCTCCAAAATATGCACTGTACTTGGCAAAATGAGAGAAGTCCATGACCGTCTGTGGGCAAACCGGATACTTCTTGAGAGAAGCATAGAACTCCTTCATGATCAGCTCTTGTTCTTTCCGGACAAAACAACGGTCACGAGAGTTGCGAGGGAGAGTGTACATGTCCCTCTTCCTCATCTCCACAAATTCAGATGAAGACAGCCCTTCCAAGGTCACAAGACTATCAAACTTGACCTTCTTAGCTGCCTCAGCTCGTTCCTCCTCAGCCATCCTTGTCTTGAGCCTCTTAGCATCTCTAGCTTGCTGAGCAATGACTGACCTCTGAGCAAGCTCCCCTGTGGCGGGATTGACAACCAACTTGTCCTTGCTATGAGCTGCCGGCTTCCGAGAACCACCTGCACCTGTGAATGAGTGAGGAAGATAGCAAGGTTGAGGTGACATGTCCTGGAATCAATAAAATAAGCAACTATGTTGTGACTAGTGCACCCAGGCCTGATCTAGCCGGAGTCTCCGGGGACTCGGGCCGGAGTCTCCGGCCGGAACCGGAGACTTTGAGTCCAGACCGGAGTCTCCGGCCACAGGGGCCGGAGTCTCCGGTCGAATTCAGGAGCCCGAGCCTAGGAGACCACATTTGAACAAATCGAGTGCAAAATCCACAATAAAGTTGCTAAGAAGATGATTGATAGCCACTAGAAGGTAGTACACCATATCAAACTGTGGGAAACATGCACATCTCGTAAATCTAGATAGAACTAGATGGAGGAGATGAGGAGCATATTTACCGGAATCCATGGCGTAAATTGGTCGGTGGGAAGGTTCCCACAACCTCAAGGAGGAGATTGGCCGGTGGCACGGCGGATCCCGGGGCTTGGGAGAGCTCCGGGCGACGATCTTCGAAGAGGGGGCGGCAGGGGGCGAGTATGGGGCACGGGGGCGGATGGGGAAGAATGAACCATTCTTCCCCACCCCGTGCCCTAAGTGAGTTTTTGAAACTGCCTGGGCCGGAGTCTCCGGTACTTACCCCGGAGTCTCCGGCCCACCGGAGTCTCTGGGCTGTAAACCCCAGAGTCTCCGACCCCCCTCGACCAGATCAACATTTATGGTGTAGAAGGACATGTCGTTTAGAGATTAGGTATGTTTGAGGATGAGATGGGCTTGGGATGGACACATTGTCACTGTGTGGTACAAAATGCTCATGTTTGCAAACATGCAATCAAAATCAAATAAGACCAAACATGAGCATGTTCCCATAAAAAGATAAGACAATAAAATCAAATGGGAAACTCCTCCACTCCGGAGGTTGGTGACCAAAAGGCCACCATGTATGATTATATAGGTATGGCGCCGCGAAGATATATCTTGGGCCCAAAACCTAGCCTCATCGATTAAGCTCAAAAATGTCACAAATGACAAGATAGAACCATACGCTTACTATTGGCATTATGGGGGGAGGGATAGCCCAATCAATTAGGACCGCACTCCCCCTATATCCATGCCCACATCTAGAACAACACACACGTTAGAGTATGGGAGTAAATGCACCTAGCTCAAGCCACATTGCTTGAATCAATGATATTTAGTTCATGCCTCAATTCCCGGAATCTTGCTTCATCAAGAGGCTTCGTGAATATATCGGCAAGTTGCTCATGAGTGCCAACATAAGATAGATCAATTTCTCCTCGGTTGACATGATCCCGAATGAAATGATGACGAATCTCAATATGCTTCGTCTTATTGTGTTGCACCGGGTTGTGAGCGATCTTGATTGCACTTTCATTATCACATAAAAGAGGCACTTTGTCAAAATGACACCGTAATCCTTCAAGGTTTGCCTCATCCATAAGAGTTGTGCACAACAACTAGCCGCGGCTACATATTCGGCTTCGGTGGTAGAGAGAGACACACAATTTTGTTTCTTTGATGGCCAACACACCAAAGACCTACCAAGAAATTGGCAAGCCCCGGAGGTTGATTTCCGTTCCACTTTATCTCCCACCCAATCCGAATCCGAGTAACCTACAAGATCAAAACTTGCTCCCTTCGGGTACCAAAGACCAAAGTTAGGGGTATTCACTAAATATCGAAAGATTCTCTTGACCGCCACTAAGTGGCTTTCCTTTGGTGCGGCTTGAAAACGTGCACAAACTCCCACACTTAACATAATGTCCGGTCTAGATGCGCAAAGGTAAAGCAAGGAACCAATCATAGATCTATAGAGTTTTTGATCCACTTCTTTACCATTAGGATCGAGATCAAGATTAACCTTTGTTGGCATGGGAGTCTTTGCACCTTTGACTCCTATCATCTCGAACCTCTTGAGCATGTCTTGGGTATATTTGGCTTGGTTCACAAAAGTTCCTCCCTTCAATTGTTTAACTTCAAATCCAAGGAAGAACTCCAATTCCCCCATCATAGACATCTCAAACTTGTCGGTCATGAGCTTGGCAAACTCATTATTGAAAGCTTTGTTAGTAGAACCAAATATAATATCATCAACATATAATTGGCAAATGAAAAGCTCCCCATTGACCTTCTTAGTAAAAAGAGTAGGATCAATCACCCCAATTTCAAAACCACGATCAACTAACAACTCTTTAAGGTGCTCATACCATGCACGTGGGGCTTGTTTGAGGCCATAGAGCGCCTTATCAAGTTTGTAAACGTGGTTAGGAAACTTAGGGTTTTCGAAACCCGGGGGTTGCTTCACAAAAACCAATTCATTTAAGGGACCATTGAGAAATGCACTTTTAACATCCATTTGTTGAAGTTTAAAGTTATGATGTGATGCATATGCAAGTAAGATGCGAATGGATTCAAGACGGGCAACGGGAGCGAAAGTTTCACCAAAGTCAATACCCTCAACTTGGGAGAAACCTTGAGCCACCAATCTTGCCTTGTTACGAATGACTATGCCATTTGCATCTTGCTTGTTCTTGAAGATCCACTTGGTCCCAATGACATTACGGCAATCTTTAGGCCTTTCTACTAGAGTCCAAACTTTGTTGCGCTCGAAGTTGTTGAGTTCATCATGCATGGCATCAAGCCAATCCGGATCCTCAAGCGCCTCATAAACTTTCTTGGGTTCTACACACGAGACAAAAGCATGATGAGAGCTAAAGTTAGAAAGTTGCCTCCTAGTGGAGACACCTTTACGAACACTCCCAACCACATTTTCCAAGGATATGCTTCTTCATCGAAGAATGGACTCAAGCTTCTTCTCACGGCGAGTGTGAGCCTCAAGAGGAGATTCTTGAGACACTACTTGATCATCTTCATGATCACTGTTCTGGTCCTCGCCTTGACCATCTGGATTGCCTTGATCATCAAGTGGCCCATAGCCACGGAATTCCGAAGGATCTTCATCAAGGCCTTGATCATCCCCGGAGACTCCGGTATCCATACCCGGAGACTCCGGTATAGGCCGGAGAGTCCGGACCACAGGGGCCGGAGACTCCGGGCAAGATTGTTCAGTGGGATGATCTTGAGGTTGAGGGTGCGCAGCTTGTCTTTGGTCAATGTCTTGTAGATGTTCAGTAGGTGAAGGCTCCACATGAGTAGAGCATTGTCCTTCTCCTTCGGCCAAAAGGTGTCCCTCAATGGGCCGGAAGAATCCGACACCCATTCTTCTTATGGCTTGGGGAGGAATTTCGTCACCTACATCACGAACACCACTTTGTCCCACAAAGGAACCATTATCCTCATCGAACCTCACATTACACGTCTCTATAACATGCCCGGTGGACTTGCTATAGATCCTATAGGAATGTGAGTCCGTGGAGTAACCAACAAAGATACCCTCTATAGCTTTAGACTCAAATTTTGACAATCGAACACCTTTCTTGAGATAGAAACACTTACAACCAAATACCCGGAAGTACATGATGTTGGGCTTTTGCCCGGTAAGAATTTCATATGGAGTCTTGTTCAAGTTCTTGCGGAGATAAAGCCGGTTGGTGGCATGGCATGCGGTATTAATAGCTTTGGCCCAAAAGTTGTATGGAGACTTGAACTCGGCCAACATAGTTCTAGCCGCATCCATAAGAGTCCGGTTCTTCCTCTCGGCAACTCCATTTTGTTGCGGGGTATATGCAGCGGAATATTGATGTTTGATACCCGCATCACTAAGAAACTCATTTAGGGAGTAGTTCTTGAACTCGGTGCCATTGTCACTTCTTATAGTCAATATGGTGGTATTGAATTGACGCTCAACTTCGGTGGCAAAGTCTTTGACAGTTTGTTGGGTCTCACTCTTGAACTCAAAGAAATAAACCCAAGTGTATCTTGAATAGTCATCGACAATCACCAAGCAATATTTCTTGCCACCAAGACTTGCATAAGTGGGAGGTCCAAAGAGATCCATGTGAAGGAGCTCCAAGCACCTCTTGGAAGAGATAATAGTCTTGCTTGGATGACTTGTTTCATGCATCTTTCCTTCAATACATGCCCTACAAACACGATCTTTGGCAAAAGAAACATCCTTTAGTCCGAGTATGTGGCCGCCGGTGTAGAGATTTTGCAAAGCTCTCATATTGACGTGGGCTAACCGGCGATGCCAAAGCCATCCCACGTCGGCCTTAGCAATTAGGCATATCGCGGCCGTAGTGGGTTTCTCCGAAAAGTCCACCACATACAAGCCATTTTCGACATACCCAACAAAGGCAACCTTGAGAGACTTACTCCACAAGACGACCACAATATCAACATCAAAATATGTGGCATAGCCCATAGTAGCAAGTTGATGAACGGAGAGTAGATTATAACCAATGGTTTCGACAAGCATGACATTCACTAGGGACACGTCCGGAGTGATCACCACCTTACCGAAACCAAGTACCTTAGAGGATGAATTATCACCATATGAGACCGTGACATTTGAAGTATTGGGCTTTAGATCTTCCACAATATTTTTGCTTCCGGTCATGTGGCTTGTGGCACCACTATCAATAATCCATTTTCCTCCTCCGGAAGCAATGTCCTACAAGAGATTAATTCTTGGTTTTAGGTCCCCATTTTTGAATGGGTCCTCTTTTGTTAGTCACAAGAATCTTAGGTACCCAAATAGCATATTCAATGTAACCATTATAGGGACCAACATATTTAGCATAGACATCACCATAATAGTCCCTAAGAAGAACATAATGAGGGTTATATTTTCCTGCAAAATTATTGTGAGAAGGGCCGGAGACTCCGGCCTTTGGGAGCGGAGACTCCGGGGTAGATGAACTAACCGGAGACTCTGGAGCCTTTGACCCGGAGACTCCGGTCTCCTCGATTTTCTTCTTTCCATTCATCTCCTCCCATTCCTCCTCGGTGTAACAAATATCAAATGGGACATGAGGAGTAGGAGCAGCAGCAGGCTTTGTCTTCTTCTTGTTCTTCTTATTCTTCTTCTTCTTTGAGGACTCGGCCACCAAACAGAGATCCCCTTTCTTTGAGGACTCGGCAACAAATCTGAGGCCCTCCTTTCCCTTGAACAATCACAATCTTTGATTGTTCAAGAGATCATTGAGATTCTTCTCTCCTTGAATGCAAGAAGCAAGGCCCTTAGCAAGATCGGCCTTCAACCTATTGTTCTCCTCAATGATATCACTATGATCACAAATAGAGTTAGAAGAACAAGGAACTTCAATAACTTGCATTGGTGGGACTTTAGATTGTTCAATAGTTAGTTGAATTTGAAGTTGTTCACGAATCTTGGTGAGATGCGAGAATTTGCCTTCCAAAGCCTTGTGGGCTTCTTCAAGCTTCTCAAACTTCTCACGAAGATCATTATGACCAACGTCAAATTCAACTTTCTCCTTTTTAAGTAACTTGACCATAGCAAGAGCATGGTCACGTTCTTTAGTGAGTTTTGACAAGATTAGATTATGAGACTCTTCTAGTCCCAACAATTTCTCCTCTAAAGAGACTCTCAAGTTTTGCTCTTCCTCGAGCTCAATTGATAGAGAGCCAATATCATCGGCAGCTAATCTTTCCAACTCCTCCTTCTCCTTGATAGTGTCATGGGCATCACCAAGTTCACACATTAGTGTCTCAAAGTATATCTTGGTTGGCCCCTTCATGTTAGCAAGAAAATCATCACAAGAAACTAGTTCTTTCTTAATCTTAAGACTACTCACATCATCCATAGAGGTAGCATTGGAATGTGATGATGAAGGAGTAGGTGATGAGGTTACCTCCGAGGCCTTAGCCATAAGACACTTGTGAGTGGTGATGATGGCGTTCTCATTTTTTGAGTTGAAGAGGGATGTAGGTGGTGTGGAGACAATGGCAATGGCGGCCACTTCTCCATTCTCTTCATCAACGGAGTCATCATCATCGGACTCGGAGTCATACTCCTCATGAACCACCAATACCCTTTCTCCTTTCTTCTTGTTGTCCTTGTTCCCATGCTTCTTGGATGGGTAGAACTTTGATGACCGGCGCTTGGGGATGAGCCGGCCTTCATTGTCCTCCTTGTTCTCATAAGGACATTCGGCGATGAAGTGCTTGATTCCTCCACAATTGTAGCAATGTCTCACTTTAGAGTCACCACCCTTCCTTGGAAAGGATTTGAACTTGGATCCCTTCGTCTTGTGCTTGTTGGCATCCCAAAAGGCATTTGCATTGAGAGCCAAGTGTTCATGGAGTGCAAACTTGAGATCTTCTGGAGACCAACACTCTTCTTCATATATTTCTTCTTCTCCTTCTCCTTGCTTGGACACCACCTTGGCCTTGAGAGCAAGATTGCGAATTCCTTGTCCGGCAAGAACACGGGCTCTAGTCTCTTCCGCGTTCTTCTTCAAGATAGACAAGGCGGTGAACTCGCAAAGAACTTCATTTGAGGTCATACTCCCAAAATCCGGTCTTGAACGGATTATCTCGGACCGCATGGGTTCTCTTGGGTTGATGGAGGTGATGAACATACGCTTGATATAGTCATCACCATTGTCTTTGCACCCAAACCCGGTCAAGGCCGTTGCAAGGGCCAAGATACTTTGGTACATCTCATCGGGAGTCTCATTATCACGCATAATGAAATCCCTTTCTTCACTCTTGAGCTCATCAAACTTGGAGGACCGAATACTTTCATTCCCAATGAAAAGCATAGTGAGATAGTCCCATACTTCCTTGGCGGTGTTCAAGTTGTTGATGTGTACCGAATGAGTATCCGGTACGGCTTGTTGAAGGAGATGCTTGGCGGTGGCATTGAGTTGCTCATCAACTTCTTCCCTTCCGGTCAAATTGAGAGGATCATGTGGTGCAAAGCCATTTTGTATGACCCTCCACAAATGAGTAGAAGAGCTAGAAATATGAGATTTCATTAGTCCTTGCCATTTAATAAAATTGCGAGAATCAAGCTTAGGAGGAGATCCCATGTTGTTAAAGTGTGGCATAGGATAATGGACCGGCGGAGGGGAGTAAGTGTTAGGGGGTGGAATGTTAGCACCCTTTGCCGGACCATCATTTTCCTTAGGAGGGTCACCTTTATTCTCGGCGGAGGTGGAGCCATTGTTAGGTGGCTTCACCTTAGCCAATGAGAGTTCCACACTAGGTGTGGTGTTTGGGTCGGTGAGCCCGGAAGGTTTTCTTCCAAAATATTCCTCAAACATAGCCTTCATCTCCAATCTCATAGTGGTTTGCATTGTGTCCAAGGACGCCAAGTGCTCCTCACGTGAGATTGAAGAGGAAGAGATAGATGGAGGAGTATCTTCGGGAGGAGTTTCATTACCCTTATCCCCTTCCATAGTTGCTCAAACTCTTAGGCGGTTAAGCCCGAATAAGAGACCACGCTCTGATACCAATTGAAAGGATCGTATGAGCGACTAGAGGGGGGGGGTGAATAGGAGCTACCCAAATTTTTACTTCTTTTCAAGTTAAGGCTAGACAAGAAGGTAAATTCTCTAGATGTGCTACTAAGTGAATTTACCTATAGTGATAAGCAAGCTAGCAATAACAACATAAGTAAAGGTACGAGTAAAGGATAGAGGTAACCGCAATGGAGACACGAAGACACAAGGATGTATTCCCGTAGTTCCTTCCTTGTTACGGGAAGTACGTCTACGTTGGAGAGGTGTGGTGCCACAAAGGCCACCAACGCCACAAAGGCTCACCCTATTCTCCGGTGAACAAGCCACAAAGGCGAGTTCACACTCCACTAAGCGATGCCCTTGAAGGCGGCACGACACCTTTACACAAAGTATTGGGGCAAGCTCCACAACTCAATTGGAGGCTCCCAATAGGCCCACCAAGCTCTTACACACAAAGTTAAGCCTGGAGGACGGCTTCTTCCGGCTAGGAATCCGATGAATCACACAAGTTACAAGCCCCTCAACAAAGAGAGGGGGGAAATCAAATCGCCTTGGTGGAAGAGTAGATCTAGGTCTTCTCCCTCAAATCCCAAAAGGGCTTTGAGTTCTATTGGCTAGGGAGAGAGAACTAGGGCTTTGAAGCTTTGGAACAATGGAGGAGAGAGAGTGGAAGCCGCAGCCAGCTCTTGAGGTAGAAGAAGGCTTTATATACTCCTCCACGAAATGTAGCCGTTGCTGGCCGACTAGGGCCGGAGTCTCCGGCCAGAGACAGAAGTCTCCGGCCCAACTCCGGCCTGGTCACTGCTTAGACCAACCCTCTAGCCAACCCTTACCAGGCTGGCCAGACCGGAGTCTCCGGTCGCTGGGACCGGAGTCTCCGCCCCACCCGGAGTCTCCGGCCGGAGACAGAAAGTCTCCGGCCCAACTCCGGGAGGGCATCTGAACTGTCCAACCGGGAGGATTGCTGGGGCGACACTCCTAGGCCGGAGTCTCCGGCCACCAGGGCCGGAGTCTCCGCCCTAGAAGTAGCAACAACAGCACTTCGTGGATCCCCTCTCCACCATTTCCACCTTCGCGAAGCACCCTATAAGACAACTAAGCCCTAACTCCACTACTGGAATACGTGCTTCGATCTTTTCTTCCTTTTTGGGGTGAACCTCCGCGAGATCCTGAATTAACCTAGAAAATCTGCAGAACTTTAATAGAATGGTTAATTCACCAAATGTTGTTAACAAACACCAAAATACATTTATTAGGGAAATGCCCTTTCAAGTGTGTTATTAAAGTAATCTATTCCTCCTGCCATGGTGTAACGGTGACAGTGCGTGCATCATGGTGGTACTTGGTCTAGGCTACGATTGTGATCTCTTATGGATTATGAGAATAATTATCACTATGATAGTATTGAAGTGATCTATTCCTCCTTTCATGGTGTAATGTTGACAGTGTGTGCACCGTGTTAGTACTTGGTCTAAGTTGCAATAATATCTATCTTGAGTTGTGATTTGATTTGGATATCTCTATGAGTGGTGTTTGTCAAGTACTTGATGAACTTTGAGGAGTGCTTCGTAGCCCTACGTAATGATTAGTGTTATTCAATAGGAGAGTAATTCAGAGTACCATAGTGAAGAGAAGTTATCTATTGGTTCAATTATGTTATATTTGTTGGGAGTGTGTCCGCTAGTGAAAGTATGATCCCTAGGCCTTGTTTCCAAGCTTTGCACACCATTTACTTGATGTTTTGTTACTTGTTAGCTTGCTGCCATTTTTATTCCAGATTGCATTTGCTACTTATAATCATCCATACCACTTGTATTTCACTATCTCTTCGCCGAACTAGTGCACCTATACATCTGACAAGTGTATTGGGTGTGTTGGGGACACAAGAGACTTTCTGTATCGTAATTGCAGGGTTGTTTGAGAGGGATAGCTTTGACCTCTTGCTCCCTGAGTTCGATAAACCTTGGGTGATCTACTTAAGGGAAACTTGCTGCTGCTCTACAAACCTCTGCACTTGGAGGCCCAACACTGTCTACAAGAACAGAAGCGTGTGTAGACATCAACGGCGTCGATGGAGATGGCTCCGGGGGCACTTTCCCGTCCTGACAGGGTGCCGGAACAGAGACTTTTGTCCCCTGAAATTCGTCGGTGGCGGCTGCGGAGCTGCGGGACTTCTTCTGGAAAATTGCCGATTGTTTTAGGGTTTTCCGTCGGATGGCTTTATATAGGCGAAGAGGCGGCTTTGGAGGTGAGCCAGGGCCACCACACCATAGGGCCACGCGGGCCAGGGGCGCGCCAACCTAGGGTGTGGCTGCCCTCTGGCCCCCCTTCGGCTCCCGTTCGGTCATCGTCCTTCGTCCGGGCAAAATAGGAGTGTCGGTCTTCGTTTCGTCCAATTCCGAGAATATTTCCTGTGTAGCTTTTATGAAACACAAAAACAGCAGAAAACAGGAAACTGACACTGTGGAATCTTGTCAATATGTTAGTTCCGGAAAACATATAAAAACGCCACGAAGTGTAACGAAACACAAAGCAAATGGTGCATAAATAAGCATGGAGCATTAAAAATTATAGATACGTTTGAGACGTATCAGTACCTTTTTCCTGAAAAAGATTGTAGCATGTAGGCTGTGAAGATGAAGGTGCGGCATTTTATTTTGGATTTTTTGACAATTCCAAATATGACATTGCCAAAACGCCGCGTCCATGTGTCCCCATAAAATCATGGTTAGCGATGTTAGGTTCTCGCATGTGCTTTTATATATGGCTCAGGCGATTCTTCAAAACCTTTCAGTTCTGATTGATTTACTTGGTGACAAAAACTCATGAATGGTGTCCCTATTTATGGGGTTTTAACCATAGTTCGTTTGATTGCACCACTCTAAAACAAATGATTCTCCAAGACTTCTGGATGGAAGGAAAAAATATTTTGAAATGTGGAGGAAAGTAATCCTTAGGAACAAAATCATATACGATTAAATCATATGAATCAAACAATCCACTAAGAAAAATTTCCTAAAGACCCAAAATATTGTCGCAAGAAATTTGTTCACACTTGCGAGAATATTTTGAATCTAAGAGGGCCAATTTTCATAAAAAAGACATATCATAGAAAAATGAAATAAAAAATATTAACAATTGATTTCTGCTCATACTCAATGTCTCCATCAGTAGTTGTTCCATCTTGTAGCATAATAAATTCATTAAAGACAACATTTCCTACGAGACGGAATTTAGAACTTGCTCTTCTCTTGGATAATAAGCAAATGCGAGGGTCATCGGTTCAAATCCAATAATCATCTATTTTTTTCTTGATACGCCCTTCTACCGTATCTATACAAATAGACTAGGCCATATTTCTAGATAATCGTAAAAAGAGTCCTGAGGGGGAGGGCTTACTTATGAGTCATAATTGATTCCATTTCGCAATTCATAGACGTTCTGTAGAAAAATTTATATTATAGGAATCATATGATGAAAAGAAAAAATGATAGAAAAATTAGGTTTCGTTCTAGATTGAGTTTTTTTAAACAAGGTTCTAGATTGAGTTTCACTATGAAGCTTAGCGGATTGTCCATTGGCATAAAGTGGAGATAGAGACGATCACCTTCAATGTTTTTTTTATGTA
The DNA here is from genome assembly GCA_007115705.1 of Dactylis glomerata. Classification (NCBI taxonomy): domain Eukaryota; kingdom Viridiplantae; phylum Streptophyta; class Magnoliopsida; order Poales; family Poaceae; genus Dactylis; species Dactylis glomerata. The sequence goes on along the minus strand of QXEO01000545.1, from coordinate 6,224,376 downwards.
ACTACTTCCTCCATTGAAAAATCAATTAAGTTTGTTCTAAGGTCAAACTTCTCTATGTTCGACCAAATTTATAGAAAAATGTGTGAGTACTTGCAACGTCAAATATATATAGCTTGTAAATATATTGTATGATGAATCCAACAAAACGAAATTGGTACTCTATATGTTGAAATAAGTTTCTACAAACTTGGTCAAACTTATAATAGCTTGACTCTAGCACTCAATGTTGATGTAAAAGACCGGTTATTTCTGCTCTCAGCAATGAAAAAATGAAAAAAAGGGGGTAATAGACTCGTTTTTTCATCAAAAACCAAAAAAAAGGGCGCTATTTCACTCTATAGCGTATTTGGAGAGTTCACGCTAAATTTTACAATTTTATTCACTATGCGAGGCTATATGCAAAATAGTATGCTATATTGCGCTAAAACCTCACATTGAAGCGCTATTTCAAATATAGTGTGTTAAGCTTCTGGTGGGCTATTGGCTTTGAATGGAATATAGATTATGATCTGCTAAAAATGATTGAAGATGCGAAGGAAGGATATTTGTTTCCATTTCCCATGCTGGAGTTTTTGGGATCAGAGGAATGATTACATCTTTAACATCAAAATACCCATAGTACAGAGATGTGTAATCAGATTTAAATCTTTCTTTTCTCTTACAATGCATAGACCCAGACCTAATATTAAAGATGGCATGCAGACATGGCTTGATACCCTATGAATTATAATTCTATGAATCACACCATGTAAATACTTCCCCAATTTATAAATGAAAAATGATATAGTAGAGGTTTTTCCTACTGTATTTGTGTGAAAAAAATAGCGTGCCATTTTTTTGTTGTACCGGGTGTGGAGTAAGCGAGCATAAGATAAGGGTGTGAAGTAAACAAACATATAATGCAAATCTTGATTGTTGAACATAACTAGTTGTGCTAAAACATCTATATGTTCCACTATATCCTCTATTTTGCTAAAATCATTTATTTTCGAGCTATTTTCAAATATAGGGTTTGGAGATGGGCAACCATAAAAGATTTAGCATGCTATTTTTTTCCTTATGTAATACCCCCTGCAAAATAAACACGCTGATAGGAACAACACATCCCGTTCGATTCGTTCTCTGGAATCGCATGCCGGTTCGTTGCAATCACATCCTCGTAGCTAGCCTTTTACTCCACACAACAAAGCAATGAGAGCTTCTCACGTACTCCCTCCGTTTAGAAATATAAAATGTTTTAGTTTTGTGAAAGAGATGTATCTAGACATCTTTTAGTGTATAGGTTCGTTCGAATCTATACACTAAAAGATGTCTAGATACATTCCATTCACAAAGCTAAAACATCTTATATTTCCGAACGGAGGGAGTACCCATCACCATGGCCTCCAAAACCCGGCCGCCCGCTAGCTACTAACCAGTCTTCCCCGACACAGTCGAGGATCGATGTACGCACGCCGAGTCACCGGAACAAAATCCTTGGATTATAGTTCGTTTGATTGCACCAGGCTAAAAAAAATGATTCCCCGAGACTTTTGGATAAAGGAAAAAAATAATTTGAAATGTAGTGGAAAGCAATCCTTAGGAACAAAATCATGTATGACTAAATCGTATAAATCAAACAATCCAATTAGAAAACTTTCGTAAAGATTCCAAAATTCTTGCGAGAATATTTTGACTCAAAGAGCGCCAATTTCCATATAGAAAGACATATCATAGGAAAAATGAAATTGAAAATATTAACAATTGATTTCTGCTCACAATCAACATCTCCATCAATAGTTGTTCCATCGTGTAGCGTAGCAGATTCATTGAAGACAACATGTCCTACGAGGTAGAATTTACAACTTGCTCTTCTCTTGGCTAATAGGCAAACGCGGCCACGCGGGGCTCATCGGTTCAAATCTGATAGTCATCTTTTTGTTTCATACGCACCTCTACCATATCTATACAAATAAAAAATCCCATTTATACATAATGGCAAACATAGCTCCGAGGAAGGGCTTACTTATGAATTTCATTGATTCTATTTCACAATTTATAGACGATCTCTAGATAAATGGATCTTACATATATTTGAATCATATGTGAAAAGAAAAAAATGTCAGAAAAACTAGGATTCGTTCTAGATTGAGCTTCACTATGAAGCTTAGTGGATTGTCCATATGCATTAATTGGAAATAGAGACTAATTTTCTAGGAGAAAATAGAGACTATGACCTTCAGTGTCTTTGATGTATACTTCCTACATTGAAAAAAAAATGAAGTTCGTTCTGAGGTCAAACTTCTCTATGTTTGACAGATTTTTTGCAACGTCAAATACATATAGCTTGTATATATAGTTGATGAATGCAATAAAACTAACTTTGTATTCTATATGTTGAAATATATTTCTACAAACTTGGTCAAACCTAAAAAATAGTTCGAGCACTAGTTGCTGATGTAAACGACACTGGTTATTTCCGTTCTCAGCGATGAAAAACTGAAAAGGGTAATAGACTCGTTGTTTCCATGTAAAACCCCTACAAAACGAAAACGCTGACAGGAACAACACATCCCGTTCTCGATTCGTTCTCTGGAATCGCATGCCGGTTCGTTGCAATCACATCCTCGTAGTCGTAGCTTAGCTAGCCTTTTTTACTCCACACAACAAAGCAACGAGAGCTTCTCACGTACCCATCACCATGGCTTCCAAAACCCGGCCGCCCGCTAGCTGCTAACCAATCTTCTCCGACACGGTCGACGACGCACGCACGCCGAGTCACCGGAGCTCATCCGTCCACTGATCCTGCCGATCCGGACTCGTCCAAGCTGTCCCTGTCCCTGGACACGAGGTCCTGCCGGCACTGGACAGGATGGACCGGCCGAACAGTTCCAATAATACACACTTCCATTTCTCCTAATCTGAAGAATCATTCCGAGCTTAGCTTAGCTAGCCTAGGTCGACTTTTGTGGGTTTGGCCGCTGGATGCAGTGTCCCCATGGCCCCGTCCCAGCTCGATGATAAATCTTATCTGCGCACGGACTCAGCTCCGGCTGTCGCCTCTTTTAAGCTCCTCCAGTCACCTCGGGACGCCAATCAAAAGAGGAACGCCCCATCGATCAAGAAAATCTTAACAATACTAGTAGGCGAGTACAGGCACTGACGCTTTTGCCAAAAGAAGGGGCGCGGATTCACGAGCTGATGGCTAGCGGTTGGCCGTGACCGTACCATCATCGTCGCAGCGACGGCAAGTACGGTGACCACTGACGGGAGATCGAGCGAGGTCGGGCACGGTGTTGGTAAGCAAACGACACTTCATTCTTGGCCGGTGCAGAACTTGAGGGCCGTAGCCAGCACGCCGTAGAAACATAAGCTCGCACAGAAAGTTCAGAGAACGATTCATGTGAGATGACACTGACAGGCCACCGTGTTCCGTTTCCTTTTCGTCGCTGAAACGGGCAGCAAACGGAAAGGGGGAAAATGCAGCATGATGCGGGATGAGATGATTGGGAGGAGACACGCGGGTATGGGTATGGTTCCGGCGATAGCACGATGCGTGCGTGACCGGCCGGCCACTTTGGGCGAGCGGACGAGCGCTCTCCGTCCGTGCAAGGAACAGGATCCGCCTCTCTTTTTTGGGGAGGACGCAGCCTGTATCTAGGGGAGGGTCGGGCGGCGATGATGCGATGCGAGGCGCCTACCGCCCAAGGCCAGGGACAGTACAGCAGCGACGCGCACTATCGGTGGCGCCGAGCCCCCGATCGGGAGGATATCGAGATCGGGATGCGATCGATGGCAACCCGACGGGACAAGCCACACGCCTAACCGCGGGAGCTGCACTGTCACTGTTCTGCTAGAAGAAGAGGTTACTCATGCTTCGCCATCCGTGATCTCTCAAGATCGAAGAGAAAACTGTTCAGCATACAGGCTGCGACGTCTCGGCCGGCACCGGCCGGCGTACGGACAGACGCGATCGTGGAACCATAGCACGCATGCTCTCTCTAGACGTTTTGTCCGTGCACGGCGATCGGATTTGTCAAAGCAATTCTGGAAAGTGGACTGGAAAACGAGAGCAGGCAACGGCGAATGTGGCCTGTTGGTGCGGTGAACAGCTTCCACTATATCCTATAGGGAGTATCCCTTTACCAAAACGATGAGTACAGATTCTCTTTCGCGGCGTACAATTGTGTGGAGGGAGGTAGCGAGGAGAGCCTTTTGGGAACGGAGGAATACCCCCGGAATTATTGCCTGGAATGATTATCGGGAAGCATTTTGTGGGGAGGACGGTGGCTAGCTCTCTCTCCTTGGAAGGAACAATTCCGTCTGGATCGCTTTTCGCCGGATAAAATGTGGCGGAATTCGTACCTGCTGTCCTCGTCTGGCGTACAGAATCTGCGGATATAATTGGCGCGCATCTGTCGAAATACTTTTGGATTTCTTCATCCCAAACGTACGTGTTCTCCATTCAAACTAATCTATGTGCCTGTCAACTACGCACTAACGTGTTCTCCATTCACCAACTTACTCTCTGTGCCTGTCAAATTTATGTATACTCAACTAACGTGTTCTCCATTCACAAACTACTCTATACATGCCTGTCACTTAGCAGATTATTTCAACAAACATTACGTGACTTGAACTTCTTCAGCTAAAGTGTACACCATTCACAACTCATATTCCTGTCACCAGCTGTTATTTTTGTCAACTGTAAACGTTTCGAAATTCTTCTTCGACGACACATATGCTTAGATTTAGTTAGTACCAAATCGAGTGCCGTCTGGCATTCATAGCAACCATGGCCAGTGCAGTACAAGACAGTGCAACTCCAATGTAGAAAAAGAAGCTATGATATTATGGGCGAGAATGGTGTTTGTATATAAATCCAAGGGACAACAAGCATGTGGCAGAAAATTTGCAGTGATTATTTCTCGTCTTGCTTCCGCAAGATCACCGACTAGTTAGGGTAAAGGTAAAACGCGAAAACGATTACAGCACGCCGTGCTCCAAACACGGTACTCCACTAGAACTTAAAACCTCTCTAGAAGGACAGGAACCGAAAACATATATTTTGGTAGCACTTTACAACTAGGGGCTGGTCAGATCAGCCAAGTTTCTTTCATTCATTCACCGGAAAAATCTTAAAGCGGAGCTCCATTCCAATCATGCTCCAATACGGATGTCATGTTTTCTTGTCCAATGCAGGAAATTCCTCACACTGTGTAGTTCTGGTTGATGGTGTCAATGTCGAGCCCCTTGAGCTTCACGACCGACTCGACGTGGCCCTTCAGCGTGTTCAGCTCCCTCAGCCTGCAGATATTGATGATAAGGAAAAAAGCATTAGCAATCTACGACTAACCACTTCTGTTTGATGAACTAGCAATCTCAAAGTATTAGCAATATATACCTTGCAATCTCAGCTCTTCTCTTGGCTTGCTCAGCGATCTCAGAGAGCTCGCGGTAGCTGCTCTTGTCATTGAACAGTGTGTTTGAGTTCGACTCAGGTGCTTGAAGGCCATGAAGCGTTCTCTGTGCGGTGGCCCATTGTGCCTCCCTCTCCCCTCTACCGTAGTTCTCCTTGGTGGTGAATGCAGTCTGCACAAATATTTGAGAGGTTCATCAACTTGCTCGAGAAGGCAAACCACAGTGCATGCAAGCTAGAAAATATGCAGTGAAAAGTCCTGACAGATATGTATCACTGTAGTACCTTGTTCTGGAGGAGGTTGTCCCAGGCCCTTCCGCTCAGCACGAAACGGATGAAGAACTTGAAAACGTCGAGCGGGAAGTAGAACACAATGCTGAAGAGCCAGATAACACCAGCCCATCCCCAGCCGATACCCTTAATTCTGGCGAATTCCCAGTTGGCGTAGACAGCGATGAGTGTTGCAACCTACATAAAGGAATCAGGTTAAGCTTACAACTGAATGCACAGAATTTGTTACTTTGCTGAGTAGCTGTTTTGCACATACCAATTGAGCAAGGAAGAAAGCAGTGACCAAGAGGACACCAGGGCGCTCAACGAAGGACCAGCTGCGAGAACGAGTCACGAAGATAAGAGCCTGGCTCACAATACTGACTTGTAGGTACAGTGCAGACATCATCTCAAACTCGCTGTCCCTGATTGACCTGACTCCGAATTTGTTCTGCACAAAGGAAGTTTAGTAAGAAAGAACGTCACACCAAAAACGAACTTTAATGCAAAGATAGAAAGATCTGAAAGTTTTGAGAACTCACCGTGAAGAAGTCAGTCTTGTGCATGGCCCAGAAGAAGACAACAGTCATCAGAGCAAGGTAGGTTCCGAGCACAACACCAGTGGCAAAGATTTCATTGAGCTTCCAGCTGTCGGGCAAGGGAGATGGCTTAACTCTGTCCTTAGATATTGTCATGATAGTACCTGCAAGTTTTCAATAAACATGTGAGAAATGATGCTTACATGAGCATGAAACTAGTGGGAAAATGAAGAATACATACCATCATTGAGAACGGCAATGATAAGGACCATGAAGGGAGCAAAGTCGAATTTCCAGATCAAAGCAATAAGCAAAAAGCCAAGCTGCAAGATCAAAGTGATATTAAATTGGAGAAATAGCACTTTAATTTTCAGTGAAAAACCAAAACTAAATTGGAGAGTTGGAGAGTAACACTAACCACAATACGGATGGTGATGGAAACAGCATAAATCTGGTGTAGCACAAAAGGAAAAGGAGAAATGAGTCTAAATGTAATGTGAGCATCTGCTATGAAGGTTACTAATAAACAATAAAGAAAAGAACTCACGGTGTAGTTCTTCATCCTCTGGAAAATGCATCTGCTGGTGAGGACAGCACTGATAATGACACTAAGACCTGGCTCAGTAAGCACAATGTCGGAAGCACTCCTAGCAGCATCGGTAGCATCGTCAACAGCAATACCAATGTCAGCCTTCTTAAGCGCAGGAGCATCATTGACACCATCTCCAGTCATACCAACAATGTGCTTCTTCTCTTGCAGCCTCTTGACGATCTCATACTTGTGCTCTGCATAACATGAATTAAGTTAACAAATGCAACATAATTCAGTTTAACAGATGCGGCATTGCATAACCAAAAAAGATAAGCACGCAATGGAGCCGTACCAGGGAAGACTCCAGCAAAACCATCAGCCTTCTCAATTAGCTCATCGACAGGAAGTGACTCAAGTGAACCGTCCTTGCTTTGGCCAAGCAATGCAGAGGAAGGATACATGTTTGTGCCCATGCCAAGCCTCCTCCCCGTCTCCTTTCCAATAGCAAGTTGGTCACCTAAAGTAAATCAAACAACTAAATTTAGCTATTTACACCAAACATGTGAAATCAAATAAGTTAGTAACAGGTATGAATAAAATATATACCTGTGATCATCTTGACATTGACACCAAGAACAAGTGCCCTGCGAATGGTCTCAGCACTGTCATGCCTTGGGGGGTCAAACAGGGGCAGCAGACCAATGAATTGCCATGGTCCTCCAGAAGATTCCTTAGTTTTCTCAGGTACTTCCTGTGATATAGTCTCACATGGCATAAGAATATGACTCACCAGCCAATATGACTGCAATGGAATACAAAAGTATTACGGTTAACATACCTGTCTTGCAACAGCAAGCGAACGAAGTCCACGTTCAGCGTACTTCTCGATCACAGCATGCACCTTTCTCTTAACATCCTCCTTGCAGTTGCACAGGTCAACAATCTGTTGAAGTTCATTGCAAGACATCATTAGTCACGTTAAACAACAATACAGTTAACTGGAATGTCAATATGTAGTCAAACATAACCACACTTCTACAGTTTTACTAACCTGCTCAGGAGCACCCTTGCTGGCACGGTGCCAGTTACCCTCGGCATCGATGTAAGTCAGAGCAGTCCTCTTGTCAGTAGGGTTGAAGGGCAAGAAGTGCACCTCCCTGATGCCAGCTCTTGCCTCCTTAGGGTCAGCAAGCATACCAACCATGCAAGCATCAATGGCATCCTGGTTCTCAACCCTTGATGCTCTTGCAGCCAACAACAGAACATGTTCTTTGTCAACGCCTTTCGCAAATACCTCAACAAGGTTCTTGTCAACACTGAGCTTGTTAAGGGTGAGTGTGCCAGTCTTATCACTGCAAAGTACGTCCATGCCAGCCAACTCTTCAATGGCAGTCATCCTCTTAGTGATAGCACCCTGCTGGGACAACTTGTGAGAGCCAATGGCCATGGTGACCGACAAAACTGTAGGCATGGCAATTGGGATACCACCGATCAAGAGGACCAGCAGGTTCTCAATTCCTGCACGGTACTTGCGGCGCTGGATCGGGAACATGACGATGATCTCAATGACGATTCCAACCGCGATGGAGATGATACAGAAGTTTCCGATTGCAGTGAGGACCTGCTGGAAGTGGCCGACTTGGTTGGTGCTGTCAACGAGATGAGCAGCCTTGCCAAAAAAAGTGTGTACTCCAGTGGCAATGACCACAGCTTCAATTTCACCCTGCTTGCACGTCGAGCCAGAGAAGACTTCATCCCCAGGGTTCTTGGTCACAGGGAGTGACTCTCCTGTAAGTCCAGACTGGTCAATCTTTAAAGGATCACCCTCGAGGAGACGAGCATCAGCAGGGACGATGTCACCGAGCTTGATGCTGACGATGTCACCAGGAACCAAGATTGATGCCTCCTGCTCGCCCCATCGACCATCCCTGAGCACCTGAAATACACAAACAGTGGTTCATTTTATGAAATAAAGGACAATCACACCACGCTCTGCTAAAACAGTGGTAACTTTACTGCAGCAATTTCCAAGTTTCAAACTGCTACATGGCTGTATCATGGTAGGAGCTCGACTTTTGAATACAGAGGAGCACATTTATACACTACTGCACTAATTATGTCCCAAAAAATTGAATTGATAACTGAGGTTCAGTAAACTAATATAAATATTTTTTGGTGATTCTGGAATATATGCACACTCATCCATAGAACCATTCAGACTTTTAGAACATCACACAGTTAAAAAGCACATACAGCAAAAGATTCCCCGGTGCACTAAATTGTAACTAGACATTTAATTGTCATGCTATGGAATATATTCGCAACACTGCAGTGGTGGCATTCTGTGCAAATCTCACCTTTGTCTTGGGGGCAAGGTTCGCCATGAGTGCTGCAGCGGCGTTGCCAGCATTGTTCTCCTCAATGAAGGAGATGGTGGAGTTGATGACCAGGAGCACAATGATACCAACGAAATCTTGCCAATCCGGGGGCTTCCCATCACCGTTGGCCAGCGCAATGGCCATGATGGCAGCCATCTCCATGACCCACGACAGAGGGTTCCACATGAACCCAAGGAACTTGAGGACTTTGCTCTCCTGCACAGCCATAAGACAATCCCCAAGTTAGCAATTAAGACAAGATAAAACAGGCACCAAACTTGGACCATCAAACCATAAACGATGCTCACCTTCTTCTCCTCGAGCTTGTTGAGGCCGAAGATTTCGACACGCTGCGTCCCCTCCTCGGAGGTGAGCCCCTCGCGCGTACATTTCAGCTGCTCGAACACCTCCTCGATGGGGATGTTCTCCTGCACAGACAAAACACAAGCGGAACAACCATTGATGAGAGCAAGACCTTGCAAAGGAAGTGCGGAAGTAGGTGTGGGTCAGCGACAGCGAGAACAGACAACTCAAACAGCTAGCAGCCGTTCTACAGTACAGTAACTTGCACGTCGTCGGGCCCGTCAGCCAGCCTCTACCAGACAAATCTGTAGTCAGGAACATGGAAGCGTCCAACCAAGCCAAGCGGCATCTACAGACGAAGGCGACGTGGGGCCAATGATTGGGATCCGTACGATCGTCTGATCTCGATCAGACGGCGCAGGACAGGGTGTCCTGGCCCGTACGCGCCTGGCAGGGATGGTACTTTCCCCACCCCCGTGCCGGCGTGCCTACGTTGTTCTCTCTCGCCTGGCCTCCCAGAAAGCTGCCTCGAGATGCGTACAGCGAAGATGTGGCCGAGCGACGCGTGTGGAGGCGGAACGATTAAGATAAGCGACGGCTCCGCTGCTTGGATTGGGCTGCCCTTCTGGTCAACAAAGGTAGAAAAACGAAAAGGCAACGGCTGGAACGCACGGATTTCTCCGTGGTTTGTGGGTGGTTAGCCACTAATCTCTCGCCGCGTGATCAGCGAGGCCGACCCGTGCTTATTAACCATCTTTTGACTTTAGGTGCGGAAATCCGTACACCCATCCCACTATCTACATGGAAATAATTCATGGCTTCTTTTGTGAAGGAAATAAATTGGGGGAGAAATTATCGGAAGTAGTAATTCTAGATGAGCTGTGGGAGAGTCAATTATGCGCAGATCTAAGATTCGAATCTGGTTTCACGGAGAAGGAAGGGAATTATACGCAATTAACTAGGGGAGATTGAAACAGTTTTGGGAAGGATCCAAAATTCTTCCCCCGAAAGCCGAGCTGTACGCTGTACGCTCTGCGCTGGGCTGGGGGCACCAGGCAGCGCACGAGGGCAAAACAGGGGAGGAAACATGGGGTGCTCGCTGCTGCTGCTACATGGCCATGGTCGACAGTTGGCCGCCCTCTCCATCATTGAAGAGAGGCAGGGCATCCGCACATGGCGAGGTATGATCCTCACATGGAAAGTTTACTTTCACGGAAAATCTCACGAATCGGGGAAAACTACTAAAATCAGCTTTTGAAAAGAAGAAAAAAAGTAGGTAGTAGATAAGCTTTTTCGAAAACGAGAATAAAGCGGACCGAATTTATTTCCGACGATTTCATCTCTACCGCTTCATCCCCTTTCCTCGCACGGAAGGAGAAGAGCAAAAGGCCGTGAAACACAACGAGCAGATTATACTACTCGTACGAACGATTCTCCACCCATCTAATCTAAACGGAGATCGCTTAGGCCGAAGCAGCATCACGGAAGAATTAGCAGGTCGATACAGAGCGAGAACCAAGCATGCATCATCCCGAGGAAGAGAGGGGAAGCGGCAGGGGTTCTCACCAGATCGACGGCTTCATTCCTGATCTCCTCGAGCCCGCCCATGGCTGGCGGCGGCGGGTGGCGGCGGCGGTGTTGCGCCGAACCAGCAGCACGTTGGTCCTCCGGGAACGAACAGGCTCTAGAGAGCCAACTCTACCATACAGCACGCACGCAGCGCTGCTCTTCCTCTCCGGGAGGGGAGGGGAGGAGTGGTGGGTGGGTGGAGAGGAGAGGAGCCGGAGATGAAAGGGGATGAGGGAGCTCCTATGCAGCGCCTCCCCCCCTTTATACCCACCCACCTCCGCACCGGGCCATACCGTGCAGCCCTAGGCGACGCCGCGCCCGGGCCCACCCGCAGCCCGCCAGGTGGGGCCGCTCCTAGCCCCCCTCTGACCTGGAGAGGCGTGCCCCGTCGAGTTAGGCCGTCCCCGCCGCACCGCGCCCCGCCCCTGTGAATGCTCGCAGAGATAGCGGAGCACGTGCCGCAGCGGGACCCGCATGTCGGTGGCGGTGCAGAGAAATATCTCCAGGATTTGACCCCTGCGAAGGCGCCGTGGGCCCGGGCACAGCCGTGGGATGCCAGCCACTTGTAGCTGGGCCCGCGGGCCCGCGCGGCAGCATCACGGGATAACGGGCTTCGGGCGCGTCGTCAGTGGGTCGGTGGGTTTTGTTCTGAATTTTTAACTGCGGTGCGCGCCCGTGCTGGGTTTGGATTGCTGGATCATGACGGAGATCCCACCGTTTCCGCGGACGCGAACCGTACGTACGGTACTCCTGCCCGGAACAGAGGCTAGGGGGATTAATTAGTGCGCGGTTTGTGTGCGGGAATTTTGTTGCCTGGCGCTGTAAACCTGGCTGGCTGGCTTTGGTTGGTGCGATTCTGGTCACAAGGAGGGCCGGCTTACGGCTAATGAGACGCGCGTGATTGCCGGTTTAATCCGTTTTAAATGCGTGCCTTATCTTCGTCGTGTCATGTAAATCTGTCATTTGAATTCGTCCCAAGATAAATCTCAATAAAATGTTTCTTTTTATATCTTGATGATTCTTTGGAGTACTCCTTGAGTACTCTGCCAGGTTTGGGCATGGGCAGACCTGCCAGACCAAAAACCCAAAGTTTGGGCTGATTCGGGCTCTACATTTCTTTCCGATTTATAAAAACATAAAAAGTAAAGATATCTAAAAATATATAATAATGTCATTTAAAAACAAGTATAATAATGTCATTTTAACTTTAGAAATATTTAAAGTATTATATTTAAAAAGAAAAGGCAGTATCATACAAGTTTAGCTTGGCCCACGTTCTGGCTAGGCACTTTCTGACCAAAGCCCGGCCTATGAAATACACGGGTTTACTCTGAAATGCTTTCTCTGGTACATCATGTCATCTCGAGAGGAGATTTGCCTCCATTTGTGTCTGCTCTAACGATTTCTGCTGGTGTTTATTCACAAGACATGTTGTGGCTGAGTATAAATATGTGGAGTATGAAGGTGCTCTGTGTGAAAAAATAATGACATTTTGTACAATGAATATCTATAGGCATCAAGTCATCAACTCTTACATGACACCTCTAGCAGTAGATGAATCTCACACCATCGTGATGTTCTTGTGCAGGTATCATTTTGTAAATTTGATTGTTGTGATTCGAGTCGCGGGGGACATGTGTAATCGTTGGTTCAATTTGGTTTAAATGTGTCCCTTGTGACTGATACGTCCAAAACGTATCTACTTTCCCGAACACTTTTGCTATTATTTCTCCTCTAATTTGTGTGTTTTGAATACAACTAACACGGACTAACGCTGTTTTCAGCAGAATTGCTCTGGTGTCTCGTTTTTGTGCAGAAATCCAACTTTTAGTAAAAATTCGAGAAAAATTGGCAAAAATCCTATTTCACCAGAAGACCCACGGAGCCAGAAGACGAGACGGAGGGGAGGCACGAGGCCTCCACACACACAGGGGGCGCGCCCAGGGCTGGGCCGCGCCCACCTGGTGTGAGAGCGGCTCGGCCGTCTCCTCGACCTCTCCTTCCGCCTACATATACCCCTTGACCTAAAAATATCGAGGAGACGGCGTTTTTCCCAGATAGACTTCCGCTGCGCCACCGCCATCAGAAACCGCGATTCGGAACCAGAAACTCCGTTCTGGCACCCTGCCGGGACGGGGATTTGGAGATCTTCATCACCATCATCACCGACGTCCCTCCATCGACCATCCATGACTCCCCCATCCATGTGTGAGTAATTCCCCCGCTGTAGGTGAGGGGATGGTAGGGATTGGATGAGATTGTTCATGTAATTTGATATGAGATTGTTAGGGCATGGTGTCTAGTATCTTTATTTAGTGCCTATGACATTGTTGCAACTTGTTATGCTTAATGCTTGTCACTTTGGGCCCGAGTGCCATGATTTCAGATCTGAACATGTTATTATTTCTATGATGATACTTGTTGTTTATGGTCTTATCTATAAGTTGCATACACATATTGTTGTCCAGAACCCGAGGCCCCAAAGTGACAGAAATTGGGATAACCGGAGGGGATGGCTATGATGTGAGGATCGCATGTGTTCATCAAGTGTTAATGCTTTGCTCCGGTACTTTATTAAAAGGAGTACCTTAATTACCAGTAGTTTCCCTTGAGGCCCTGCTGCAATAGGCTGGTTGGATAAAAGATGTCGTGCAAGTTTCTCCTTTTGAGCACGTACGACTATATACGGAACACATGCTTATGATTGTTTGTACTAGGATGCTTTATTATTATTTATCTGCAATGCCCATGTCTCATTGATTTCATGAATTATCTTATCCATGCAATGCTCGTACATCCATCCCTATGCCTACAGTATTTGTTCCTACTGTTTATTATTGCTACTATTACCGCAGTTATTTTACTACTATTGTTACTGTTTCACTACTATCACCACTATAAAACTGTTGCTACTGATAAACCACTACGAGCAAGACTGTTTCCAGGTGCAGCTGAATTGACAACTCATCTGTTAAGGCTTACATATATTCTTTAGCTCCCCTTATGTTGAATCAATAAATTTGGGTTTTACTTCCCTCGAAGACTGTTGCGATCCCCTATACTTGTGGGTCATCAAGACTATTTTCTGGCACCGTTGCCGGGGAGCATAACTTTATTTGTAAGTTCACTTGGTATTCATATTGTTCGCTGCAATCCTTTCATCATGGGTAAACCTCGTGATGGAAAAGTTCCTATATTGCCATCCACTACAAGAAGAGGTACAACTCTCAACACCTCTGCTGCTCTTGATTCACCATCTGTTATGAGTAAGTTGCTTACACCACCACATGCACATGCTACTGCTACTACTTCTGCTGAGTTTGAAAATGCCACTGATAATTTAGATGATGCTTCTACTGTGCTTGATGAGAGTGGTTCACTAGGTTCCTTTTTAGATGCTACTATTGCTAGAGCTAAGTTGGGAAACACCACTGATACACCTGTTAGTTCACCTGAGTCTAGGGAATGTCCTAGTGATGATTTTGATGATGCTTATATTGAGCTTGACGATGATTTTATTGCTGAAGCTCGTGCTACTCGTAATGATGTTGATGTTAAGGAACTTTTAGCGAGACGTGCTGTTAGATATAAATTGTCTCCTGATTCTAAGTTTGCTGCTTCTCCCATAGATATTAGTGACGAGGGGTTAACTCGACAAATGTCCTAGATGAAGGACTTAGGATCGGGGAGATAGGGCGTCGGATGAACTCGAAGGTAGAGTTAGTCGAAATAGGTGTGTATCGAAAGTAAACTTGGGTGTTCAACCTGGCTTGCTTTCAATCTGGCCTACACCGTCCCCTCCTGGCCCCTATATATAGGTGGCCAGGTCTCGAGGATCGGGTAGGGTCCGATACAGATTACAATATCGATATACGGTAAAGACTCGTATTCGACTATCATTACAGTTGGGCCTAGCTATACGGGCCTTAGGGGTACTCAACTAACGGGCTCTATTAACTATACCCTTGTCAGTAGCCCCTGAGATTCTACCAGAGTTGTAGATTCGGGTTGAATCTCTAATCTTCAAATCTTCGACTTGACCAATTCTTCGACTTTATCTTCAAATCTTCGACTTGGTCTTTCGACTTATATTTATGATAATTTGTTCGCAAGGGGTCTTGATGAACAAGCCTGACAACTCTGACGGATCAAGAGGTCAGTTAACTGCCGGAACAGATACTTGTCACCTACTTCAAATTCAATCCCCTTGGACTTGAATTCGGGATACCGGTCAAATCCACTCTTTTGCCGCATTTAGGACTTACAAAGAATGAATCCCAGTGGTTCTCAAGGTACCCAGTGCGTCCACCAGGATTTTCTTCGCGTCGTAGACACGGATACATACCAGCAGAGCGCATCCATGTGCGTATACCAGGCCACACAGGACGGATCCCGGGGTCTTACCTTCGTGACAAGTCACGGCATTCGAGTTGTGTTGCGATAACGCAACTCGAGAATCTCATGTCGCAGTCAAATCTTGACTGAAAATATTCGGGTTTCTTCAACCATAAAACTCGCTTCCGATGGGAGTAACACTCCTGCACTTTTTAAATTATAATGCTTTGCCAAAAAATATCGTCGGGTGCGCGCTCAGCGCTCCCGATGGGAGTAGCCCCCGAGGCTATAGTCAAAAAAGGCTTTTTTCGAGTATAGGCTCAAAAATGTATTGTAATCCATCATACTTCAACTCGAGATAATTTTAACTTCCAGATACATCATCTTCGAGATACTTCAATTTCGAGATACTTTAAGGACATCTTGTCGTCGAATACTCATCCACCACTTTAGAGAGAAGTTTGCATTTACCATTCTTGAAAATAGGAGCCCCCATGGCTATAATCGAAACTCCTTCGTATACAGTCTTGTGCGCCTACTTGGCATTTGTCGGCGCCATCTTTTCCTCTTTCTTATATTATCTTCTTTATGATATCACTGAATACGTCATTTTGTACCATTGCGAACCGTTGCATGGGCAATGCTGTAAATTTCTCATTTTTTTGACCGTTAGTGGGCTTACCGTTTCCTATCTTTGCGCCACGTCTCATCCCACGTTCCTTCTCCCAGAAGATATATAAAGGGGATCTTGGGGAATTTTACTGTTTACCAGCTCTTTATCTCCGCCGCCTCCATTGCTGCTCTCGCCTGTCTCCTCCTCTCGTGCATAGCCCCCGAGCGCACTTCGTACTGGATGCGCGTAAAACACCTGGCCACCAAAAACACCATGGCCAAGACTTCTGCCACCAACTGGGTTCGCTCCACCATCACAAAGAAGGAGGTGGAGAAGGCTATGGCGGACGGCCTCATCGCCGCCGAAGATTCCATCAAATTCCCCAGCACTGAACGGATCCCGAAGCCCCCGAGCGGTTATCGGGTAATGTTCCTTGCTTTCCTCCTCCGCGGTTTCTCCCTTCCTGCCCATGAGTTTCTCCGTGGGCTTCTGTTTGTTTACGGTGTGCAGCTCCACCAGCTCACACCAAATTCTCTTCTGCATATCGCCTATTTCGTGACTCTCTGCGAGTCCTTCTTGGGCATTGAACCCCACTTCCTTCTGTGGAGGTCAATCTTTCGACTCCGCCCCAACGTTTCTTTGGCTAGGAAACCCAAACTGGGCGGAGCCGTCGTTTCTGTGCGCCCTGAAGCGCAATACTTTGAATTTTCCATGGCCGCGTCTGTCCAGGGATGGAGGACAAAGTGGTTCTATATCAAGGACCGCAAATCCTCTCCTGAAGATGAATTTGGCCTGCCTCCTTTTGATGCTTCCCAGGAGGTAAAGAAATTGGCATCATGGGATACACTCCCCTCAGATGCAGAAGTACAAGAAATTCTTCCTCTTCTTTCCCGCATCAAGTCTTTAAAAGGAGGTCAAGGGGGTGCTCTGTCGGGTATGCAACTCATGGCATTTTTTATTCAACGTCGAGTTCAACCCCTACAACACCGCCTTACCAAACTTTGGAATTACTCCGGCTTGGAGGATCCTACTTGCATATCTGAAGATCTGATATCGAAAGAAGATGTCGACAAGCGAGTCAGGAATCTTACCAAGCTCACCAAGGAACATGCAGTTGCAGATTTGACCGCTGACTTTTTCGACTCCGTGCACCCTCTGCCTGAGGTATGTATTTTCGCGTTTCCTTATTGTCGAACTTTGCTTGGTTCGATTTGTGTTATTCTGTGCCATTTGCACTCTGCTAATTTATTCATATGCAGGGTCATCAATTCCTTGTTTCCCGTCCTCCTCTTCCAGAGACAGGGCCCCTACCAGTTGATCTTGCCTCTCCTGCATCTGAAGCCCCCGAGGCTGACGAAAGTCAAGATGGAGATGATGCCGAAGAATCAGAAGAGGAAACTAGCTCGTCGACGTCGCCTCCTCCTGTACTTGCTGAAGATGTTGGTGTCGACAAGAAAAGGAAGCGTGTCGACGAAATTGCTTCATCGAGTTCTGTAGCGGCTGGTAAAGCCCCCGTTTTTGCAGAAGATATGGAGTACTTTGACATGCTTGCATCGTAAGTATTGTAGTCGAGTTCTTCAATTGCATTGTTCTTGCCTTATTTTCATAACGTATATTTTTCATGCAGTGATGATGAAGAGCCACCAACATATGCGACAACTGCTCCTCCACCTTCTCCTATGGCCACTGATGAGCCTATCGAACCAGATGTTGCACCGAGGGCTACCAGGTTCGGTGTGAAGAAGGTTCCTCAAGCCCGATACCCTAAACGCTCGAAGAGGGCCAAAGAAGCCGAAGTTTCTCTGGAGGCCCATGCATCTACGGTTTCCTCTGATGACGTGAGCAAATCTTCTGTA
This sequence comes from Dactylis glomerata, assembly GCA_007115705.1. Taxonomy (NCBI): domain Eukaryota; kingdom Viridiplantae; phylum Streptophyta; class Magnoliopsida; order Poales; family Poaceae; genus Dactylis; species Dactylis glomerata. The sequence goes on along the minus strand of QXEO01000545.1, from coordinate 6,206,583 downwards.
CTTTCTTTCCTTTCATGCACTTCTACTCTTACACACTTCTTTTCTCAGGCTTTAGTGAAGAGATTTATTGCCCTGGGCACGGAGTGTGCGGGGTACCTAAAGGTTGCGAAAGCTTCCGAAGGTACAATCTTGATGTCCAGTCATTACTTTTCTTCTGTGCTTCTTTTTTTTCTTTTCCCACTTATCTGACTCCCTTTTGTCTTCTTTTGTAGCTGCCTTAGCAACATCCAATGCTCGAATTGCGTCGCTGGAAGCGGAGCTCAATGCTTCGCGAGTCGCTTATGATGCGGCGGCCGCTGCTAAAGCAAATGCTGAGAAGTCGCAAAAAGCTGCGCTTGGCAAGGCGAAGAAAGCTGAAAAAGCTTTAGCTGAAGCCAACAAGGAGCATGCTCAACGAGAGCAAGCCATGGCGGAGCGTCTTCGCACCATGTCTACTGCCGCTGAAAGTAAGTGCTTCGCCTTGTCTTCTGTTTTCGTCTTCTGTTGCACTGGTGTATTTGTTGACACTTGTCTCTTCTTTTCTTTTCTATTGCTCAGAATTCACCGGGGTATCTCCGTCGTCCTTGCAAACGGACGATGATCCTCTTATGGATGCGGTTAACCTACTCGAGGAAAACTGGATATCTATCCAGGAAACTTTTGAGTTGGTTAGCCGCGTTTTATCACGGCTATTTGCCGGCTTGTGGCCGAAGAAAAGGGCGACAGTTCCGAAGGATAACTTGACTGAACTTGCCAAGTCCTTCGATACCACTGAAGACCCCACTCTCCAGCTGAAAGGTCTTTCCATTAAACGCGGCGCCGAGGGTGCTATTGCACTTTCCCTTGCTCATGGGACGAATTTCGACTGGGAGAGGGTTAGCTCCCCTCATGGCCACACCCGTGACGAGATGAAGGCTTTTTTCGAGAGGGCGAAGAGGTTGGCACCTGCATTGTTGACAACTATTTCTCCTTTGGCAGCCTCTGCGGTGCCTGCTGCATCAGCTTCAGCGGCGGAAAATCCAGTACCACCGTCGACTTCTGGCGAAGAAGTTGCCGTGCCTTCCTCTGCCACGGAACACAATGCTGAGGTGGCGTAGACTCGGCTTTCCTTGTAGTTTTTTAGTTTTTCTCCTTTTGGATGCAAGAATACTCTAGTTGCGTGCAACCCGAGAACTTTAGTCATAGGGTCTTGCACTTATGTAAATATATTTCCAGCGTATGAAGTATCATGTTGTCTCTCTGAAATGTTTTCTCCTTTCTTTTCCTTTTTGGCTTGCAGTCGATGCATGTCAATGATCCTTTGACTCACGGTCCTGCTCCTTCTCCTACCCGTGTGTTTGGTTCTCAGATTCTGTCGACTCCTAGTCGATGCAGCCGATCCGCAGAGTACTCTTTCAGAATTTCCGATCTTGAGGCTCGCCTGACTTTAGCCAAGCGTCACGCACAGATGGCTATTAACAAAGCTAGCAAAGCCAGTGGTTATATGAAGCAAATATCTTTACTAGACGAAAAGGTCTCCAGCTTGATGGCTAAGATTCTGCATAATGAAGAGTGTGAATCCTTTATCCTTGGCATTGTCGAGTCTGCCTGCGAGATGTTACGATGTGAGTTTTCTTTTGACTTCTCCTTTCCCTTGTTTGTGCACTGCTGTCCTTGTGACACCTTTTACCATTGTAGGTACTTGTTTAGATTTTGCTGCTGAAGAACGTCGAGTTGCTGAGCGAAACGCGGCCTTGGAAAAAATGTCGACTGGCTGTGAGACTTTGTGGTCTGATCCTCGACGCCGGGGCGCCATTGTATTGCTTCAAGACCGTGCCCAGCATATTGGCGAGTCAGTTGATGGTTGCCGGCGAGCTCTCACAACTATGCACTCCGTTATGCTTCCTCGTAATCCCTTGCCTGCAACTTTCCCACTTCTTCTTGATACTTTCAGATCCAGCCATCGTATTCATAGGTTGATAGAGCTGAACTTAGTGGTTGGTGCCAATTTTGCTCTCGGGTGGATACGCAAGTGGCACCCCAGGCTGAATTATAGCATGATGTCCCTGAGTTTGGCTACAGGTGGAGCTAGCCTTCGGGTACATATGGAGAACACGCTGCAACCTGCTCGAAGACTCGTAGCTAGGCTTCTAGAGGCGGATGCTGCGTTTTTCCGTGAGTACCATTATTTGGATCCTTTAGGCGTAGATGATTCTAACAACCCGATGTTGTAATATGTTTTTGTATGTACGTAACGCGAGAGTATTTCATTTTGCGACTTGTATGTCGAAAAAGTTTATCCTCAGAGCGTTTTTGTGCGTTTACCGCATTTCTTCCTTCGAAAGACTCGTAGACTCGAATATGAGGAACGTTTCGTCTTCATTATACTTTGTAATGTAAGATACATGGGGTGACCCAAGAGATCCGGCCTGTGACCTGTGTTCTGGATCTAGAGGGCATTGCCCCTGGTATAACTCGTGGCTTTTACAGCCTTTATTGTTCTACTCTATTGTCTTATGATGCTTATGTCGTCGTGGCTTTCCCTTTTTCCTCTGCGCCTGTTTCTTCTCCTGATGCTCCTACTCATGGTTTCTTTGTTTTGGGCTCCGCGACGCGTCCTTCGGGTAGCTTGACGCCCTCTGTAGTTGCGTTTTTTGCCTTTTCTGCATGGTTTGCTATGACGCCAAAATTTTGCGCCATCTTGTGGAACTCCCTGTCGCAGAGATCTGAGACTTCAAAACTTCCTTTCACTGTAATTATTCCTCTTGGTCCTAGCATCTTAAGTACCAGATATGTATAGTGGGGTACTGCCATGAATCGCGAAAACGCGGGTCGTCCGAGGATCGCGTGATATTGAGATGGCCAGTCCATGACTTCGAAGTCTAGCTTTTCTCTTCTATAGTTTTGTCGGTTGCCGAAGCAAACATTGAGTGCTATTCGACCCAGTGGGTAATTGGCACTTCCTGGTACGATTCCATGGAAGGAACAATCTGTTGGCTTCAGGAACTCTAGTGATATATGCATTGCTCGGAGTGTTTTCGCGTATATCAAGTTAATTCCACTCCCTGCATCCATGAATATTCTGTCGACATCATACGCGCCGATTTGAGCTTTGAGTACCAAAGGCGCATTTCCCGGCCGAGGTACTGTTATAGGGTGATCTTCTCTGTTGAACTCTATTGGTTGCTCTGACCAGTGCAGATACTCCGTTGTAGCTGGAGGTGATATGACTGCTAAGTTGACTTGTCGAGTTATGCTCTTCTCTTCTTTGTTTGACTTGGGTACAGGTTGTATCATTGATATGATGTGTCCTTTTGATGGTACATACCCTTCGTCGTCGTCCTGTCCCTGGTTTTGCTGGTCTTGTCCTTGAGGCGCTCCATTGTTTCCTTGCTGCTTTGCCGGAGGGTTGTTGCTTCCTTCGAATCCTTGTCGCCTTGCTTCGATTTGCTTATTTACTGCCGCCTCTTGAAGTTTTAAAAATGTTGTGCAATCTTTCATTGCATGCCTGGATACTCGCTTCCCATCGACGAACGCTGAGTGTATATGACAAGGTCCATTGAGCATATCTTCTGGCGAGGGGTTGTATTCTCTGGATTCTCTTACGGGGAATTTTTTATAGTCCTCTTTTCCGTAACTTCGATATCCTGAACTTCTTCGATCACTTCCTTGGTAACTGTTATCTTTGTATCCTGCGGCGACTTGGCTATGAGGGCCATAGTTGTCGAAATTTCTGGACCGTCTCCTTTGACTTCCGTATCTATTTCTTCTATCGTCTTCTGGAGATCGTGTCCTCTTATTGTTGCACACATCTTCTCCATCTGCGAACCTGTTTGCTGTGTCCATAAGGTCTGACACTGTTTTCGGCTTGATTCTACCCATCTCCTCGACTAGGTCTCTTCGTCTTAATCCAATGATGAACGCATCTATTGCTCTTTCGTCTGAAACTTCGACTGCTGAATTTTTGATAAGGCTCCACCTTTGGATGTATGCTCGTAATGTCTCGTCGCGTTGTTGCACACATGCTTTGACTTCTTCTATTGACGCTGGTCGTTTGTATGTCGACCTAAAGTTGCTTGTGAATTGCTTTGTGAGGTCTTCCCAGCTTCCAATAGATTCTTTCTCTAGCTTGCTCAACCATGACCTTGCTGCGCCGGTGAGGTGTAGTTGCAAACTTTGCAATGCTGTTTCCTTGGTTCCTCCTAATATTTGAACTGCATGTAAGTAATCTGCTAGCCATGATTGTGGTTCCTGTGATCCGTCGTATTTTTGCTGATCATGAGGTAGCTTGAATCCCTTGGGAACTGGAGTGGTGCGAACCCTGCGGGTAAAGCATGATGCCCCCATCTCTTTTTCGTCGTCTTCATAGTCGCGTTTTTCATTTGGGGATCGTGACCTTCGGGTTCCGCCGTGCTGCTTTGGTGATGGTGATCGAGATCGGTGTTTGCTGCTTCTGCGCCGAGGACTATTGTGACGGCGAGGTGACCTTGCTTTGTGCACTTCCTTGTGATGATATGCTTCTTCTCCTTTTGCTGATAGCTTGTGGCCCACCATGTTGAGTCCGTTCAGTGCTGCTCTGTGCATATGCTCTCTAGGATCTCCCGGACTTGGTCGAGTTGTAAGTAGATATGCTTGTGCTGCCACTAGTGCTGCTTCAGGAGTTTTTGGTAGGATATTTCCCTGCTCGTCGACCGATAGGAAGGACGAGTCGAGGTTTTTGGAAATACTTTGCCTGTCGGAGTACTCGAGGTTGTCGTACCTTGAACCGTGTCGACGATTTTTCCTTGCGTTGCTGTATGATTCGTCGCTTCGTGCTTTTCGAGCAGCTTCGCTAGCTGCAATGGCTGAATCTTTTCTTCTTTGTATCTCTGTTTTCTCCTTTGCTAATTGCTTGGCCTGCTGCCTTAGGGCGTAGTGATACCCCAAAAGCAGGTTTTTGCTGGAGTTTGATGGTATTGGCGTGCCGTGTTCTACGGCTTCTCTTATTATCCTCCATTCGTCGACTGATAGTCGAATTTTCTCCCTGGTTGTGAGGGATTCCGGTGTTTGCCCTTCTGCTAGGTGATTTGCTCCTCTGTCGATATTTGCTGGGTTTAATACTGGATTGTCGTTTTCGTCGAATTCTTCTGAGTTATCTCCTATAATAGCGAACACCTGGCACTGTTTGCCGGCGTTGCCCTTGAAGCTTGAGAAGATCGAGTTGCTATCCTCGGAAAGCTCTAATCCTGTCTTCCATGTATCTGTTGACTTGTCTGAAATATCGTCGAGGCAGATCGTGAGATCTTCGAGTTGGACTTCCACGTCAAAATTTTCCTTTTCTTCGCTATCCTCTGTGATCTTCTCTTTTTGTACTTCCTCTGGGCTGACCGGCGAGTTTACCTTGCTGGAGGAGCCTTCAGAATATTCCATCATTGCTGTTGTTTTGGGCTCACTTGCCGACAGATCTTGTTTCATCGGATCTGAAAGGCGAGATGAACCCGACGGTCCAATGAGGATGTTCCAGCTTCTGATTATCAACTCCATCTCTTGATTTTCATCAATTTCTGTGCTGCTGTTGGCTAAAAGCGAAAAAGCCGTCGAATTCATGATTTCAACGCCCAAGATCCCCACGGTCGGCGCCAATTGACGAGGGGTTAACTCGACAAATGTCCTAGATGAAGGACTTAGGATCGGGGAGATAGGGCGTCGGATGAACTCGAAGGTAGAGTTAGTCGAAATAGGTGTGTATCGAAAGTAAACTTGGGTGTTCAACCTGGCTTGCTTTCAATCTGGCCTACACCGTCCCCTCCTGGCCCCTATATATAGGTGGCCAGGTCTCGAGGATCGGGTAGGGTCCGATACAGATTACAATATCGATATACGGTAAAGACTCGTATTCGACTATCATTACAGTTGGGCCTAGCTATACGGGCCTTAGGGGTACTCAACTAACGGGCTCTATTAACTATACCCTTGTCAATTAGAGACAAGGATTATGATTTCTCTTTAGATTTATCTTACATATCTATTGTTGAGAAAACTCCTTTTTGTGGTACTAAAGATGAAAGTGCTATGGAGCACATGAATGAGCTTTCTACTTTGAGTAATTTGTTTTCTGATGATATTAAGCTCCGCACTTACTTTGTTGCTAAGATTTTTCCTTTCTCGTTGAAAAATGCAGCTAAAACTTGGTTTAATAGCTTGTCTCGTTGATTTTTTGCAACACTAGGGGTATCTGTCCTAGAGTACTCTGCCAGGTTTGGGCATGGGCAGACCTGCCCGACCAAAAACCCAAAGTTTGGGCTGATTCGGACTCTACATTTCTTTCCGCTTTATAAAACTTAAAAAGAAAAGATATCTAAAAAATATAATGTCATTTAAAACAACTACTAACTTTGCAAATGTTTAAAATATTACATTTAAATGGAAAAAGGCAGTATCGTGGGTTAAGCCAAGTTTTAGCTTGGCATTTTCTAATCAAAGCCCGGCGTGAGAAATACTCAGGTCTACTCTGAATTACTTTCTCTGGTACATCATGTCATCTCGAGAGGAGATGTGCCTCCATTTGTGTCTGCTCTAACGATTCCTGCTGGTGTTTATTCACAAGACATGTTGTGACTGAGCATAAATATGTGGAGTACGAGGATGCTCTATGTGAAAAATAATGACATTGTGTACAATGAATATCTATAGGCATCAAGTGATCAACTCTTACATGACACCTCTAGCAGTAGATGAATCTCACGCCATCGTGATGTTCTCGTGCAAGTATCATTTTGTAATTTTGATTGTTGTGATACGAGTCATAGGAGACATGTGTAATCGGTAGTTCAATTTGGTTTAAATGTGTCCCTTGCCACTTCCCCCAAAAGTTCTATGTGGAGATTATTTTTCACTATAGTGCTTGTTTTGCACAACACTCGGAGTCTTTAGGCAGAGAAATATACCTAGTATAGTGTCCTAGGTTATTTAAAGAAGATAATTAGTACTAATGCGAAATGTGAATCATCTTTTTTTGCTTTGCTAACAACTAATGATCGTGCTGAATTAGAAATAGGTGGTTGTTAAAATTAAATGTGGTGAGTATGAAGATATGTGATAAAATGAAGACATCTTCTACAATAAAGAGAATAGCAATCTCCTATGCACTAAAGTAGCCTAGATTGTGAAGAGAAGTCAGACTTTGTTTTTGTCGTGTCTCATCCAACCGAAAAGTCTCAGGTGACCTTTGCAGGAGACGTTTGACGTCACACCATTTTTATGTCCTTGCTCTCACTAGCATTTTTTTGTGTCATATCTTTTCTCGTCACATGCTTTTATTCCTCTTGGTCTCTATTGTACTTAATATCCTTGTGTTTATGGGTTGTATGCATAAATAATGAATATTTCTGACATTTCTATCACCACGTTTATCTTTCTTTTTGCAACACATATCACCACATTAGGCATGTCGTCACCCTTTCATCATCCTCACCTTGCACTCTATCCCTTAGTTGCCAATTTTAATTTCCTTTATCTTGTAGTTTTTTATACCCCACACGTTTAATAGCATGTTAATTGATGACATGGTCATGGCTATGCACATTCACACATTGCAGATTCACATTTTTTTTTGTTTATCATGAACTGAACATCATAGTTGGGATTAAGTGCAGACACGTCGAGCACATTATGACCTAAGGGTGCAAACCATGTTCTTGTAACACCACCTCTAGCCACTTCATTGTTTATATTAGCACACCCATGAGCAGCTCGAGAGGTAACACATAACTCCGCATGAGAAAAAGTGTGTATCCTTTGATGTTTTCTCAAACAACTATTGCTAGTGTTAAATAAAAAAGATGTCATGGTTCAATATAAACATGTGGAAAGGAAGATACTCTGTGTGACAAAATAAAGACATTTGTAGAATGAACACCTATTAGTCATCAAGAGGTCAGCTCTTACATGACACCTCTAGTACAAAAATAAATAAAAACTACCATATCATTGTAAACAAGTGTATGAATTTCATTTTAACACTGAAGATATTTAAACATTATCTTTAAATAGCAAATGTCGTATAATTTTGGGTTGGATAAGGTTTTTGCTTGACATTTCCTATTTCATTTTTTCCAAGCCCGGTTTGAGAATACCTGGTCCACTCTGATTTTCTCTCTAGTACATCATGTCATCTTAAGAGGAGTTGTGTATCCTATTTGTATCTTCTCTAATGATTTTTGCTAGTGTTCACACAAAAAAGTTGGTGTGGTTCTGTATAAATATGTTGAGTAGATGAGGAGATACTTCGTCTGACAAGATAATACATCTTTTAGAATGATGGCCATGATCTATCAGGCATCAAAAGATGGGCTCTTACATGACACCTCTAGTAGAAGATGCATGTTACACCATCGTGATGTCCTTGTGCCTATAGCATTTCATAAATTTGGTTGTTGTGGTTCGAGTCATAAGGGGGCGACTCATGAGACATGTGTAATTGTTTGTTAAATTTGTTGTAAATGTGTCCCTCATCACTTCTCCCTAAAAATATCCTAGGTCATTTAACAAAGATAGGTGTATTATCTTTTTGTGAAATGTTCATCATCCTTTTTTCTGTTTCTCTAACAACTAATGCTTGTGTTAAACTAGAAGTAGGTGGTTGTTAAAATTAAATGTGTGGGGTACGAAGATATGTCGAACCATAAAGATATCTTATGCAATAAAGAGAAAAGCAATCTTCTATACACTAATGCACCGCAGATTGTGAAGAGAAGTCAGACTTTCATTTTGTCGTGTCTCTTCAAACCGAAAGTCTCAAGCGACACCATGTAAGAGACGTTTGATGTCACACCATTTTGTGTCTATTCTCGTCACACGCTTTTATTCCTCTTGGTTTCTATTGTACTTAAATCCTCGTGCTGATGGGTTATATGTATAAAAAATGAATATCCATGACATTTCCATCACCACATTTATCTTTCTTTTTGCAGCATATATTCACCACATCAGGCATGTCGTCACCCTTTCATCATCGTCACTCTGCACTCTTCCCCTTAGTCACCAACTGTAATTTCATTTATCTTGCAGTTTTTTGTACCCCATACATTTCATAGCACGTTAATTGATGACATGGCTATAGTTATGCACCTTCACCTGTTGCAGATTCACATATTTCTTATTCATCATGAATTGAACATCAGAGTTGGGATTGAGTTTAGACGTGTTGAACACATTATGACCTAAGGGTGCAAGCCATGTCCTTGTAACACTACCTCTAGCCACTATTAGTACTATTAGCACACCCATGAACAACTCGAGAGGTAAAAGAGAACTCCGCATGAGAGAGGGGAGGTGAGAGAGATGTGTGTGTCCATTATCTGCTAGATTAAACACATATTATGGCCATAGATATTGGGTTTAATCAAGCCCGGTCCTGGGGCAGGGCGAGCGGGGCGACCGCCCTAGGCCTAGAAAACTTAGGGACCCTTTTTTTGGGCTACGCAGTATAAAGGCCCGTAGACGATACATCGGCAGAGGAAATAAGAGAGACTCCACGACCACGACCAAACGAAGTGTCCAGGAATGGGGAATGTTGACATAGATCTGTACCTGCACGATCGATCTCTGTAGATGTACCTTATCTCGGGGAATCTCTCGACACTCCCCACCCAAAAATTCCCACTCACATGAGGCGGCCCTCTCTGGCTCGCTGGATCTACGGCTGTGACGGAAACTAGCACGGAGAGAAGATTGGCCAACGCGACGGCGCCACAGCCCATATGTATTTATCTGATTCTTCACTTATATGTAGTCTACGCTATGCCCTAATTTTTGATGATTGTTGACTGATCTTGGATTCACAATAATTTATTGATGATGGTAAAGATTGCATTTTAATCATTACTCTGTTAAATAGGATGATTGAAAATCGATGAAGTATTCGAGGCTGTTTGGTAGGACTTAAATTTAACTTTTGGCTTTAGGCTAATAAGCCATGAAAGCACATATATAGGTGCTTTTGATTTTAGCTTTTAGCTTGTACTATCATCAAACAATATTTAGATCAAAGACAAAAGCATCTATTTAGGTGTTTTGTGGTTTATAAGCCAAATCCAAACACCATAAATAAGCTCAATCAAACAGCCCTAAGTCCTTATTTGGCATATGTATCATTGGGTTTGTGATTTGTGAGTTCAACGAGGTGATAATCAGTAAGCATCTATTGACTTCATCTAGAAGTTTTTTTAATCTTTGCACTCTTTCTCAAATTACTAATTATTTTGTCACATATCTATATTGTCATGTCATCTAGAAAGTACAACGTGATGATGTAAGTAATTTTTAAAGTAAGTATGCAATATTAGATACAAATATTGGTTTCAGATGATCTTTGAGGCTTAATAGTAATATTTCATATACTTTTACATGGGGCCTCAGATTCTAGTTTCGCTGTGGGCCCCTGAAACCTCAGGACCGACCATGTTTAGTAAAGTTGTCAGTCATGGTTGGTAACCAAAAAGTGACAGGGTCAAACTTCTCCACGAAGCGAATTCCATCAAAAAAAATTGATTTGTGAAAACGATGTGTTTTTAGATGTCACGACGCATGTTCATCCATAAACCAACAATTACAACAGAAGCACGCATAAACATGGTAGAGGACTTCAACGTGATACTTTTGTTCTAGAAGCATATTATCCTGGATGGAAAGTAAATTTCTGAAAAATATTCAAAAATTTATTAAAATCTAATATTTCTACATTGTACAATTTGTTCCTTTTACATGTCTGCAAAGTTCTGTGAATAAAAGACATATATTTTGTTGAGGGGATTCCACTTTTTAGGATCATTTGTGACACATATTTTCCCCCATTTAGTGAACATTTCATCAAAATTCACCATATAGGAAATGTTGAACATGGTTTTACCCCATTTTCAGCATTAAACATGTCTTTTTAGATAATATCGGCACATTATATCAATGTGGCATGACAAAAATATGTAAAGACATTATGATGTCATCGGCGATTGTGTCTATCTAGGCTTCTCTGCACCATTTGTTCCATTCATCCACGCCATTTTGATATTTTCAATCCTTCATCATCTTCTCACCTTGCTCAATGGACATGTATCAAAAAAGAATGGTCCAAGCTTTCTAAAATATGTATTATAATCTAGACAAATTTTCACTACATGGGGGTAAAGACTGTCGAAAATGCATGACTACTGGGAAAAAGGTAGAATGCACTCTATCAAGCTTGTATGAACAAAAATAGAAGATAGTTGACATGGGTACGTCTGCTAGGGCCTACGGCATTGGTACCGCCGCGATATATTTGGGTTAAGTCCCATAGAAATTAAGGCCCAAGATAGGAGCTGATGTATGTTGTATTCAAATAAGGAAGTTAATATCTAAACCGCCATACATAGACGGTGAATTTGTATAGAACCTGAGTAGGACCTCGAGACCTGGCCACCTATAAAGAGGGTCAGGAGAGGTCGGCCAGGGACACATCGAGATTTAGCTTGTAACCCGAGTTTTGTCTCAATAACATCATACGTTTCGCCTTGTTTGTCTGATCATTACCTTCGAGTTCATCCAACACTCTCTTCCCCCGATCTAAATTCCTTCATCTAGGACATTGTCGAGATTCACCCTCGTGAGTAGTGTTGTTAAAATCATTTATGGAACATCAATTTTGAAAATGATCAGACAAATGTACTTTTCCCTACAAATTTATGCGTGAACATGAGACACTAATACATACAAGCGTTAAGATTTTTTCGCATTTGAAAATGATCTTTTTTTGGTGGGACCCTAGGAATCGTTTTGAATTTCCAGAACTACATGGATGAATTTTATGCGAAAACCTTGGAGAACAAATAAACACAAGTTCTTAATGATCCATGTGCACACCGATGGTGCTTGAAATCCGTGGCAGTCATTGTTGATGCGCTGTCAGTGAAGGGGAGAAAGAACTACTACGGCAAAGATAGATGGATCGCCCTAAACAACAAAGCTGACCTCAGGAAGCACGAAAGATCTCCTCTCCCCGACCGCTGGAATGTTATGTGTAGTTAGCTAAGTATTTTTAGATATTTACTACTTTAAATCTGAAATTTAGGATAGGGCCAGTGAAGAGCAGGCTAGCTAGCTCTGGTATTTCCACCTGGCCGCAACTGTATCGGAGCAGTTACTATAAGCCATCTTGCTTATAAGAAAGAAATACTATCCCACATTGTAACCGACAGAGCGCAGTACGATTCGCTTGAGACGTTTAAATACACTTTCCCGTACATGATGAGCGAATAATTCACTCGGGAAAAATACACCGGGACCAATGATCAATGTGCAGGTGATGGAAGCATCGGCACCAGCTAGTTAAAAAATCCCTCGCAGCTCAAACAAATGTAAACAAAACGGATGGCGGATGGAGACTGTAGAGGGGAAAGTCTCCTTTGGAAACGATTCCCTGTCTGTCCCTGTGGACAATAATGCAGGACACGGTGGTGAAGAGAGGAACGGGTCGGTGACGGTGAAGGCAGAAGAACCTCGAGATCCAAAGAAACAAAATTCCCGGAGCTCGCTCCCATGCCCGCCCGCGATGTGGCCGTTGCTCATCCGTCGCCCTATCTTCACGCGAAATCAAACGAACGGATTTTCATCGCGGTAGGGGTAGAGCCAAGGGAATTCGATGATGTTTTAGCGTGGCGGTTTGGATGGTTCTGCGTCGTCGCTTGGAGCTCGGCCGGGGCCGGAGAATATTTCGCTTTTGATCCTGTCTTTATTTTGCGATGATTCGGCGCTATCTTGTCAGGAACGGAACACGTACGTACACGGGCTGTACGTGACAGTACACCTTTGGCTGTGGATTTTACTACATGATCTTCCTGTAGTAGCGTGGGTGCACGTACGCACGTCTGACCAAATTTGTGGCCAGTATGTATCGGCAACAACGTTTCGTACCACCAGGGCACGTGACACAAGTATTGTCCTGTTCAGAGAAGTACTGCGCGCTGAACACGAATTCCGAGGCGGGCGAGGGGTCGACGGTCGGTGAGACGAGACGGTGACACCCAAAGTCAAGCCTGCCAACGGCGGCCGCACGGCGGTTGCAACTCCGCCTTCCCTACCGGGCCCCTGATCTGGTGGCGAGCGGGCGGATCGGAGCCGTCTTTTGTTTGGTCAAAGGAAGGAAACAAATTAAACGTCCGCCACTTCAACACCGGTAACGATGACACTTTACTGCCTCATTTAAACCCCTCCCCAATTTGGCCGCGGTTATTAGCCCCCAAATTCCTGTTACCGTTACTACCATTTTAGAGGCCAAATCATATCTGGGGCTACAAAGGAGGCACAATTTCATGATCCCTGTTTATTTCCTTCTTAGCGCGTGGCAATAATTTTTTCCGTGATTTCGCACCCCAGACTCATGTTTGTTCCCATTTGCCACTCTCAGGCTACAAAAGGAAATAAGCCATTTACAACCTTAAAAAAAAGGCCATTTACACTCTCTGTTTTTGCCTTGTTATTTTACGCGTCACAATAACTCAATTATTATTATTATTTCCTTTTTTCATATGATGATCAGATCATGGGTGGCAGGATTGTGCAAGCTAAAGTTATTCCAGGATCCAAAGATGGGGACAATGCGGCATGCCTACCAATAGTTTCAAGTAAGTGGGTGTTGTTTTCATGAGCATGCCGGTAATGCATGTCCTTGCCAGCAGCTCATGGTCGATCCCATCACATCACATGCTCTATCTCTAGCTATTCTGTTCATGAATGGGGTTCCCATTCAATTCGTATTTACAGTGAGCTCAGTCAGCAACCAAGAAAGGGGGTATTCAGTAGGCATGGACATAGTATAGCTCCCGAGCTACATGGAGCTTGCCTTTTGAAAATTACAAAAACAACATTTAGAAGATTCCAACAAATCAAAACAAAAAATCTAGATGTACATGATAATGAGATCTACTAGTGTGAAAAATCAAACCCAAATTTATCGTATTTTAGGCTCAGAAAAATTACAAATGTATAGACCTGGGCGTGATGAACATTGCATATTTTCAAAATTTTCAGTTTTCTCATTTTTTTGTGTATCCTAGAACACAAAGAATTTTGAATTGGGATTTTGCATGCTGCTAGAGTTCAACATTGTCGACACCTAGGATTCTTGTTTTTATTTGTAATTTTTTTTAACAAAATGCCGGTTTTCAAATTTTCTTCCCACGGTCTGAAACTACAGCTAATATGCGACTATCCATTTGTTGGCGTAACTACGCATTTTGAAACAATATTATTCTTACCATGCAATCGAACCATAACTAAACATATTGTTTTTAATTAATTTAATCATTTTTAAATTTTGGGATTAGTTTAAAACTAATTTGTCTAATGGAATCAATTAGAACAACCAAAGCTAATGCTAGAAGATTCTAAAATCAAATATGAATATTCTCTTTGAACATTTGGCTCGCGGAGTTGATCTAAACTTGACAATGCAAACACGGAAACACACGTGTATATATATTGCACGGTTGACCCTCACACATCAACTCACTAGTCTACCATCACGACTTTTAAGTCTTCAAATCGACCCCATACTACATGTCGGTTTCAACATCAGATTATTTTAGAACTAGTTGTTCTAGGAATGATATGGGTAAAATAATGGACGGTCATTGCCCGAATCAAGTAGCAATAATACAATTGTTTTCACAAAAACAGAACTATCAATAGAAGAATGATTAAACCAAACATTATGCCCAAGGTCAACTGTTTCTTTGCCGCTACCGTTTTAAAAAATCTTGCTCTATCCCACTCCTAGTATAATTGCGCATAATACATGTTGTTTTTACGGATGAAACCTCACCCGGATGCGTCTCCTTCCTTGTGGCTGCAGCCGCTACATGGCCCAAGTGCATCATGAAAGGGAGATGCCCATGAGGAGGAGCCATGGCCACCCAACCCCAAGACAAAGCCGTTCCTGGCAAGACTCAAGAGGCAAAGTGGAATTGCTCCTCTGCCACAAGGCCTTCTTCCAATGGATGGCTTGAAAAGAGGCGCAAAGGTTTCTTTTATTTCTGCCTTTTTTGGCTTTTGTGTGGAACAAATAATCAGCAGTCATGGTCAATTTTACCTCCTCTTTTACCCTCATGTGGCAGGGAAGAGCCACCATTGTTGAAGGAGGGCTTGCAGTCAGGTCTCCTGGGTGGGGCTCCAAGCAGTTCCCTTCTTGTATTTTTTTGAAACGGGGGCAAAAGAATTGTCACAATCTATTAATTAAGAATAAGAGAATTGTCCAATTTATTAACGGGAAACCGGACAAAAATCGTTACAACAACACCAAACACACCCAAAGCATCAACTTCTTGTATTGTACCTGTTGTGTCGAATGATTGGGCAGAAAGGGCAGACCACATGCTTGCCGGCTCGCCTGATTTCCACGGATTGTATTCAGTTGCTTGTGACGGCTCATTCACCATATGATGTCCTCGCAGGAACGAACACAGTATGATTTTACTGAACTTCTATGGCTTTTGATGGAATGGCCTCAAGGGCGTCTAAAGAGCAAAAGGCTCAGATGTTTTACGAATTAGTTGCCGGCGATCAACGCCGGCGAAAGCAGGCGTTAATCAATCTGATGATCTGGTCAATTTTGGTTGGAAGCAAGCTATAGAGAAATCGAGGAATCGGGTCTAAAACCTGCACTCTCTTTCGCCACATCTTTTATATGCTTTTGGTCTTTATCTCGATGCTTTATTTGGATTGGTGGCCGAGTCCTCCCCTTGCACATTATTTTGGTAACCACGTGCTTGACAATTCAGTACGGTTCGTTCAACACACATGGTTCCAACATGAGGGATGTTCAGAGGAGAGCAAGGTAGTTGTCACTCATCTAAGGCGTATTCCTCTCCGATCTCGGCAGGCTGTTTTACTGCATTGCTAGTTCGCTACATGCCCATACACATGACTCGCCACTTGCACCATAACAAAATAAATTTGAACTTACACCATGGGTCAGAACTATACCTGGAAATTTCTTGGGCCGGGCCAAACAAAGCCCAACGCAGAAACTTAGGCCCGGCCTGGCCGAACCGTTGGGCCAAAAATAGACCTAGGCCCAGCCCATAGAGTAAAAGCCCATCGGGCGTCGGGTTGGACCTCCTCCCTATTTTGCAAAAAATAGGCAAATAATGAAATTTGTAAATCCTTCACCAATTCAATCTTTCGTCACCACATATCATTAAAATTCCCTTAAAATTTACACCATAGAAAGAGAACTTACACCCGTAACATCGCGAGTTGAAGTGTCCACCATGTGTTGTCATTTGCCCGAGAGGAGAATTTCGCTAAGGTTATATTCGTACTTATCTGAAATTTGAAACTTCATTTTCATTTATTTTTCTTACATTATATGTACATAACTAAAATTTGAAATATCATTTTCAATTTTGCTAAAGGGGTCAATTTTGTTTGGAAGAAAGCTAGAGAGATTGCAAATTTCTTGATAATTTAAAAATATGATTTTCAACTTTGTTTTAGATAACAAGCCAAGAAGCCGAAGTGTTCACATCCCCCCCAGCTTATCCATTGAAATTCATATAATGGGGTTGAAAAGATGGTAATACCTACATCAAATTTCTAGACAAACACTATCTTCGTGCTCATTAACCTCCCCCATTGGCTTTCTTCCTTTGAAGATCGTTGTACCCTATTTTGGCATTTATGTAAGCAAGCAAACATTCATCATTTGTCTGGCGCTCTACGCGAGCTCACTGCATCTGGTCAACGTCCACATCGCTTCACCAGTATGTGCCACACATATTCCCCCTGTACCTTTATCAAAAAAAAAAAATCCCCTGTACCTCCTCGTTCCTCTTACTTTCACATCTTTCTCCAAGTGACACATGCGAGGCAGCTGGCCATTCATTCCTTACGATGACAAAGTTTTCTGTTTGATATTTGTTGGTGTAGGTAGGTTCCTTACGACTACATGCCGAGTTATAAGTGAGACATTTTCAGGTTGCAATAAAGAATTATATCTAGACCATCAAATTTACATCATGATTCGTGCTAGCCTGGGAATTGCTCATAGGTTGGAAATGAGACTTCGGTGACATCATTGGACTGAGATTTTGTTAAGTCTTAGTTGAATGAGCTCTATTTCCACTCTCTTCGCAGTCAACAAGAATCAAGCCAGTCATGTCGTCTTCTATATAACAAAAGCTGACGAGCCACCATATTACAAATGTCCTAATATCACGACTGTTTTTAGGCCAAGTAGACCTGTAAATTTGCGAATGCATGTAGTTGTATATATTACCTCCGTAAAAGGATGAAATTCTTGGTGATTGCAGATATGTCCAGTCATACCTTGGAAACTTTAGCAAAGGTTAACTTATATTCAACATATTATATTCAATTTGCACGTGCATCTCACCCTGGGAATGGTGTCAGTCTTCAAAACGAAGAAAAGTGATGATTACTACATTAATTATGATCAGTAGGACTCTAATGTCCGGCTGACAAAAGGATGAAGATAAAGCTCAGGAGTACGATATGCCTACTAAAATCCTAGCTACCAGTCCTGAATCATATAGTTTGCATGCTAGGCTTATCAAAAGAAAATCGCTCTGATGGTGCATTTTTGGCTGTATGTATGCATGGACAAAATTATCCTCATACATACATGTCAAAATTTCTTTCTTTTCTGCCACGTCCGCAACAACAATTCAATAGACTGGAAAATTCAAAAGGGGCTATATTTTTTTTTCGAAAAGGGGCTATATACGTTTCAACATTTTCTCCGATAAATCACGACTAGAACATTTCATCACGCATCGCATTCGGGAGGAAAGAGGAAATATATGGACGCGACCTGTCATCACCCACCACGGACCATCACAGACACACAGATCACACTGGGGGCTCCGAAGCCGATCGAACAGAGATACGTTTTAGGCGATAGATCGTTGTCAATTATCGCGGCGGCTAATTTAATCTCTCCTGGCAGCATGTTTCGCGGAAGCAATCTCTCCTTTTTTAGGGTGTCCGGGTCAGAAAAAGATTGACTGGACTGAAGCTGATGCTGATGACCGGAGACTGATGACCGGCGACGACGATGACTACACGGTAAACCTCTTGGGAGTCTTCGCCTACGATGAATCAAAAAACTTCTAGGGCAAATCGAAATCTCGGTTATATTAGGATCTTGACGCTGGCACAGCTCTTCAGTCTAATCTGGCAACCACCGAGTTTACCTCGAGCACCAGTCATGGCGTGGCCAGGTCTAATCCACCGCTGAAGTTAACTCTCCAAGAACTCGTGAGGACACCGATGGAAAATCAAACATGTCACCATTGATTGTTTACTTCCTCCATAGAAAACGAAGGACGGTTTGAACTTTAGATTTATATAACCGCTGCTGC
This sequence comes from Dactylis glomerata, assembly GCA_007115705.1. Classification (NCBI taxonomy): domain Eukaryota; kingdom Viridiplantae; phylum Streptophyta; class Magnoliopsida; order Poales; family Poaceae; genus Dactylis; species Dactylis glomerata. The sequence continues at coordinate 6,188,230 of QXEO01000545.1, read as the reverse complement.
GTTGAATAGCACTGCCGCAGTTCACAAGCAACTTCGCGGGATTGGGAGATCCTATGACACATACGTACGGATGATGCCGATATCTCGACGGCGTGGTATGGTGTGCATCCGGAAATTCTTGCGGGCGGGTCAACTGTGGCGAGGGGGCGGCGTCATGCCAGTCGCCGTGGACAGCCGCCGTGCAGATGCTGAGAGATGCAGATGCCACACGCTGGCCACTTGGGCACTTGGGTATGGTCCACATGCAAGTGGCGCTCGAGGAGCATCTCGTCTCTTGTCCCTCAAATCTTGCAAAATGATTTTAATGCCTAGACACCGCTCGTTCCAAGGTGCAGAAAAATGTCTCATGAAAAACAAACGAAAATCTAATTTTTTTGACAATCAATACCACATATATTTACAGTAATAAATAGTATATGGTAGAGATACACGAGCGGTCTTTGATGATTGCAAAATAAAGTCTAAAAGAGACTAGCAAATTTTTGAGGTTTTCAAACTCTTTTTTATAACACAATATTGTACTTTTCTGAAGGCAGCCCCGAGATAGATACCAAACCATAAACCTGTAAATATAAGGTTCTCCCATCATTTTAATTTAAGTCGTAATGCCAAGACTAACTGCACGCACGCAGCCATTGAAGTACTCAATCAACATCCGCAAAAGTACCAACACTAGTATGACATGGCAAAATAATCGAACAACTTGGTCGGCATTGCTCGGGAGTCGAGGGTACGAATCACCATTGTCGAGGACGTAGCAGCCGGGACAAATATTGCGAGCATAATCCTCCTCACGGCGACCAAGAGAAAAGATCCATAATTGATTCGGCGAAGCAAGATCTGAAGGACCATACCTAAAGGAGTTCGATCTTCCAACATCGTCATTGACGTCGGGAGGAAGATCTCGTCATCGATCGAAGGGCCGGATCAATTATTATAGACGATGCCATCTCCATTGACATATGGGCCAAAAAAAGTTGGCTATCAAATCCTAATCTAATCTTGTGAAAATACTATTTTTATTAAAACCTCCACTCATAGATCGGGTTCTCCACCCATCCTGACGTCGGCGAGGCCATCCGAAGGAGGGGGGACCAATCTATGGTGGAGTAGGAGGAGATGAGGCGGTGGCTGAGAAGTTTTCTGGTAATCCAAACCTCTATTTGTTTTTAACTTCTCAAACGAGAATCTATCGAATATATCCTGTATGACCAGTTGAAATAAGAAAAGAAAAAGGTCTAAACTGAAGGGACAATATGCATGGTTTGTTACGGATACCTAGATGGTAGCAGCATGGTGTATATGTGTAGTTTTAGCTGCTTGATCCAAGGAGTGAGGTGAAGCATGGGTTCCTGTCTCCAACGGTTAAGGAAATAAAGGGTGACCGGCCGGTAGACATGGCTCGTAGGACGGCGGATCATTTCCCGGCGAGGGCGTACTGATTGAAGCCGGCATGTTAGAGTAACATGGTCCCTCTTCCTCGTCGATTAGGTGGTCACCATGCTAGCTACTCACTCGATGTACGCCATTGACAGCCATCTGAGCCTCACGGAGCGATTCCAACTTCAGTCTCTAGTAATGTACCTACTGGCGTTGGCAGATCATCTTCCTGAATATTCATATGTAAACACAGTTACATATCCAGATAACTGAATGCCACTTGCATACATGGACAAGATGAGTTGCATTATGTTGAACATGGGAAGCCTTCAGACCAATTAGCCTACTTGCAGCATGGCCTCTCTGCCCTCTCTAGATGATAATAATAATAGTAGTATTACTAGTTTCTGAAAGGAATGGCCTTTTAGGATATCTAAAAGGATGAAATCATGCGATTGTTTTCGTCAAGAACATCAGTATTATTTTCCTATTTGGTTTGACTTGGGGCATGGCTCCCGGAGCAATCAGAGAGCTAATTTAACCTATCTGGCCCCAGAGAAATGTTCAATTATCACGACTTGTTTTCCCCAAAGGTCCATCAATCACACGCCTGGTTGTGATGATGGTGTCACAGTTGACTCCAGTTGGGTTTCTTTTTTCTGCTTTTGCAAACTGTACATACCAGTGCTGCACTTAATCGAGTTTTTCTGATCGAATATGGATTTCATTGCCTGCTCAATCATGTCATGCACTTAACAAAGTGCTGGAAAACCCCAGCTAGAAGCCAAAGAAACCCATTACAATCAAAACAAATCATGTGCAATTTCAGATCAGGCATATGCAATAATGGTTTTGGTAGGGTTGACCCCCCAGCCTGCCACTCACACATACATAATACATGCAGCTTCATCAGTCACCTCTCATGCCCCAGGGCCGGCCGCACACATAATTTGAGCTCCACATCACATGGGCACATGAGCTCGTTGCACAAGAGAGAGGAATCTTGTGCTGCTATCATCATCAGAAGGAATAGGATACTGGCAAGAGAAAAGTAAAGTTTGAAGACTTGGATACAGATGATTTAACAAGATACGTTGTTGTCTGAACATGTCTTGTTCCTTTTTATTTTTACCGGTGGTTACGTGTCGGAGATGTTTGACGGAATTGCTATTCTAAGCCTGTCGTGATAATGCAAGGATAATTTAGTTCCTCCCGAAGGCAAAGTTTTCAACTTGGGGGGTCATAGTCAAGTATTAGGTTAGAATTTCAGGTCCGAATAAAAAACGTCGTGACCACGCCGTATTTGGTTTTTGTTAGAGAAGTATAGACAAAATCCTTACCATATGTCGACATGAGAACACACAAGTAGTAACAAATACAGGGATTACATCAGGTTTTGGTGGAACCGTTCTTGATGGTGCCAGAACGGCATTCATTTCGTATTTTTGACATGAACAGAAGCATTCTTTTCTGAGCGCGAAACATTCAGAACAAGTCTTCCCTTGTGCTGCTATTAGCCATCGCTAGCGCTACAAGTCCTGACGTTAAGCAGAACAGCAACGTCAGAATTTATTGGCATATGGCCGTGCAGTTTGAATATGATCGCCTGTCCAGTATTGTGGGGGCAGTCAGTACTGATTTCTCATAATTGGTGAGCTTTCCCTTGGGGATGATTTGGTTTCAATTCATCAATGTCTTTAATTCAAGCAAGCTGCAACCAATCCTAGTTTAGATACAGAGTACCGTTGCCTACCAACAAGATCAGAGACAGAGTCCATTTTGCAGGCTGTCAGGCTGTCACTGGCAGCTCCATTGTGCTATAACTAGAAACAAGTTCAGAAAATTCTCTGAAGAAGTTTTAGAGAGCATAGAGACGATGTGCTCAACCATAGATAATAGCAATCCACAGGCACCATCAACAATGACAATGGAACTTTCTCCCATCTTTCAGATGAAAAAACAATCAGAGGCTTGGGATATCTGAACAATTTTGCTAAACCTCTGCTGGCAGTTTAATAAGTAAAAGAACTCCACATGATCTCGTGATCCTACTGGTTAACTAACCAAATGGCGCCAAAGTACTTTCAGATAAAAAAATCGGCACCAAATTGAGTTGCACCGGATCGCACTTTACATACCAAACTTTGTCATATTATCACCCCCAAATGGCAATTATAATCTCTTTGACGAATTCGTTTTCGGCACACTAACGTGGTTACCAGCTCTCATTGAAGCAATCTCAGTACTGCTAAATTAAAGACAGAACGCTGCTGCCTACTAACAAAATCAGAGACAGAGTCCCTTTTGCAGGTAAATTGTGCTGTCACTGACAGTTCCATGGTGCTAGCCGGAGACAGGTTCAGAATAATCCCTACAGAAGATTCAGAGAGTACACAAGATGATGTGCTGAACCGTTGAACATAGCAATCCACAGGCACCATCAACAATTACCACAATGGAGCGTTGTCCCATCTTTCAGTTGAACAAACACTCGAGGCTTGAACAATTTTGCTAAACCTAGGCTGGCAATGCAGTTTATTTAATAAGTAAAAGAACTCCACATGATCTTGTGATCCTACTGTTTAACTAACCAAATGCCACCAAAGTACTTTCAGATAAAATATGGCACCACAGTTGCCGAACGCAAAGCAGGCGATTAGCGAAGCACCGTACCGTACTTTACGAGCCAAACTTTGTCCTCTTATCACCCCCAACTGGCATTATAATCTCTTTGACGAGTTCGTTTTCGCCACACTAACGTGGTGACCAGCTCTGATCGATGCAATCTCAGCATGTTAACACTGTTTATTCTAATGATAGTATGCTAATGGGGTGACGTGTCGCTGGCAGAGGTACTTTGCATTATCCTAAAGGACATTGGTGTCCTACGTAGGTATCGCATTATCGGAGCTAAATAACAATCTAGACATCTAGCTAGCATTAGCCTTTGGTTACATCACAATGCAGGCTTAAAGCAGGTACATGTACCTGTTTACGGTTGCCAGTGCCCGGGTCTTTATCTAGACCTGTTCTTGCCTAAATTCAAAAGTTGGGCCCAAAAGTTAAAATATCTACACCCTTGTACCTCATCTTACTTTTGAACTTTAGACTTTCAACTTGTTTATATGTGCATGATTTTGGTGGCACGATTACGCTAGCTATCTTCGTAGCGTGAAGATCAGACGCCGGAACATGCGTTAAAGGAGAGTCCTGGTCGAACGCTGAAAGCTTCTACCGTTCTATGTACTCGTGCGTTATGGGTTATTGAACGAGCGAGACATGTATTAGTGGTCGAAGGGAGAATTACTTTTTTTGCGTGGAAATTGAGGTAGCCTACTGCCGTGAAGATCAGACACCGGATTATGGGAGCATGCATTGTTGCAGCTCGTCAAAGGTAAGTCTTGGTCGGAAGCTGAAAGCTTCTGCATACTCGTGCGTGATGGGCTACACTTGAACGATTGTTCAGTCAGTCCGCTAGCTCGTGTTTGTGCATGTTGTTTCAATTTTGCCGTGGGAATTTGTGTTTAGCGGTGGAAATTTCTTCGCTCGTGAAGTCATGGAGATATGGGCACTTCGCATCTTGCAGGGTAAGCTTGTACATAAATCTCAACGAGACAATGATTGATCGATCGATAAGTGGTCTACATTGATGGCGTTAGCCGTGGACTGCAGGAGGAGACGTGAACGGTGTTCGAAGAAACGCCGGATGCCGGTTTTGACCAGCATCTGGAGATCGTCGCTCGATCGATTACTCAAGTCGGGGTATTAGGAAAATAGCGTCCATGTTCACGATTTTGGTGCCGGAAATCGAGTAGAATAAGACCGTTCCCATCCAATGTAGTACGAACTCGAGAGGAAGGTTCAGTCAGTCCGCCCTTTTGGCCTAGCTCAGCTCATCTGCAGCTTTATTTTCTGTCCGTCTTGCGGTGTTGATTTTGGCGTGGAAACAGCTTATGGTTTTGCAGGTTAACAGCGTACACAGATCTCAATGATCGTCAATTGATCGGTAGTGTATGTCCGATTGTTTGGACAACCTTGTTATCGACTGCTCTACAAGACCGGGAATCACATTCGTGGAAACGGCGAATGCCGAGTTTGACCGACGCCTAGCAATCGTCGATGTCAAATTTCAGATAACATGAAAATGAATCCATGTTATGATATGGGGCAACAAACCGCGTAGAAAAATATCTTCCCCTCATTCAATCTTTCAAAAAACAGCATCTTTCCCTGATTCTGCTAGTCTGGTTCAACAATGGTGATCATTTCGAGAGTTCTATCCCCAGCTAGTACGTGAAAAAGATACCCTCTCAACAGCTTCCTCCGGGGTGTCACTTTATCTTGGAGAAGATACACCGCCCGCTTACGATGCGGTGTTAGGCTCCGCGTAGCCCGTCTGTCTTCACCTTCTTAACGGGCCAGGCCTAGTAGTCGCGAATTTTTCTTTTTCTGTTTTTTCCTTTTCTGTTTCTTTTCTTCTTTTCTGTTTTTTTTCTTTACTGTTTCTTTTTATTTTTTACTTTAATTTACTTAGAATTCTAAAATTTAAAATAATTTCAGATTTTAAAATTTGTTCAGATTTTCAAATTGGTTCGTAATTTAAAAATTTTAGATTTTTGTTTAGATTTCAAATTTGTTTGGATTTTGAATTTTCAAATTTTGATATTGTTCAAATTTTGAATTTGTTCAAATTCCAATTTGTTTATGTTTCCAATTTTTGTTTAGATTGCAAATTTGTTTGGATTTTGAATTTGTGTTCAGATTTCAAATTTATTTGGATTTTGAATTTTTGTTTAGATTTCAAATTTGTTTGGATTTTGAATTTTTGTTCAGATTTCAAATTTGTTTTGATTATGAATTTTTGTTCAGATTTCAAACATTTTTTGATTTTGAAGTTTTGCTCACATTTAGAATAAAATGTTTTGGATTTTGATTTTTTTGTTCAGATTTCAAATTTATTTGGATTTTGAAATTTTGTTCACATTTTGAATTTTTGTTTGGAATTTGAATTTGTTTAATTTCAAAATTATTCGAATTTGTTTAGATTTTGTATTTGTTAGAATTCGAATTTGTTCATATTTGGAAAAAAAATCTAATTTCAAATTTGTTTGAATTTTTGTTCAGATTTAGGAAAAAATAAATTTCTTCAGATTTAAAAAAAAGAAAAAGAAAAAAAAAACGCTGATGGGCCGGCCCATTTGGGAGGAGCGTGCGTGCGGCGCTCGCTTCCGCGCCGCAGAAGGTGGAGGCGAGGAGCGCCCTCCAGGAGATGCCCAAACGCGGGCTATTCAGTTTGCGGTCACCAAGTTGTTTGGCACAGGCTCACAGGTGACTTTCTTCGCTGCAATCACATCGCGGTACCGCAAGTTGATGGTGTCAATTACTGAGAGGGTCATTTCTGGGTCAAATTCGAATAGTCCAAATAATACCGGTTGAAATCGTTTGAACACAAATATCTCCGTTACGGTGACGACTCGGCGCTCCACTTGGCAGGATACCCCATTATTGCTTTGCCACCGTGGCTGTGATACGTCTCAAACGTATCTATAATTTTTGATGTTCCATGCTTGTTTTTACACTATTTGCCTTGCGTTTTGTTACACTTCGTGGCGTTTTTATGCGATTTCCGGAACTAACCTATTGACAAGATGCCACAGTGCCAGTTCCCTGTTTTCTGCTATTTTTGTGTTTCAGAAAAGCTGCACAGGAAATATTCTCGAAATTGGACGAAACAAAAGCCAGAAGTCTTATTTTTCCCGGAAGCTTCCCGAAGACCGAAAGAGAGCCGGAGGGGGGCCAGAGGCCGCCCTCACACATAGGTGGCACGACCCAGGCCCTGGCCGCGCCACCCTGGTGTGAGGAGCCCCTGGCTGCCCACTGACGACGCCCCTTCGCCTATATAAAGCCTCGGGACGGAAAACCCTAAGGGAGTCGACATTTTTCCCGGAACAGTTCCGCAACTCCGCCGTCGTCGTCGATGAATTTCGGGGGACAGAAGTCTCTGTTCCGGCACCCTGCCGGGACGGGGAAGTGCCCCCGGAGCCATCTCCATCAGTCTCCATCACCGTCTCCGCCGTCTCCATCGACCTCACCGCCATCTCCATCAACCTTGCTGTCTCCTATGATGAGGAGGGAGTAGTTCATCCCCGGGGCTGAGGGCTCTACCGGTAGCTATGTGGTTCACCTCTCTCTCCCATGATGTGATCTTTATGTGATCGTGAGCTTTGTATCATGTTGAACAAGTAGATGTTATTATTCAGATATTATGTGTACTCTAGTGGTGTTATTAAAGTAATCTATTCCTCCTGCCATGGTGTAATGGTGACAGTGCGTGCATCATGGTGGTACTTGGTCTAGGCTACGATTGTGATCTCTTATGGATTATGAGAATAATTATCACTATGATAGTATTGAAGTGATCTATTCCTCCTTTCATGGTGTAATGATGACAGTGTGTGCACCGTGTTAGTACTTGGTCTAAGTTGCAATAATATTTATCTTGAGTTGTGATTTGATTTGGATATCTCTATGAGCGGTGTTTGTCAAGTACTTGATGAACTTTAAGGGGTGCTTCTGTAGCCACTACGCAATGATTAGTGTTATTCAATAGGAGAGTAATTTAGAGTACCATAGTGAAGAGAAGTGATTTATTTGTTCAATCATGTTATATTTGTTGGGAGTGTGTCCACTAGTGAAAGTATGATCCCTAGGCCTTGTTTCTAAGCTTTGCACACCGTTTACTTGCTATTTTGTTACATGTTTGCTCGCAGTGATTTTTATTCCAGATTGCATTTACTACTTATAATCATCTATACCACTTGTATTTCGCTATCTCTTCGCTGAACTAGTGCACCTATACATCTGACAAGTGTATTGGGTGTGTTGGGGACACAAGAGACTTTCTGTATCGTAATTGCAGGGTTGCTTGAGAGGGATAGCTTTGACCTCTTCCTCCCTGAGTTCGATAAACCTTGGGTGATCCACTTAAGGGAAACTTGCTGCTGCTCTACAAACCTCTGCACTTGGAGGCCCAACAAGTGTCTACAAGAATAGAAGTGCGTAGACATCAGGCTGCCAAGTGGCGTACCTCGTCCACGTAACCTTTCTATTCTCGCCCCATTGTTCTTCAAGCTCTTGCTCCCGCTCGCCTACCGAGATCTTAGAGTACCACAGCGCTGCTGGCGCCGCGCAGGGGACATGGCCTCGAGGTTGAAAGCGGGTTCTCCTCGCTGCGGATCTGGCAAGATCGGGATCGGGAACTGGGAAGATTTGGAGGAGGTTGTTCTCGTGCTGGAGAAGTTGGGGCGGAAGCCAGTGATCATGCGGAGGTTGCTCTCGTACTGGAGAAATGGAGGCTGTTCTCAGCCTTCCATCAATTCGAGCAGCTCTAAGAGAAATGGAGAAGTAACAGGTATGCAAAATCTGAATTCTCTCTGAATTTGAATATATACGATGAATACTCTCTGAATATGCACATATAACGCTAGATTCTATTATATTGCTCTTGCTCTCTGGTGAATTGCAGATTATCATGTTCCAGGACAGCATCATCCTCTTGCTCTACTATGTCCTGAACTTAGTTATGATCATCAACCTTTCTGTCAACTGTAGCATTACAAATATGATTATCTGCGGCATCTTTTTGCCAAGTATCCTCATCTGCTTCTCCTTCTTGACAAGTAGATTGTTCTGCTTTCGATTGTGTTTCTTGTCCTGTTATATGACTTGTATGAATATCTACTGGTGGTTGTGGTTCTTGAGTAGTTCCATGATTTCTGTGAAATATTACTGGACGCCAATTCCTTAAACATTTATCTCATTTCTCTGATGTGATCCAGTAGATATTATGTTGCCATGTAGATGGTCAGTCTGACTGCTGGCTCATGTGCCCTTCCATGCTTGAGCAAATCACTTCTCAAACATTGCACAAAATTTGTGTGATCAGCATATAGGTTCAGTACTGTCAACTTTCAGTCGATGTCAACTATGTGTGTATCATTAACTAATTTACTATTTTCTGATGCTGGAGCCAGAAGATCATGTCAATTTAGCAAATCCACCAACTGAACATCAATACTTTGCACGAAAACTAGCACATAAAAATCAACAAAAATGCTGCATTTTTTGAATCTTGCAAAGAACGGAGGGAACATGACAGCTTCCAGAGAAGGCTAGAGGGGGAATTGGCAGTACCTAGCTTTTAAGTAATAGCAAAATATAGATAATCATAACACGACAAAATATGTCAATTTAGCAAATCCAAACAACAGAAGATTATTCCATTGCTTGGTCATACAGATAAACATAACACAACAAAATATGTCTGTTACAAGCAGATAATCAATCACAGAGTCATTACACATCATCATACTAGTGTTCGTTAACTAAAGTTTAAAAGTAGAACACTTCAAGGTAACTAGTCTTCTAGCTATTCCCAACGATGAGTTGGGGGAGCCCCAGGCATTGTTTGGAAGATCCACATTGGCGCCTCCCTCTCATTGTAATAAGTGGGTCCGTATATCAGTTGTGATCCTATTGCCGGAGCTCCTCCATTCATATGTATATGGCTCCAATCTGGCACTGGCCTCTGGGTGTAGGGACGGGCTCGATGGTATGCAACAAACACACAGTCTTCTTGTAACAAGGACATGCCTTGTCCAGCAAATGGACCAGCTTTTGCAACATCATAACAGGGTTCTCGGTAGAAGATTGGGTTGTTGATTCCAAGAAATACTGAAAGCCCGTGCAGATGCTCCTGCCTGATCCACACTGGACCATCAATAGGATCTTCGGCTTCCGGGCGAAGATTAAAGGGATGCCTTGCGAAAACATGGCACCGTAGACTAGGATAAGTGCTCAACCGTATCCCATCTTCAAACTGTGCAGGAGCATTGCTGTTTCTATCACCATCTATCTGAATCCAAAGAAGATCGAAATTGCCATAATGGTAGGTATTGGATGCCAAGAACCAGGTAGTTTGTGAATTAACCACTAGAACTTCTTCAACGTCTTCATCCGGATCGGCAGGAAATGCATCTCCTTTAGCCACATCGCCAGCAACTGCAGCAGCTTGAGCCGCATCGCCAGCAACTGGATCCTCGATGTTCGGGGCAAGTATTAGATGCGGGCCTTCATCTGTGCCTGCGTACATAAGAAGATAAGCCACAATACAACAATACAGTAAGCAGGTAGAACTACCTAGAAATTCAGATAGAAAGAGGGCATAACTCACCCCAAGTATGTGGTTCCCAAACCAGAATATCTCCTCGTGGTTCTGTAACTGCGTACATGCGGAACAAATCTGTCTGATCACCGAATAGATGAATTGCACAGGCATCGACATACCTGCGAGGTGCAAGGTGGTAATTTTTGAGGATGACCCAGCCGTTGTCTTGTTGACTGTCTACATAGGCGATCAGTTTGTCAAAGATCACGATTGCTTCATAATGCCACTGATCACTGCATTTTTCCTTGTAAGGGGTCTTTGTAATCTTTATCTTCAGAAGCTGTAACTCACACTGCTTGTACGAAAACATGCATGTTCGAAACCTGGGGAAAACACCAATATGAGCCAGTAATGGGAGAGGCAGAGTCACTTCTCTGTACATGTGGCGGATCTTCAGGAGGCCGTTATTCATGAGTAATGCCATCCAGTCACCGTTACTTCCTACCCAATGCCCTCTTCCATCGGAGTCATTGCAATGCACGTGTGCTTTAAGCATCTTCTTGTTTAACGGCATGAAGAGGGCGTCAATGCCCTGCAATTGAATTTGTTTGGAAACTTTGTAAAAATTAAGGTGTTCCACAGAAGGAAAAGTTTGCTTGAATAGATGGAATACTATATAGGTAAACCGTTACAAAAAGAGCGGTCGTGGGCAGAGTAACAGTTGTACATCATTTTCTAAGCACTGCCTCAGCTGTACCCTCTATCTGAACTGTTAATAGGTGCATCAAGATACGTGCTAGTCTTTTTTTCCCTCTCAAACAACTTCTCTTTTTTGTATCTCTCACTCTATATAACATTTGAATCTGAAACTTTGCATTTTACTCAAACATTTGAGATAGAATGTGGGAAAAATAGTTCAGGATTTTTATTATACTATATATATACTTTTTAAAACAATTTTTGTTGAATTTTAAATATTTGAATAAGTTAAATTTCACACAAAAAATCAGAAATATTTTTTCCACATTCTAGTTGTAATATTACAGCGATCTGCAAAGTTTAAAATCTGTATGTTACATAGTTTGAGAGATATAAAGAAGACAAATTCAAAAAAGTATGAGAGTGTAGGTGAGACCCTGCTTAGACAAAACTTTTCCATTCCAATTTTTGGTATTTAAAAAGTCATTGCATGGTATTCTACAGAATGCTCACTGGATTGCAAGAACATTGTTTGGTAAAAAAATGATGTGCCTACTAGATGTTCGACAGAAGGATAACTATGCTTGAATATATCATAAACACATACAAGATGGAAAACTAAATCTGTAAACCGAAACCCTAAAAGGCGTCATGGGCGGAGTAACTTCATTTTTCAGAAATATTGTATCTAAAAAGTCGATGCATGCAAGGTGTTTGACAGAGAGATCGGTGGATTGCAAGAACATAAACAGACAGGAGATCAATATATATATATATAACAGAATACTGAATCTAGTTACTCTTACTTGTGCATCGCTATCATGTGGCCACGAGGATTCGTCAGCGTGGAGCAGGCCCGGCGCATCAAGCGGTAGATTCGGGGTCCCTCGAATGGCACGACGCATGCCAACCATGCCGACAGCAAGGCGAGCATCACTTAAGATGTCGACCCGCTCGACTATGTTCTCAACCAATGGGTAGTGGAGATTACCCCACCCCATGGATTCGTGGTAACAATCAGCAATGGGCTCTTTTGGAGTCGAACGCTGACGCTTCCCCCCCTGGGGTTCGTCCCACCCAGACCCAGACATGACCTGTGCCGGCAAATGCGGGCGGTGGCGACGTGATGGAAAGAGAAGCGGTGATGTGATGGAATGGAAATAAGAGGGCGCAGCGGTGTTGTGGAGAAGATGGGGAATGAGGCGATGAACTGCCTAGCGCAGGGTAATAAGTGAAAGTTGGCGTTGGGAAGGAGAGGGGGCGGCGGCGGTTCACTGTACAAGGAGTGAAAATAATATTTTATCTCCGCCGTGGGCCCTCATTGCAACACGCTTCCTGCCCGCCAGTGCAATCCCCGTACAAGGCATGCGCACGCAGTTCAAAAATTAGTTTGACGTCCATCTTTCTCCAACAAATTATGCCATGAAATTTGTATTTTAAAGTTTCAAAAAATTTCGAAACAAAATTCTTGTGATAGGCATTGTTGAATGCTATAAACCGGTACAAATCTCAATATGAAATACTTTATATTCTATTCTACACAAAAAAGACAAAATCTAACATATTATATAGTGAATAGTACATGATTGAACACTACATAATTTTATTAGATTTGACCATATTTGTGTAGCCTAGAATATAAAGAATTTCATATTGTAATTAGTACCGGTTTGTAGCATTCAACATTGCCTATCACAAAAAAAGACAAATTCCTAAGAAAAAGATGTACTTTCTTACTACTATTTTAATACTATTTACATTCACAAATTTATCTTCTTATATCTTTCAAAATTCAACATATCTTTGTATGTATTTAACGCCAATTTTTTTGAAAACATAGAAGTTTGAGAATTTGAACTTTTAAAAATTCTGAAATTGTATGGAGCATCGGTGCCCATTTGCACCAAATCCCTTATCGAATCCAATGATACATCTTTTATGAACTTTTCAAAATTCTCAAAGTGTTGGGAGTATATTATTTTACAAGGTGCACATGACGGGCGCTCTGACTTGCGAAGCGTGACTTGAGAGTCATTGACAGATGGGTCCCCCATGTGATGGGACCCGCGTGCAGTGAGGGCAAGTCAGAGACAAGTTAGAGTGGGTAAGTCAAGGCCTCGCTCTGGACATCAACGACACTCATGCGCATGTCTGGGCATCTCCGGCAGAGCGCGCACAGAGCGCGCTCTGGACATCAACGGAAGGCATGGCCGCGCTCTGGGCATCTCCGGCCCCTTATACTAATACACTTCAGTACATAGGGAAAACACACTTACTAAATCATATATAAGGATGGTCCTCAGACACTTACATATATAGGTGGAACGAACAGTACATGAATCTAGTATGGAGGGAGAGGAAGCAGACATCTTCTCATGATAGTAATTCTACAGAACGCTTCGTAGCATACATACGCATCCTTTGCGGCGTAGTGGATATGCTCTGGCTGTAGTTCCCGAAGATGCCAGGTGTTGTGCAGCTTCTTGTTGCGGAAATCCTCCTTGTAGTCTTTGAACTTGCGGTCGATGATTAGTTTCGCCATGTTGGCCAAGCCGGTCCTGGCTTGGAACGGGACGTTAAAGTGATCTTGTAAGTCCACGTGGTTTGGTATGTGGGCGCCCAGGGCTTCAAGCTTGCTGGTGTCTTGGCGCTTGTCCATAGATGCGAAGGAAATGTCGGGGCGGTTGAGGAACTGTATGAGCTGAGGACAGTTCCTTGTTGCCACAGATTCGTGCCAGAGTAGGCAGTGATCGCGCATGCACAGTTGCAGGAGGGCGGCGCGGGGAGGCTTGGTGATGGTGTACTCGAGGTCAAGGCCGATGATCCGCTCTTGGTCCCGCTCGCCGAGCCAACGCTCAAACATGGCGATGAACTTGGTCGCCTCTCTCGGGTCGGTTGTGTGCATCACCGTGAGGACAGTGTCACCATGAGCAGGGACCTTGTGGTAGTCGGTGAAGACATTGCCATAGGTCTCCATGACGGCCGCGGCGCAAGGAGTAGGAGTGGAGGGGGGAGGGGGTTATCTCTGGAGAAGACAAAGTTGGGGATCCAATTGTTTTCCAGGCCGCGAGATCATGGGATAAATAGTGCACGACGGGTCGCTGGCACGCCGCGTAAGTAAATGCAGTGTAGCGCTTTGGGGGTGCTTTGGAAGTTGAACCCCCCACGCGAGCCCCCGTCGCTTCATTTATGAGAGAAGAGGAAGTTGGGGAAGCAATTGTTTTGCAGGCACGCCGCGGTAAATGCCAGTCTACCGCTTTGGAAATTGAACCAGTCGCTTCATTTCGTTTCTGAGAGCGCGCTAGACCGACGTGTCACCATGGGCCCCGGTACACCGGTCCACTTGTAAGTGAGACGCTGGTATCGTGGGTAAGGATGTACTTACGTTTACCACCAGGCAGCAATTAAAGAGTCTCGTTGTTGGGTCCCCTCGTTGTTTGACTACATGTAGCAGAGCGACAGTCTGAAAAAGGAGATAGCGTGCAAGAGGGGAATAAATCCGCTCTCGTCTGACACGCGGAAGGAATAGAGAACAAAATCTTACCATTGAAATGCTTCTCATCGAGGTCACTTGCTCCATGAGCCAAACGAGTGAGACAAACTAGTCCAGGTTTAGCATCCGAAGCATGTGGGGACCCACTTGTCTGGGTAAGGTTTGGTCCGACGTGTGTCTGGGGACCCACTTGTCAATAGTGTTCTAGGACTTCGTGGGGCCACATGTCATTAGGGTTAGGATTCGTGGCCAGCGGAAAAACCCAAGCAACTGACGCGTGGTAGCAAGTTGTGTGTAGCAGTGGGATGAGAATTCACAGGGCAGCGAGATTTCAAAGGCAAGTAAATTGACGAGACACGCCGTAGTCTGACAAAGGCGTGCTCAAGAGATCTCAGTAGCATCATCATCGCTCAATCTACTCTGGAGACTAGTTCAGTAGATGGAGGAGTTCCCTTCCATGGGTAATAGCTTGCAACTAGGTCAAAATCACAACTTAAGCGGATTAACAAGACATCTAACGCCAGGGGCCCACTAGTCAGTGCTGATGTGGCATTGCATGTACACATGACCATGGTTTGTGCAAGTTCCACAGCAAACTTTGGAACCATGGTCCCATTTTTGGTGGAGATGTGCATCTTTGTATTCCAAACCACTTTTGCAACTAGTGTTTTTCCAGTTTCCACAAAAAAACTGCATTTTCCATTTTTCAGGTGCCCGGAGGGGTCGAAACAGCTGCTTTTTTGTGAAGTGGCCACCAAGGGCATTGTTCAAAACATGACCACTCTATTTTTCATTGGTGGGGGACCTGTCAGGGGTGCCACATCCAGGAGGCTAGGAATTATCTCGGCCTGCTGCCATATAATGAATTATTTTTGCCCTAAATCCTTTTTAATCCAATTTTCCACTGGGGCTACAAGAAATGCACACCAGAAAAATTGGGGAAAAATATAGGGAGGTCCCCTAGGGGTGTGGGACCCTAGAACCAAGACCAAACCATGGTTCCCACCCCACCTGGCAGACATCGATGGCACAGCGAGTCTGACCTAGATCTCGGAGGGGGGCCTAGGGAATTCATAAAAAATCAAAAAAAAATGGAAAAATACTGCATGGAGTCATGGTGAGTGATGATCACCTAGGAAAAATACCAAACATGCCATCCCAAGGGTTCACATGTGGACTCTCCCACAGAGAGGTGCTTCTAGGCAGGAGTTCTCTTGGTCTTTCTTGGTAGATGACCATGGTTTGTGCAAGTTCCACAGCAAACTTTGGAACCATGGTCCCATTTTTGGTGGAAATGTGCATCTTTGCATTCCAAACCACTTTTGCAACTAGTGTTTTTCCAGTTTCCACATAAAAATGCATTTTCTATTTTTCACGTGCCCGGAGGGGTCGAAACAGGTGCTTTTTTGTGAAGTGGCCACCAAGGGCATTGTGCAAAACATGACCACTCAATTTTTCATGGGGGGGGGGGGGGGGGACCTGCCAGGGGTGCCACATCCAGGAGGCTAGGAATTATCTCGGCCTGCTGCCATATAATGAATTATTTTTGCCCTAAATCCTTTTTAATCCAATTTTGCACTGGGGCTACAAGAAATGCACACCAAAAAAATTGGGGAAAAATACAGGGAGGTCCCCAGGGGGTGTGGGACCCTAGAACCAAGACCAAACCATGGTTCCCACCCCACCCGGCAGACATCGATGGCACCGCGAGTCTGACCTAGATCTCAGAGGGGGGCCTAGGAAATTTAGAAAAAATCAAAAAAATGGAAAAACAGTGCATGGAGTCAAGGTGAGTGATGCATCACCTAGTAAAAATACCAAACATGCCATCCCAAGGGTTCACATGTGGACTCTCTCACAGAGAGGTGCTTCCAGGCAGGAGTTCTCTTGGTCTTCCTTGCCAGATGACCATGGTTTGTGCAAGTTCCACATCAAACTTTGGAACCATGGTCCCATTTTTGGTGGAGATGTGCATCTTTGCATTCCGAACCACTTTTGCAACTAGTGTTTTTCCATTTTCCACATAAAACTGCATTTTCTATTTTTCAGGTGCCCGGAGGGGTTGAGACAGGTGCTTTTTTGTGAAATGGCCACCAAGGGCATTGTGCAAAACATGACCACTCTATTTTTCATGGGTGGGGGACCTGCCAGGGGTGCCACATCCAGGAGGCTACAAATTATCTCGGCCTGCTGCCATATAATGAATTATTTTTGCCCTAAATCATTTTTAATCCAATTTTGCACTTGGGCTACAAGAAATGCACACCAGAAAAATTGGGGAAAATACAGGGAGGTCCCCTGGGGGTGTGGGACCCTAGAACCAAGACCAAACCATGGTTCCCACCCCACCTGGCAGACATCGATGGCACCGCGAGTCTGACCAAGATCTCGGAGGGGGGCCTAGGGAATTCAGAAAAATCAAAAAAATGGAAAAACAGTGCATGGAGTCATGGTGAGTGATGCATCACCTAGGAAAAATACCAAACATGCCATCCCAAGGGTTCACATGTGGACTCTCTCACAGAGAGGTGCTTCCAGGCAGGAGTTCTCTTTGTCTTCCTTGGCAGATGACCATGGTTTGTGCAAGTTCCACAGCAAACTTTGGAACCATGGTCCCATTTTTGGTGGAGATGTGCATCTTTGCATTCCAAACCACTTTTGTAACTAGTGTTTTTCCAGTTTCCACATAAAAAATGCATTTTCCATTTTTCAGGTGCCCGGAGGGGTCGAAACAGGTGTTTTTTTTGTGAAGTGGCCACCAAGGGCATTGTGCAAAACATGACCACTCTATTTTTCATGGGGGGGGACCTGCCAGGGGTGCCACATCTAGGAGGCTAGGAATTATCTCGGCCTGCTGCCATATAATGAATTATTTTTGCCCTAAATCCTTTTTAATCCAATTTTGCACTGGGGCTACAAGAAATGCACACCAGAAAAATTGGGGAAAAATACAGGGAGGTCCCCTGGGGGTGTGGGACCCTAGAACCAAGACCAAACCATGGTTCCCACCCCACCTGGCATACATCGATGGCACCGTGAGTCTGACCTAGATCTCGGAGGGGGGCCTAGGGAATTCAGAAAAAATCAAAAAAAAATGGAAAAACAGTGCATGGAGTCATGGTGAGTGATGCATCACCTAGGAAAAATACCAAACATGCCATCCTAAGGGTTCACATGTGGACTCTCTCACAGAGAGGTGCTTCCAGGCAGGAGTTCTCTTGGTCTTCCTTGGCAGATGACCATGGTTTGTGCAAGTTCCGTAGCAAACTTTGGAACCATGGTCCCATTTTTGGTGGAGATGTGCATCTTTGCATTACAAACCACTTTTGCAACTAGTGTTTTTCCAGTTTCCACATAAAAAATGCATTTTCCATTTTTCAGGTGCCCGGAGGGGTCGAAACAGGTACTTTGTTGTGAAGTGGCCACCAAGGGCATTGTGCAAAACATGACCACTCTATTTTTCATGGGTGGGGGACCTGCCAGGGGTGCCACATCCAGGAGGCTAGGAATTATCTCGGCCTGCTACCATATAATGAATTATTTTTGTCCTAAATCATTTTTAATCCAATTTTGCACTGGGCTACAAGAAATGCACACCAGAAAAATTGGGCAAAAATACAGGGAGGTCCCCTGGGGGTGTGGGACCCGAGAACCAAGACCAAACCATGGTTACCACCCACCTGGCAGACATCGATGGCACCGCGAGTCTGACCTAGATCTCGGAGGGGGGCCTAGGGAATTCAGAAAAAATCAAAAAAATAGAAAAACAGTGCATGCAATCGTGGTGAGTGATGCATCACCTAGGAAAAATACCAAACATGCCATCCCAAGGGTTCACATGTGGACTCTCTCACAGAGAGGTGATTCCAGGCAGGAGTTCTCTTGGTCTTCCTTGGCAGATGACCATGTTTTGTGCAAGTTCCACATCAAACTTTGGAACCATGGTCCCATTTTTGGTGGAGATGTGCATCTTTGCATTCCAAACCACTTTTGCAACTAGTGTTTTTCCAGTTTCCACATAAAAAATGTATTTTCCATTTTTAAGGTGCCCGGAGGGGTCGAAACCGGTGCTTTTTTGTGAAGTGGCCACCAAGGGCATTGTGCAAAACATGACCACTCTATTTTTCATGGGTGGGGGACCTGCCAGGGGTGCCACATCCAGGAGGCTATGAATTATCTTGGCATGCTGCCATATAATGAATTATTTTTGCCCTAAATCCCTTTTAATCCAATTTTGCACTGGGCTATAAGAAATGCACACCAAAAAAATTGGAGAAAAATACAGGGAGGTCCCCTGGGGGTGTGGGACCCTAGAACCAAGACCAAACCATGGTTCCCACCCCACCTGGTAGACATCGATGGCACCGTGAGTCTGACCTAGATCTCGGAGGGGGGCCTAGGGAATTCAGAAAAATCAAAAAAATGGAAAAACAGTGCATGGAGTCATGGTGAGTGATGCATCACCTAGGAAAAATACCAAACATGCCATCCCAAGGGTTCACATGTGGACTCTCTCACAGAGAGGTGCTTCCAGGCAGGAGTTCTCTTGGTTTTCCTTGGCAGATGACCATGGTTTGTGCAAGTTCCACAGCAAACTTTGGAACCATGGTCCCATTTTTGGTGGAGTTGTGCATCTTTGCATTCCAAACCACTTTTGCAACTAGTGTTTTTCCTGTTTCCACATAAAAAATGCATTTTCCATTTTTCAGGTGCCCGAAGGGGTCGAAACAGGTGTTTTTTGTGAAGTGGCCACCAAGGGCATTGTGCAAAACATGACCACTCTATTTTTCATGGGTGGGGAACCTGCCAGGGGTGCCACATCCAGGAGGCTACGAATTATCTCGGCCTGCTGCCATATAATGAATTATTTTTGCCCTAAATCCTTTTTAATCCAATTTTGCACTGGGGCTATAAGAAATGCACACCAGAAAAATTGGGGAAAAATACAGGGAGGTCCTCTGGGGGTGTGGAACCCTAGAACCAAGACCAAACCATGGTTCCCACCCCACCTGGTAGACATCGATGGCACCATGAGTCTGACCTAGATCTCGGAGGAGGGCCTAGGGAATTCAGAAAAAATAAAAAAAAATGGAAAAATAGTGCATGGAGTCATGGTGAGTGATGCTTCACCTAGGAAAAATACCAAACATGCCATCCCAAGGGTTCATTTGTGGACTCTCTCACAGAGAGGTGCTTCCAGGCAGGAGTTCTCTTGGTCTTCCTTGGCAGATCACCATGGTTTGTGCAAGTTCCACAGCAAACTTTGGAACCATGGTCCCATTTTTGGTGGAGATGTGCATCTTTGCATTCCAAACCACTTTTGCAACTAGTGTTTTTCCTGTTTCCACATAAAAATGCATTTTCCATTTTTCAGGTGCCCGGAGGGGTCGAAACAGGTGTTTTTTTGTGAAGTGGCCACCAAGGGCTTTGTGCAAAACATGACCACTCTATTTTTCATGGGTGGGGGACCTGCCAGGGGTGCCACATCCAGGAGGCTAGGAATTATCTCGCCCTGCTGCCATATAATGAATTATTTTTACCCTAAATCCTTTTTAATCCAATTTTGCACTGGGGCTACAAGAAATCCACACCAAACAAATTGGGGAAAAATACAGGGAGGTCCCCTGGGGGTGTGGGACCCAAGAACCAAGACCAAACCATGGTTCCCACCCCACCTGGCAGACATCGATGGCACCGCGAGTCTGACCTAGATCTCGGAGGGGGGCTAGGGAATTCAGAAAAAATCAAAAAAAATGGAAAAACAGTGCATGGAGTCATGGTGAGTGATGCATCACCTAGTAAAAATACCAAACATGCCATCCCAAGGGTTCACATGTGGACTCTCTCACAGAGAGGTGCTTCCAGGCAGGAGTTCTCTTGGTCTTCCTTGGCACATGACCATGGTTTGTGCAAGTTCCACAGCAAACTTTGGAACCATGGTCCCATTTTTGGTGGAGATGTGCATCTTTGCATTCTGAACCACTTTTGCATCTAGTGTTTTTCCAGTTTCCATATAAAAAATGCATTTTCCATTTTTTAGGTGCCCGGAGGGGTCAAAACAGGTGTTTTTTTGTGAAGTGGCCACCAAGGGCATTGTGCAAAACATGACCACTCTATTTTTCATGGGTGGGGGACCTGCCAGGGGTGCCACATCCAGGAGGCTAGGAATTATCTCGCCCTGCTGCCATATAATGAATTATTTTTACCCTAAATCCTTTTTAATCCAATTTTGCACTGGGGCTACAAGAAATCCACACCAAACAAATTGGGGAAAAATACAGGGAGGTCCCCTGGGGGTGTGGGACCCAAGAACGAAGACCAAACCATGGTTCCCACCCCACCTGGCAGACATCGATGGCACCGCGAGTCTGACCTAGATCTCGGAGGGGGGCTAGGGAATTCAGAAAAAATCAAAAAAAATGGAAAAACAGTGCATGGAGTCATGGTGAGTGATGCATCACCTAGTAAAAATACCAAACATGCCATCCCAAGGGTTCACATGTGGACTCTCTCACAGAGAGGTGCTTCCAGGCAGGAGTTCTCTTGGTCTTCCTTGGCACATGACCATGGTTTGTGCAAGTTCCACAGCAAACTTTGGAACCATGGTCCCATTTTTGGTGGAGATGTGCATCTTTGCATTCTGAACCACTTTTGCATCTAGTGTTTTTCCAGTTTCCATATAAAAAATGCATTTTCCATTTTTTAGGTGCCCGGAGGGGTCAAAACAGGTGTTTTTTTGTGAAGTGGCCACCAAGGGCATTGTGCAAAACATGACCACTCTATTTTTCAAGGGTGGGGGACCTGCCAGGGGTGCCACATCCAGGAGGCTAGGAATTATCTCGCCCTGCTGCCATATAATGAATTATTTTTACCCTAAATCCTTTTTAATCCAATTTTGCACTGGGGCTACAAGAAATCCACACCAAACAAATTGGGGAAAAATACAGGGAGGTCCCCTGGGGGTGTGGGACCCAAGAACGAAGACCAAACCATGGTTCCCACCCCACCTGGCAGACATCGATGGCACCGCGAGTCTGACCTAGATCTCGGAGGGGGGCTAGGGAATTCAGAAAAAATCAAAAAAAATGGAAAAACAGTGCATGGAGTCATGGTGAGTGATGCATCACCTAGTAAAAATACCAAACATGCCATCCCAAGGGTTCACATGTGGACTCTCTCACAGAGAGGTGCTTCCAGGCAGGAGTTCTCTTGGTCTTCCTTGGCACATGACCATGGTTTGTGCAAGTTCCACAGCAAACTTTGGAACCATGGTCCCATTTTTGGTGGAGATGTGCATCTTTGCATTCTGAACCACTTTTGCATCTAGTGTTTTTCCAGTTTCCATATAAAAAATGCATTTTCCATTTTTTAGGTGCCCGGAGGGGTCGAAACAGGTGTTTTTTTGTGAAGTGGCCACCAAGGGCATTGTGCAAAACATGACCACTCTATTTTTCATGGGTGGGGGACCTGCCAGGGGTGCCACATCCAGGAGGCTACGAATTATCTCGGCCTGCTGCCATATAATAAATTATTTTTGCCCTAAATCCTTTTTAATCCAATTTTCCACTGGGCTATAAGAAATGCACACCAGAAAAATTGGGGAAAAATACAGGGAGGTCCCCTGGGGGTGTGGGACCCTAGAACCAAGACCAAACCATGGTTCCCACCCCACCTGGCAGACATCGATGGCACCGTGAGTCTGACCTAGGTCTCGGAGGGGGGCCTAGGGAATTCAGAAAAAATCAAAAAAATGGAAAAACAGTGCATGGAGTCATGGTGAGTGATGCATCACCTAGGAGAAATACCAAACATGCCATCCCAAGGGTTCACATGTGGACGCTCTCACAGAGAGGTGTTTGCAAACATTGCATGACATGGTTTCATAACTGTTCTTAACATAATAAACACAAAGTACTTCAATGTGTTCAGTTCATTACATAATTTTATTGCAAAAGCACGACACATCAGGGTTCAAGCCGGGCGCGTAGCTGCTCGTTTTCCTTCTCAAGAGATGCCATGAGTTGGCAGCTTGCGAGGTATTTCATTTTGGAATCCACGAGCTCCCTGAGTGCTTTCTCGTTTTCAGCTAGCAGGTTCCTGCATGTGATCTCCAGGGTGACAGTACTGTTTGTTAGCTTCAAATTATCCTCCAATAGATCTTTGATCCTGGCTGTATTCTTATGTGCCGAGGCTCTGGCTTCCTTGTGCAGTTCCGACCACTTTTGATTCTCCTTTACAAGCTGCTTGCGCTCACGAGCAAGGCACTTGGCAACTAAGAGGACTTTAGCCATATCCACTTCCTGGGTCAATTTTTTCTCCCTTTGTTTGGCTATCCGTTCGTTAAGCCAGGATGCCATATCTGGGTTCAGCCCCACCTTCTTTTCCTGTATAAAATAAAAACATGGTTATTTCTACCAAGGACGCCAACTAAGTGGCAGTGGCGTCCTCGCAAAAACCCCATTACAGGTAAAGCACTCTACACTCAACTAAGTCAGAATCGCAAGAACCCCAATGCATGTCAACACAATTAGAGAGTGCTTACCTCGCTGAGCCAGGAAAATGTGGGCATCGGGTTCTGGATCGCCGCCGCCATTTTTTGGGAGAGAGGCACACCCTGCAAAACCATCATGGCTCCGCCGGCTCTGGAACATTTTATTCCACGGTAATGAGTTATAGAGGAGGAAGAAGAAGAAGAACAAAAAGATGATGATGAAGAAGAATTCATCCCAGTACCCGGATGTGCCCTCGCCTGATTGAAGTTTTCCCTTCTCCATCAGGGAGAGCAAAGATTGCGCCTCTATGTGAGGGCTTTCTCTAATGGATGGAGCAAGCTCCTTCCAGCGGCGAGCTCTCTCCATTCTCTCCGCTTCCTGAGACGTTAGGGGGCGGTTTCTCTTTGGAGGCATGGCTAGACAGAGTGGATGGGGGGCCGGGTAGGAGGAAGGAGAAGGAAGTAGGTGAATGAATAATATGGCAAGATAGTCAAACAGCCCAGCCCGTGGTCCAACCACTGCTCTCTGTCTTCTAGCCTTCTCATGCAAGCTATATCCTCCGTAAATGAAAAAATAGAGCCCCCGCTCGGCACGCGGGTGGATATGTGGCACCGATTAACTGACGCTCACTGCCCCGTCCCATCGTGCCAGTTCCAGGGTCCTGGCTAGACCCTTCGACGAGAAGGAACCGGTCCGCATACACGAGAACGCATGCCAGGACACGCCGGAAGATAAAATGCATTATATTTTATATATTAACTGAAAATGGAAGGGTCAAATCTTACGCAAGATAAATTGCATTGAACATAAAATGCAGGCTAATATGCATGCCATTTGCATTTTCTTCATAGATTACTAACTTAACCACTAGCTAAACCCAGTACATGATGTCGTCGGAGTCGTCGGAGTCGACCTCTGTTGGGGCCTTGTCCTTGCCCTCTGCTTCATCCTCCATCGTGGTTGCCTTGCCCTTCCCCCTGCCCTGGGGTTCCAATGACCTGGTCATGGCCGTCTTCATGTCTCGCACAAACTTTGCGGCGGCGGATCTTGGCTGCTCAGTGTTGACGCCGCCGTCCTCATCGTCCGATTCAAGATTGATGAACAGTACAGGTTTGAGGGCGGTCTTGAACCGGCCTACACTGCGAGGCCTACTGGAGCCACTGCCAGACCTGCTCGAGGTCAAAGAAGTAGGAGTTGGAGTAGATGCATTGCTGCTCGGTTCAAGCCACCATGGCCATCTGATGCGGCGGCGGCTTGACCTGCCGCGCTGTTCACGACCGGGCATGGAGTTCCCGCTGTGGTAGTACGTACCGCCGCCATGGCTGAGGCCTGGGGTGGCGTGGCTGAGGCCTGGGGTGGAGCTTCCGCGTGCGTGGGAGGTGTTGTAGCGGCCGGTGCGAGGCATCTGAACTACGGGGAGGGCTCGCTCATGTGAAGAACAGGAAGCGGAGGCTAGTGATCATGGTGTCTGCCCAGAGGGAAACAGATCTTTTTGACAGGGTAGCTCTCCATGGAAGCACATGCCCCCAGCGACTGTGCATAGCTTCCACGCTTGTAAACAATACATTTTCTTTGTGTCCATGATGGCAATTTCATTGGTGGCATAGTTGCGTTGCACGATCCCACCTGTCATACTCAAATGGTCATATTCTGGGGGGCGCGCTGGTATAACTGCCGGATGCAAGAGTAGCGGCGTCACTCTGATTCTTCCTTCTTCCCATCTCCCCCTTGCACCTACGATTCTTTTCCGGCTAGCTCACATCTGCTGTTCTAGTTCCCCACCTAGTCCCTCTGTTGTGCTCTCCCTTGGGTGCAATGCAATGGTTCGCAGCTACGGCAGTTCTTCGCGGGCAGAATCAGGGTCAGCTCGCCGACGCCCCCTATCCCGTACCGGAGTAAGCCCTACGACTATTCGCCGGACAAAATCTGTGACTGTGGAGTAAAGATGCCGAGATGGATTGCGTGGATGGATGAAAACACTGGGAGAAGATTCTACAACTGCGGCATCCGCGCGGTATTATTGTAAACTAATCATGTTTGTTTGCTAGTTTAGTTATTTTAATTCTCACATCTTTCCTCTTCCTTTACTATGTTTTTGGCAGGAAGGCAAGGGCCGAGGCTGTGAGAAGTATGAGTGGATGGACGACCCGCTGCCAGTTTTCCAGAGAGAGCTTGTTCGTGATCTTCGTGATGCTGTATGGGAGAAGATGGAGGAGAACCGTGCGCTGCTTGATGAAAACAAGGAGCTTCTGGACCAACTTCGGAAGCTCGAGCAGAGTGGTGGTGTGCATGCTCAGTTGCAGAAGCAAGCAGCTGAAATAGAGCAGATCAAGGTTAGGGCAGATGGTGGAAACAATCTGCTTTTCATATGGATATGTTCCATGGCATTTGCAGTTTATGTTGGCATTATGATGTCTAGCACCTGAAAAGCAGAACTGTAAGGACCCAAATATTGTGTAATGTGAAATGTTATCCTGTGCCATTTATTCTGCCTTTTCTGACTGTCCCTCTGAACATTACCACCGAATAAGAACATATCCATAATGTCAAACAAGGCTTATTAAAAATGAGTACATAGTTTATAGATTACAAATTCCATAACAAATACAGTTCGGACAGAATTTCGGGCAGGTCCAGGGCCCCTATTTTACAATGCACACACAAACCCACATGTTTCGGAAAAATAGTTTTCAGAATTTTGCTGTATTACAGAGACGGAGCACTCAGAAAAAAGACTGAATTAGTCTTACTCCGACCTAGCTGTCTTGTTCCTCTTTGGGGATAGTTTTCTCGCCTTCTTGTATGTTGGATCAGAAGGTTCTGGAATGTCCGGCCAATCTGAATCAGATCCTGTGTCATCATCACTCCACTCAACTTCCTCGTGAAGCACATAGACAGCATCAGCAGTCTTGCACCTTGTCTTGCGCTTCCTGACAAATGTTACAAAGCAGGTAAGCCCCAGGTAAGCATAGATATTACCTAATTATAAATAAAGATCATACGCGCAAATACTTCATACCTAGGCTTTGGTCCGTTCAAAGGACACCCCGCTGCTCTATGTCCAATACATTTGCATTGCTTACATCTGTTTTTGCCTTTCTTGCTACCACTAAAAGGCATGCCCTACTTCTCCATGAAATTCTTGAACCTACTCTTTTGAGGTCTTCCTTTGCCTCTTTTAACATTTGGCTGGCACAACTTGAAAGGTAGTTGAACCACAGGCCACTGTGACTAGTCTATGCAAGGAGGGACGGCACCTGCGTAGGTAGCTCAAAATTTAGCCAAAGAGAAGTACTCACTCACATATTGATCAAGGTGTGGCAGAGTTCTTTTGTGAACCAAGAAGATTAACGCGTGTGGGCATGGCTTCCCAATATGATGCCACTCTAAGCAGCTGCATTCTCTACTGTAAATCTTCACGACATGCCTCAGGCCATTCCGGCTCAAATCTCTAACCTCACAGCTGTGGTCGTTAGACTCTCCAACTCTAAGGTAACCAAGACCTCAACTTCTCTGGTTTATTTGCTGAATAACAGCGGGTAGAATGTGCCCTCTTAGTCTGTCCCCAATATCTCTTCTTACTTTTATCAGCCTCATCAACATACCTCGTATGGTGTCCATCAACATATGAACTGGAAGGTCTTTTGAGTCTTTGACCCAGTTATTTACGGTGTCAGCAAGGTTGTTGTTTATGTAATCATACTTTATTGCGGGATTAAAAGCACTCCTCATCCATAAAAGGCTGTGATTCCTTTCAAAGTATACGGCAAAATCAGAGTTCTCAGCATGTATCTTGTCCATAAAAAATTTGTAGCTCTCAGGCTTGTAGGCCCTAGCAGCAGTCCACATGTAGCGATATACAGTGCCTGAGTAGTGCCTGTATAGGTTCAACATCAAATGAGCATGGCATTCTCTTTGTTCAGCATGTGGAAATACTGTCTGAACTGCATTTGCCAATCCTTTGCATGCATCAGTGCTTATGGCCAATGGTAAAATGATGTCTACACACGCTTCTGTTCTTGTAGACAGTGTTGGGCCTCCAAGTGCAGAGGTTTGTAGAGCAGCAGCAAGTTTCCCATAAGTGGATCACCCAAGGTTTATCGAACTCAGGGAGGAAGAGGTCAAAGCTATCCCTCTCAAACAACCCTGCAATTACGATACAGAAAGTCTCTTGTGTCCCCAACACACCCAATACACTTGTCAGATGTATAGGTGCACTAGTTCGGCGAAGAGATAGTGAAATACAAGTGGTATAGAAGATTATAAGTAGTAAATGCAATCTGGAATAAAAATGGCAGCAAGCAAACAAGTAACAAAACAGCAAGTAAACGGTGCGCAAAGCTTGGAAACAAGGCCTAGGGATCATACTTTCACTAGTGGACACACTCCCAACAAATATAACATAATTGAACCAATAGATAACTTCTCTTCACTATGGTACTCTGAATTACTCTCCTATTGAATAACACTAATCATTGCGTAGGGCTACGAAGCACTCCTCAAAGTTCATCAAGTACTTGACAAACACCACTCATAGAGATATCCAAATCAAATCACAACTCAAGATAGATATTATTGCAACTTAGACCAAGTACTAACACGGTGCACACATTGTCAACATTACACCATGAAAGGAGGAATAGATCACTTCAATACTATCATAGTGATAATTATTCTCATAATCCATAAAAGATCACAATCGTAGCCTAGACCAAGTACCACCATGATGCACGCACTGTCACCGTTACACCATGGCAGGAGGAATAGATTACTTTAATAACACACTAGAGTACACATAATGAAGAAGAGTAACATCTACTTATTCAACATGATACAAAGCTCACGATCACATAAAGATCACATCATGGGAGAGAGAGGTGAACCACATAGCTACCGGTAGAGCCCTCAGCCCCGGGGATGAACTACTCCCTCCTCATCATAGGAGACAGCAAGGTTGATGGAGATGGCGGTGAGGTCGATGGAGACGGTGGAGACGGCGATGGAGACCGATGGAGATGGCTCCAGGGGCACTTCCCCATCCCGGCAGGGTGCCAGAACAGAGACTTCTGTCCCCTGAAATTCATCGACGGCGGCGGCGGAGCTATAGAACTCTTTCTGGAAAATTGCCGATTCCCTTAGGGTTTTCCATCCCGAGGCTTCTTATAGGCGAAGGGGCATCGTCAGGAGTGGCCCCAGGCCTCCTCACACCTAGGCGGCGCGGCCAGGGCCTGGGCCGCGTCAGCCTAGTGTGAGGCTGGCCTGTGGCCCCTCTCCTTCGCCTCTTCGGATCTCTGGAAGCTTCCGGGCAAAATAAGACTTCAGGAACTTGTTTCGTCCAATTCTGAGAATATTTCCTGTGTATCACTTCTGAAACACAAAAACTGCAGAAAATAGGGAACTGGCACTGTGGCATCTTGTCAATAGGTTAGTTCCGGAAATCGCATAAAAAACGCCACGAAGTGTAACGAAACACAAGGCAAATGGTGTAAAAACAAGCATGGAGCATCAAAAATTATAGATACGTTTGAGACGTATCAGCATCCCCAAGCTTAACTCCTGCTCGTCCTCGAGTAGGTAAGTGATAACAAAAGAAATAATTTTTGAGGTGACATGCACCTACACAAACTTGATCATGTATGTAAGCATTGTGCGCTGGGATCAAAAGAACTTAAAACATGGGCATGAAAGATATAATCTTGACAATAGAAACTTAGCAACCATGTTATAACATGAAAATGAACACAAACAAAAGATCATGAAAATGAAACAATGAAAGTCAAATGTGTGTTCAAATCATAAGGAAAAATATACAAATGGTTTTCAGCTTGTCCTTCATGGAGAGCAAAACATAAATGCATAGGACACCTTCAAGTTTAAGAGGGCGACTAGATACAAATAATTTAAGAACAAGTGAAACCAACAATATGAATCAATCAATGAAAACTTTGGGACAATGCACATTATACTCAGAATGACAACTATGCTCTCTTAATGGTGCATAAAGATAGAAGGTGGTGACTCAACATAAAAGTAAAAGAAAGGCCCTTCGCGGAGGGAAGCAGTGATTGCAAGTTTTATAACCTTCAAAAATTATGTTACTTACTGGCTTTGAGCTCTCATTGCCCCCATCATAAGCATCTTGAATGGTTAGAGTTAATGCGAGAACAATTATGATGCATATGCTTGACAAATCATAAGTTGAAAACCTCGTGTCCCGTGAATACGAGTACCCAAACCTCATGCTACTCAACTTAGAGTCCCAAGCAAGGCTCTTGTCATTGTAAATATATATGTATCATCGAGAACCGCCAATGGGGTACCTTCGTGCCCGATGACATGGAACAAGCCCACATCAAAATGACAGGACAATCAGACAATGAACACCTCGACATCTCTTTTATTTACCATTTGTATAGCTTTTTATTGTGAGATGCGTCATCGAATGTCCACCATGGGTATGCTGCAAATTTCCACCATGAATTATGCATGGCTTAGATTGGTGGCCCAGGCGTTTCCCTAACACATATACAAACTCCATGATCCCCACAAGATTCCCAACTCATTTCACACCGTGGGCATCCATAAACAAAAGATCACGATATCAACTCAAATAAGAAGTGCAATGTTGAAAGCTTGCCCCATGACAGCATGGCTGGGCTAGAATCCAACTTACAACTTGCAAGCATAACAACTCAACATAAGAGACCACAATGTCAAATTTTTAAGAAAAGTAAAAAGTAAAGTCTGCCTTCTGGTTCGTGAGAGCTTTACTGACCAATTTTCGTATAACACTGGTAAGAGTTTAATTTGAAGAGAAAATAAAAGCAACTCAAATTTACTTGGAATAGCAAATTGCTAGTAGGTATGTATGGTGGACACTTTGGTAAACTTTGGCTTTTAGGAGTTGGATGCACGAGTAGAGCTCATACTCAGTGACGAGGGTTAACTCGATAAATGTCCTAGATGAAGGACTTAGGATCGGGGGAATAGGGCGTCGGATGAACTCGAAGGTAAAGGTTAGTCGAAATAAGTGTATATCGAAAGTAGACTTGGGTGTTTAACCTGGCTTGCTTTCAATCTACCCTCCTCCGTCCCCTCTTGGCCCCTATATATAGGTGGCCAGGTCTCGAGGATCAGGTAGGGTCTGATACAGATTACAAATATTGACATACGGTAAGAACTCGTATTCGACTATCATTACAATTGGGCCCTAGCTCAACGGGCCTCGGGGGTATTCAACTAATGGGCTCTATTATCTATACCCTTGTCAGTAGCCCCTGAGATTCTACCAGAATTGCAGATTCGGGTTGAATCTCTAATCTTCAAATCTTCGACTTGATCAATTCTTCGATTTCTTCATATCTTCAAATCTTCGACTTGGTCTTTCGACTTACTTTCATGATGTTTTTTTTTTGCAAGAGGTTTTGATGAACAAGCCTGACAACTCTGACAGATCAAGAGGTCGGTTAACTGCCGGAACAGATACTTGTCACCTACTTCAAATTCAATCCCCTTGGATTTGAATTCGGGATACCGGTCAAACCCATTCTTTTGCCGCATTTAGGACTTACAAAGAATGAATCCCAGTGATTCTCAGGATACCCAGTGCATCCACCAGGATTTTCTTCGCGTCGTAGACACGGATACATACCAGCAGAGCGCATCCATGTGCGTATACCAGGCCACACAGGACGGATCCTGGGGTCTTACCTTCGTGATAAATCACGGCATTCGAGTTTCGTTGCGATAACGCAACTCGAGAATCTTATATCGCAGCCAAGCTTTTTGACTGATAAAATCAAAGAAATTCGAACTTTAAATTAATTTCTTCCAATTCCCTCCCGATGGGAGTGACTTCTTTGCACTTTGTCGACTATATAGTCAAAGTTTGTATGATATACTTTCCTTATCTTCGATACTGACTATCTCATCCTCTATCGGGTGCGCGTGTCATCGTGGTGAAACAACATATGCCATGGGATGGCTTAAATGGGGGCCGACTGTACACTGGTGGATCCGAGAGAGGGAAGGCTCGGTAGAGACCGAGCACAGAACTCACTGCTAACACATCGAGCTACCCAGGTTCGGGGCCCTCATGAGGAGGTAACACCCCTACTCCCGCATGTCTGATCTATATGAGCTTATATGAGCTTCACATAAGAGCTACAATGGTGCTCCTTGAGCTGTATACCTTGCCTATCTGGGGCTGCACTGGGCAGGAGCTGGAGAGAATGAGCCTCCGAAGGAGGCTTGGGGTGATCGATCCCCCTGGTGCCCCTTATATAGGGAGCCCAGGGGACAAGGGATGCCCCACAATACACTATACATGCACTGTAGCTGAGATGACTACTGGGGTCTTGTCACACTATAGCCTGCATCAGCACAGTACCGTCCTCGGTACTGTGCGCTGCGTCACGGTCATGGGCTAGTCCCATCGATGTCTGTACTTGGAGTCCTTGGCTTCGTCTTCTAGCTGCTGTCTTCAGGATCACCATGTCATCAGTCTTATCCTCCTCCTGAGGATAAGACTGACTAGGAGAAGAGGGATACGCTGGTCTGAGCCAAGGGGCGTCCCAAGACCAGCATACGATGGTAAAGGATATGCCAGTCCGAGCCTGGAGGCGTCCCAGGACTGGCACGATGCGCTGGAGGCGATGCTGGACGAGGAATATGTCCCGGAGGGAGTAAATATCGGCCCTGTAGAGGAATAATCCGGCCTGGGCCAGGGAATCCCGGCCTGGCCCGGCCGGAACAGTAGACAAAAGCCAGCCCAGCCGGTATAAGAAATCCCGGCCTGGGCTGGGAATGTCGGCCTGGCTAAGCCGGCCTGGAGGGCGCGCAGCGGCCCAGCCGGGGGCTGGAGGAAGAGGCCCAGCCGGGGCAGCCGGCCTGGCAGCCCAGCCGGGGCAGCCGGCCACGCGGCCCAGCCGGGGGAGGAGGCAGGCCGGGATGCGGGGGCACGGCCCAGCCGGGGAAAGGAGCTAAGAGGCCCGCGCCGGGACCTGGCTGCCTCAGCCCACCCGGAGAATTGCTGTCCCGGCCCAGGGGAGGAAGTGCTGCGCCGGCCCAGCCGGGTTATGCCTTTATCCCGGCCAGCGCTTATATATCCCGGCCCAGCTATGAATATTCCGGCCTGGGCTTCTTATATGCCGGCCTGGAAAGCTCTATTCCGGCCCAGGCTACTGTTTACTCGCTTTTTAATATCCTGCATATATAACTCATCATATATAACATATATTAGACATAATATAAAGGGGTACTTTGGTATACCCGGGGTTATATCCACGACATTAGCCCCCGAGACTGTGGGGGACTCGTAGAGTCGCGCACAGGCTTCAACAAGAAATATACCAAAGTCCCAAACTCACATATTCACAAAAAACTGATATGCTGGCCTGCATAGGCCTGATTCTATCTCATGCCATCATAGGCAATCTCCCGTTTGACATATACTCATATACGTGATATGTTAGCCTTCGCGGGCTATCTCAAAATACTATTGTGCCTTCTTTGGCTATATCGACACTTTGCCTCTTGGGCTATGTCTCATCGACATCGTCTGCTTCGACAATGCCGGCATACTGCTTTGCCTTCTTTGGCCATATCGATACTTTACCTCTTGAGCTATTTGCCTCTTGGGCTGCTCTGCCTCTTGGGCTACTTTTGCCTCTCGGGCTACTTTGCCTCTTGGGCTTTATATCGACACTTTGCCTCTCAGGCTATGTCTCATCGACATTGTTTCCTTTGACAATGCCGGTATACTGATATGCCTTTTAGGCTGCTTTTGCCTTTTGAGCTATTTGCCTCTTTGGGCTTTATATCGACACTTTGCCTCTCAGGCTATGTCTCATCGACATTGTCTGCTTTGACAATGCCGGTATACTGATATGCCTCTTGGGCTGTGCCATCGCTGGGCACTTGTTAGTATGCAAAAATGATAAGACATGTTAATATGCTAAACCGGGATACTCTATGAAACCGGATATGATAAGAGATATGATGCTTGTTAACTTTGAGATCGATGTCTCGATATATTACTGTGCCAGAATTGGCGATAACTGAAAGGATTATAGAATGCCGTGATATGCTGGCATGCCGAAATAAACGACGATATGAGTTATTGATAGATGCCTTGATATGCTGGCAAACCGAAATAAACGGTGATTGGGGATTTTGGTCGATGCCATGATATGTCGACATACTGAGATTTTGCTCTTGCCATGATATGTTGGCATACTGACATTTTGCCATGATATGCTGGCATACTGACATTTTGCCATGATATGCTGGCATACTGACATTTTGCCATGATATGCTGGCATACTGACATTTTGCCATGATATGCTGGCATACTGACATTTTGCTCTTTGCCATGATATGCTGTCATACTGACATTTTGCCATGATATGCTGGCATACTGACATTTTGCTCTTTGCCATGATATGCCGGCATACTAAAACTTTGCTCTTGCCACGATATGCCGGCATACTAAAACTCTTCTCATGCCATGATATGTTGGCATATTGGAACTTTGCTCATGCCATGATATGCCGGCATACTGAAACACATATGACTCAAGATATCACTTAATAACCTGATGTACTAACAAACTGAAATACCTGAGACCTGAGACTTTGAGATATGCTGGCCAGGATATAAAGATATGCTGGCTGGGACATAAAATATGCCGGCCAGGATACAAAATATAACATATGCCGGTATACTGAAATTTTGCTCTTTGTCATGATATGCCGGCATACTAAAATACCTGAGACACTGAGATATAAACTGAAGCCCTGGTGGTATAATAGCAATTTCTTCTTGTAATGGCAATATGGAGAGTCATAGCCGGTATATATGATGAAATATCCAACCTGTTCTGTAGTCATTCTAAAAGACATAGCGATGGTCATAGTATTTGGCATATTTGCAATCTAGCATATGGAGTTTGGCATATAGCCCATTGCACTCGGCATATAACTCTTGAAATAAAGCACTTGGCATATAGACTGAGATTGACATATAAGCTAACTTGGCAACTCATAGGAAAGATTAGGCACTCATGTGCCGGCATATAAATGTAGACATACTGCAACTGGCATATAAGCAAACTTGGCATCTCACAACAGATATTTGGCACTCATGTGCCGGCATATAAATGCAAGTATACTGTAACTGGCATATGAGATTTGATTTATAGTATGCAGAAACTGGTACTGAGATAGGCATATAACTGATCTGACTGTAAACCTGCAACAGCTAGCACATGGCATTCAACATATAAACACTGGCATATGAGCCTTGGCATATGACAGCCGGCATATAACGCATAGCATATGGGATAAAGCACTTGGCATATAAGTAGATACTGAACTTGATATGTTAACTGGCATACTGAACCTAGCACTGTAGCAGATATAAAGATTGGCACATACAAAGACATATAACTCGACATAACATCTTGCTGTTGGCATATAAAACCGGCATATAACATGCCCAGATAAAACTTTGCATAAGACTGTATACATATAACTGATACTAAGGATACTATCTGTAGCAGGCATATGTAGCAATTTGGCATATAAACAGACATACAGGAGGAAACTGGAAAGCTGATATGCTAGCATGCAAACTAATATATACTGAAACAGTACTTAAAAAGCAACTTGCAGGGCTTTAGCCTAGCCCCCGAGCTATTTTTTCTATCAAGGAGACACTGATTTTCAGATAAGCTGACCAGGATATGGAGTAAACCAGCATAAATACTTACTTGCACCGTTGAAGAAGCTTGATGTACCAGCAGATGCTCGAGGCGAAGGCTGAACAGTCCCCTGGTACGACAAACATAGAATGTGCCGGCCGGGACATAAGATATGCTGGCCAGGACACAGGATATGCTGGCCAGAACGCAGGATATGCTGGCCAGGACATAGGATATGCTGGCCGGGACACAGGATATGCTGGCCGGGACACAGGATATGCTGGCCGGGACGCAGGATATGCTGGCCAGGACACATGATATGCTGGCCGGGACACAGGATATGCTGGCCGGGACACAGGATATGCTGGCCGGGACACAGGATATGCTGGCCGGGACGCAGGATATGCTGGCCAGGACACAGGATATGCTGGCCGGGACACATGATATGCTGGCCAGGACACAGGATATGCTGGCCGGGACACAGGATATGCTGGCCGGGACACAGGATATGCTGGCCGGGACGCAGGATATGCTGGCCGGGACACAGGATATGCTGGCCAGGACACAGGATATGCTGGCCAGAGGAAGCCGAGTGCCGGCCCGGAGATGCCGATGTAGATCCGGGACAGCCGTATGCTGGCCCGGGCGAGTTGAGGTCAGCCCGGGAGTTGAAGAAGACCTGCTATGCTCGGAGGCGTTGCTGATGTCGAGCCCCTGAGCAGATGAAGAAGATCCCGTCCGGATGTACTCCTACCAGCGCCTTGATCTGCCCCACGGTGGGCGCCAAATGTCGTCGTGGTGAAACAACATATGCCATGGGATGGCTTAAATGGGGGCCGACTGTACACTGGTGGATCCGGGAGAGGGAAGGCTCGGTAGAGACCGAGCACATAACTCACTGCTAACACATCGAGCTACCCAGGTTCGGGGCCCTCGTGAGGAGGTAACACCCCTACTCCTGCATGTCTGATCTATATGAGCTTATATGAGCTTCACATAAGAGCTACAATGGTGCTCCTTGAGCTGTATACCTTGCCTATCTGGGGCTGCACTGGGCAGGAGCTGGAGAGAATGAGCCTCCGAAGGAGGCTTGGGGTGATCGATCCCCCTGGTGCCCCTTATATAGGGAGCCCAGGGGACAAGGGATGCCCCACAATACACTATACATGCACTGTAGCTGAGATGACTACTGGGGTCTTGTCACACTATAGCCTGCATCAGCACAGTACCGTCCTCGGTACTGTGCGCTGCGTCACGGTCATGGGCTAGTCCCATCGATGTCTGTACTTGGAGTCCTTGGCTTCGTCTTCTAGCTGCTGTCTTCAGGATCACCATGTCATCAGTCTTATCCTCCTCCTGAGGATAAGACTGACTAGGAGAAGAGGGATACGCTGGTCTGAGCCAAGGGGCGTCCCAAGACCAGCATACGATGGTAAAGGATATGCCAGTCCGAGCCTGGAGGCGTCCCAGGACTGGCACGATGCGCTGGAGGCGATGCTGGACGAGGAATATGTCCCGGAGGGAGTAAATATCGGCCCTGTAGAGGAATAATCCGGCCTGGGCCAGGGAATCCTGGCCTGGCCCGGCCGGAACAGTAGACAAAAGCCAGCCCAGCCGGTATAAGAAATCCCGGCCTGGGCTGGGAATGTCGGCCTGGCTAAGCCGGCCTGGAGGGCGCGCAGCGGCCCAGCCGGGGGCTGGAGGAAGAGGCCCAGCCGGGGCAGCCGGCCTGGCAGCCCATCCGGGGCAGCCGGCCACGCGGCCCAGCCGGGGGAGGAGGCAGGCCGGGATGCGGGGGCACGGCCCAGCCGGGGAAAGGAGCTAAGAGGCCCGCGCCGGGACCTGGCTGCCTCGGCCCACCCGGAGAATTGCTGTCCCGGCCCAGGGGAGGAAGTGCTGCGCCGGCCCAGCCGGGTTATGCCTTTATCCCGGCCAGCGCTTATATATCCCGGCCCAGCTATGAATATTCCGGCCTGGGCTTCTTATATGCCGGCCTGGAAAGCTCTATTCCGGCCCAGGCTACTGTTTACTCGCTTTTTAATATCCTGCATATATAACTCATCATATATAACATATATTAGACATAATATAAAGGGGTACTTTGGTATACCCGGGGTTATATCCCCGACAGCGCGCTCAGCGCTCCCGATGGGAGTAGCCCCCGAGGCTATGTTTGAATACTTGTAGTTAAGCATAGGCTCAAAATTCACTTCGCCTTCTTTCTTTTAACTTCTCCTGTTCATAAGCCCCCGAGCCCAAGGCGAGGTTTTTTCATATCGTGCAACCACACTCTTCCCTTCTTATTTTTTTCTCCTTGGTATTTATCGTCTGCTATGTGCAGAATTTAACTCCTTTGTAAAATACGTTTATGGGCCTCGCATCCCACGGGGGCCCGATAATACGTGCTTATAAATAAAGCATCTTTTGGCAAGGGTAAAAAACCCTAATCAGATTCCTCCTCCGCCGCATCATCTTCTCTCTTCATCTAGGGTTTCTAGCTTTCTCCCTTGTCCACATAGCTGACGCAGATGGTTCTCATTTAAGCCTTGGCTCTCCGGTGGTGCCGCGAGGTTGGGGCCGCCCTCGTGGAAGCAAGAACATCACAACTCCGGCCACCGTGGGACCGTCATCGGCCGCTCCGGTTAAGCGTTGTCCCGGCCGCCCACCTGGTAGCGAAAACAAACCCAAGGTTACTAGCGCTGCCCCAGGTCCAAGTGCTCCTCCTCCTGCTGCTCCTGCTGCTCCTCCCAGAATCTTCTCTTTCTTCTGCATTGCCATGGTGCAGTGCCGCGAGATTCAGCGTCTGCCGCTGAATTTCACTAAGTTCATGGACAGGCGAGAACTGCGTGAAGCGGTTCTCCGTGAACAATCTGGCCGTGGGACTCCATACGAAGTGGAGGTTTGGTATGATGGCAACGGCGAGCAGTACTTTAAGGGTGGCTGGTCGTAGTTTGCAGAAGACCATGACATCCATCAAGGCTTCTTCATGACCTTCGACTTCCATATCGGCACGTCAAAGTTCGACATGAGATCTATGACGGCACTCAGTGCCAAAAGGAGTATGAAGCTAAAGTCCACTTTCATTAGGATCTTCTTTATATGTAATTTCTTTTCATAATGTCCTTGCTGCCGTGCTATATGTAATGAATATTTGTACTTTGCTTTGACGCTTTTATTAGTACCATGAAAACAAATCATTGTTTTGAGGTATGCTTTATATATATCGGGTTCTTTGTGAACCAATTGCTTTGAAGGATATCGGGTTGTCTGCACAACCTTATAGTGAAAAAAGATCCCCATGTCGTGATAAAAGCTTCTTTCGTACGATCCGAGGGTTTTAAGCCCCCGAGTGGAGAAGTAAATTTTTTTTATACAATTTCGTCGAGTTCAACCCAAGGAACCCGACCTATGGCCTCATCTTCTGGGTTCAGAAGGTTTAACTCGAATTTTACTGATACCACTAGATTTACTCTACGTGTAAAAACGTCGTAGCTGCTCGGCATTCCACGGGTTGCCCTCGTCTTTCCCTGTCTTCTTGTCTTGCAGTCGATATGCTCCTCCTGGTATCACTTCTGTGACAATGTAAGGTCCCACCCAAGGGGACTCCAATTTGCCATGGCTGTCTTGCCTGAGTCGCAAAACTAGATCTCCCACCACGAAGGATCATGGACGAACTCGACTACTGTGGTAGTTTCGCAGGCTCTGTTGATACTGCATGGCTCTTTCTAATGCTTTATCTCTTGCTTCATCTAGTGCATCGACATCATCTTGCAATGCTTCTGTTGATGTTGTTTCATCGTACGCCGTTACTCTTGGAGCCTCGTGTGTAACTTCAACTAGAAGCACGGCTTCTGCACCATGGACCAGGAAGAAAGGAGTTTCTTGAGTTGCTGCGTTGGGCGTGGTTCTTAGACTCCAAAGAACGGAGGGCAATTCATCTACCCAAGCGCTCTTGGCTTTCTCGAGAGGTGCTAAGAGCCTCTTTTTTATCCCACTACATATCAGGCCATTGGCTTTTTCGACTTGCCCATTTGTCTTCGGGTGTGCCACAGATGCAAATTTGAGTTTGATTCCTAATCCTTCGCAATAACTCTTGAATTCCTTTGAGGCGAAGTTTGTCCCATTGTCTGTGATGATGCTATATGGTACGCCAAAACGGAACACTATTGACTTGATAAAGTTGATCGCTGCTGTCGAATCTTGAGTTGTTACCGGGGCTGCTTCCACCCATTTGGTAAATTTATCGACTGCCACTAGCATGTAAACATGTCCTCCTGGCCAGGATTTATGCAACTTTCCCACCATATCGAGGCCCCATTGTGCAAAGGGCCAGGACAATGGTATTGGCTATAACTTTGCTGCTGGTGCATGTGGCCGAGATGCGAATCTTTGACAGGCTTCACACTTCCGGACTATATCTTTCGCGTCTTCAATGGCTGTTAACCAATAGAATCCTGCACGGAACGCTTTTGCCGCTATTGCCCTGCTGCTTGCATGATAGCTGCTCCCAGAATACTCCTGATGGCACGGGTAAACACTGGGACCCGATATTTGCTAAGGTGTTGGCTTCTTCATTGTTGTTTCTGCTGATGTGTGAGACTTCACATCCATCAAATGTTCCTTCGAGGTAGTGATATAAGTTCTTGGAGGCCATCATGTTGTCATTGATTGTGTCGCATCTGTTCATAACTTGTTGGACGACAAGGTTTGAATCCCCAAATATTTTTAGTCAAGTTGCTCCACATGCTTTGGCCATCTTCATTCCATGTAGCAGAGCCTCGTATTCTGCTTCATTGTTAGAAGCCTACGGAAAACTCATCCTTAAGACGTACTTCAGCTTGTCGCCATGCGGTGATATTAAGATTACTCCTGCGCCTGCGCCTTGTACTCTCTTAGAACTGTCAAAGTACATTGTCCAGACACTCGATAAATCTGGCGGTCCTGTGCTCTGCAGCTCCAGCCATTCTGCTGTGAAATCTGGCAAGATTTGCGACTTGATTGCCTTCCTTTTTTCATACGTGATGTCCATGGGAGATAATTCGATTCCCCACAAAGAGACATGTCCTGTTGCTGAAGGATTGTTCAATATGTTCGATAGTGGCGCTTCATTGACCACTATAATTGGGTGCACCGCAAAGTATTGTCGCAGTTTTTGTGTAGTTGTGAAAACACTATATGCAAGTTTCTGATAATGCGGGTACCTCTGTTTTGTCGGAGATAATACTTCACTGATGAAATATACCGGCCTCTGGACGCCGTGGGCTTTTCCTTCTTCACTTCTTTCGACTACTAATACTGTGCTCACCACCTGATGGGTTGCAGCGATGTAGAGTAGCAGTGGTTCTTTTTCTTTTGGTGCGACCAGCACTGGCGGCGTGGAAAGCACTTTTTTCAACTGCGCAAAAGATGTGTTTGCTTCTTCTGTCCATTCAAATTTATCATCTGATTTCTTCATAAGTGCATAGAAAGGAAGCGCATTTTCTCCCAATCGAGCAACAAAACGACTTAATGCCGCGACGCGTCCTGCAAGTTTTTGTACGTCGTGTAGTTTCGTGGGTTTCCCCATTGTTAAAATTGCTTAAATCTTCTCAGGGTTTGCCTCTATTCCTCGTGCTGATACGAGGAACCCCAAAAGTTGTCCTGCCGATACGCCGAAGGAACACTTTGTCGGGTTAAGCTTAAGCTTGTACCTGCTCAGGTTGTCGAAGGTTTCTGCCAAGTCGCTGATTAAAGATTTCTCCTCTCTTGTGGTGATGACTACATCATCAATGTAGACTTGAATGTTGCGTCCTATTTGGCTCCCGAGGCAGTTTTGCATCATCCGTTGATAAGTTGCTCCTGCATTTTTTAGGCCGAACGGCATTACTTGGTAGCAAAACACTCCGTACGGTGTGATGAAGGCCGTCTTTTCTTCATCTTCCTTCTTTAATTTGATCTGATTGTAACCAGAATACGCATCCAGAAAGGAAAGCCTCGCGCATCCCGCTATTGAATCAATTATCTAATCGATGCGGGGTAGAGAGAAGGGATCCTTTGGACAATGCTTATTGAGAGATGTGTAGTCGACACATACTCTTTGTACGTCTGTGTTTTTCTTGGGTATGATAACTGGGTTCGATACCCAGCTTGAAGTTTTGATTTCTCTGATAAATCTGGCATTTTCCAGCCTGTGCAATTCTGATGCTATCGCCTTTCTTTTAGGTTCATCAAATCGTCGTAACGGTTGTTTAACTGGCTTTGCCTTGGGATCTACATTTAATGCGTGCTCAACGAGTTCTCTGGGAACCCTTGGCATGTCTGATGGACACCAGGCAAAGATTTCCCAGCGCTCACGGAGGAACTCGACGAGCGCGCTTTCCTATGCGGGATCCAAGTTCACTGCAATTGATGTCATCTTGCTTGGATCTGTAGGGTGGACCTGGATCTTCTTCGAGTCCTGAGTTGTGTCGAAAGCCTGATCTGGCAGGGATTGTCCAACGTCGGGTAGCACATTATGATATGTTTCTCCTTTTAGCCTCTCATATTCTGCTGTCATGCCGAAGGTTTGCGCCATCCTGTTGAATTCTCTGTCACATGTGTTGGCTACTTCAAAGCTCCCTTGCACTGTAATTTTTCCTTTGGGTCCTGGGATTTTTAGTGTGAGATACGCGTAATGAGGCACTGTCATGAATTTTGCAAATGCTGGGCGCCCCAGGATTGCATGGTATTGCGACGGCCAATCCATAACTTTAAATTCCAGCTTCTCTCTGCGGTAGTTGCTGCTACTGCCAAAGCAGACGTCGAGTACTATTCTTCCCAAAGGGTAGTTTGCGGCTCCTGGTACTATTCCGTGGAAGGAGCAGTCTGTTGGCTTCAAACTCGTCAGCGAGATACACATTGCCTTCAGGGTTCTAGTATATATCAGGTTGATGCCACTCCCTGCGTCCATAAATACTCTTCCGATGTCGTACCCTCCTATTTGTGCCTTTAAAACCATAGGCGAGTGGCCTGGCCTGGGAACTTTCCTTGGGTGGTCTGCTCTACTGAACTTAACTGGTTGATCTGACCACCGCAAGTACTCTGTGGTAGCTGGTGGTGACGATATTGCTAGGTTTACTTCCCTGGATATGCTCTTTCGCTCTTTCTTCGACTTAGGCACCGGCTAAATCATAGCTGATATGTAAACTTTTGACTCTAGGTGCCTTGCCAGTCTTTGCATTTGATATCCTTGACTTGCATGCTTCTCTTCTTGCCAACCTACTTGGTTTGAGCTCATGGCGCTTTGTAGTCTTAGGAACGTTCTACAATCCTTCATCTGGTGATTGGAGACTCTTTTCCCATCAAGATATGCGTAGTGGATTCGACAAGGTCCGTATAACATATCCTCGGCCGAAGGACCGGAGTATCTCGATTTTCCTACTCCTTTTGCCTGAAACCTCCTGTTTTCATGTCCTTCCTCTTCTTCGGCTGCGTAGCCCGCGGCTACCTGATTTCGCCTTCCTTGGTTATCCCTGCTGCGGTGTTGTCTCCTTTGTCTG
This sequence comes from Dactylis glomerata, assembly GCA_007115705.1. Classification (NCBI taxonomy): domain Eukaryota; kingdom Viridiplantae; phylum Streptophyta; class Magnoliopsida; order Poales; family Poaceae; genus Dactylis; species Dactylis glomerata. Next base: position 6,145,782 of record QXEO01000545.1, on the reverse strand, counting down.
CTTATTCTGTCGACTTCTAGTGAACGTTCCCTTTTGTTATTATATGCGTCTTCTCCATCAGCAAATTTGTTGGCATCTTTCATTAGCTCGGCTATTTTTGTAGGTCTTGCTCTTCCTATTTCTTCCACGAGATCTGAGCGACGAAGTCCAGCCGAAAAAGCGTCTATTGCTCGTTCGTCGGAGACGTCCTCTGCTGAGTTTTTGATTACACTCCATCGTTGTATATAAGAACGTAGAGTTTTGCCTTTCCTTTGCACACACGCCTTAACTTCCTCTAGTGATGCTGGGCGTTTGTATGTTGAACGAAAATTTCTTGCAAATTGGCTTTCGAGTTCTCCCCAACTTCCAATGGATTCGTTGGGTAGGGTATTCAACCACGACCGTGCTGCGCCGGTGAGGTGTAGCTGCAAACTTTGCATTGCAGTCGCTTTTGTTCCCCCTAATATCTGCACTGCCTGTAAATAGTCCGACAACCACAGGGTAGGTTCTTGCGACCCGTCATATTTATGTTGATCATGTGGTAATTTCAATCCTTTGGGTACCCGAGTTTTGCGAACCCTGTGGGTAAAGCATAATGCGCCCATCTCTTTATCGTTGTCTGCATAATTTTCTTCCCTCCAGGCGTGGCGTGATTTATTTACTCGAGCCTGTGCTATTATATTTCTTGCGTCCTCCTTCCTCTTTTGTCGCCTTTCCTCTTCTGATGACTCACTATACTCGTTATCTGCGAAGTTGTATCTGAGCTTTTCCTTTTGCTTTTTCTTGTAGATTGTCGACTTTGCATCTGGACCTTTTTCCCTGATCTTGCTCTCCACTATTCCAAGATTTCATATCGCGGCTCGGTGCATATCTTCTCGCGGATCCCCAGGTTCTAGCCTTGTGGTTAGTAAATACGCCTGCGCTGCTATCAACGCTGCTTCTGGCGTTTCTTGCATGAAGTCATCTTTCTCCTCTTCTAGCTGTGGGGTAGGGCTCCTCGAGTACCTTTCTTCTCTGTTGCGTGTTGTTGCCCCCCTGTTGTGTTTTGGGTCTCCGCGCCTTTCTCTGCTGTACTCGGAATCCTCACTATAGTCATCCCAGTATTCCTCCCTTGATATACTGTTATTGTTTTGAAGGACCGTGTCTCTTTCCTCCCTTAGTTTCTTCCTATGTTGGTATAATGCATACTGATATCCCATTAGAACTTCTCTTCTCGATCCTTCGGGTACTTCTGTACCATGATTGATAGATGAATGATCATTCTCCATTCGCTAGCCGAAACATGGACTTTCTCCTTATCCTTTTTATTGTGTTCTTTTATTTTGTCGACTTGCCTGTCGACCTTTTTACTTCCTTCGTTGTTGTTCTCTTCTTCTGCCTCGGTGATAATGACGCATAGTTGATGCACTTTGGAGATGCCACTGCTTCCAACGGCGAAGTCCCTTGCGCTGTTGTATGTTTGACATACCCTTTCTTCTGAGTCGAAATTTTCCCGAATTTTGTCGCCTTCTGCGATTGGTGCTTTTTCCAAGCTGACCGGCGAGTTTACCTCGCTGGAAGAGCCTTCTGATGATTCCAACATTACCTCTGTCTCGGTCTTGCTCGCCGATGGATCTGGTTTCGTCGAATCCGAGAGGCGGGATGAACCCGATGGCCCGACGAAGATGCTTAAACTTCCAATTGTTAACTCCATCTCTTGACTTCCGTCGAGTGCTGAACTGTTGTTGGCTAAAAGCGAAAAAGCCGTCGAATTCATGATTCCAATGCCCAGCTCCCCACGGTCGGCGCCAATTGACAAGGGTTAACTCGACAAATGTCCTAGATGAAGGACTTAGGATCGGGGGAATAGGGCGTCGGATGAACTCGAAGGTAAAGGTTAGTCAAAATAAGTGTATATCGAAAGTAGACTTGGGTGTTTAACCTGGCTTGCTTTCAATCTACCCTCCTCCGTCCCCTCCTGGCCCCTATATATAGGTGGCCAGGTCTCGAGGATCGGGTAGGGTCCGATACAGATTACAAATATCGACATACGGTAAGAACTCGTATTCGACTATCATTACAATTGGGCCCTTGCTCAACGAGCCTCGGGGGTATTCAACTAACGGGCTCTATTATCTATACCCTTGTCACTCAGTACAAGGCGAGGGCTAGCAAAAGACTGGGAACGACCAACTAAGAGAGCAATAATGGCCATAATCATGCAAAGCGACAAAGCAACATTAAAAGAAGCATAAGATGGCATCAAAAGTCAAAAACTAAATGATCATGAAGGCTATTGGCGACTTTTTAAGAGTCTAACATGTGTGAGCATGTGCCAAGTCAAACCAAATAAAGCATCAAGGAGAAAACCAAATAATGCTTCCATACAATAAAAACAACGCATGATTTTTTTCAAAGGCTCATTAAGCAATCTTAGTTATTTGAGACAAGCCATGCTACAGCAAAACCACTAAGCATACTATCAAAAAGACATCAAGGATGACATGCAAAAGCCTAAGCCGCAGTCTACACAAGCTCCTTCTTGTACCACTTTTTTGCATAAAGCTTTTTCTCTTTTCCAACACCATTCGAACCTTTTTGAGGAAACTCTTTTGAGGAAAACCAACATATACCAGAGACCCAAATACACCTTGATGCAAGGATAAAACAAGATCTGAACAAAAATCAAGGCAAAAAACAAAGGCTAAACGCAGTAGCAGAAAAAGAGAACACTCGTTGAAACAATAAGAGTGAAAAACGGAGTGTTCTTGGCAAATAAAAAGTGGAATAAGTCTCTCTCCAAAACAACATTATGTGATCTAACCATTTATTGTAGCAAACTAAACTAAAATAATACTGAAAACAAAAACAACTGACGCTCCAAGAAAAACGCATAGTGCATGAAGCAATAAAAATATAGTGTCTTGAAAGGTGACCTAATTTTCGCCGATGAAGAAGGGGTGCCTCGGGGGCATCCCCAAGCTTTGACGCTTGTACTTCTTGGATATTTCTTGGGGTGATGCATGGGCATCCCCAAGCTTGAGCTTTTGTCCATTCTTCAACTCATCTCATCATTCTCCAATCCCTACACTTGAAAACTTCCTTCATACAAAACTAAACACAATTCTATTAGCAATATTAGTGTAAGCATAACATTGAATCAACCTTTTTTGCTTCAGGTTTCAACCTAAAACCACCACATATAAAGCATATACTACTATAGCAACTTCCCCAAAAGTTCCGTGATCAAAAGAACTCAAAAAGAAAGCGATAAAGCGGCGAACACAAATATTGGCAGAAATCTGTCAAAACAGAATAGCTGACAAAGGTCGAATTTTTGAGGGGTTTTCTGTTGCTCAAACCAAAAAGTGTTTAACTAATGAAAGTTTGGATATAACCTGGGGCATATTCACAAGAAATCGCAGGTCCAAAAGATATACAGAGAATTTATACGAATTTTTACGATGCAGCACCGAAATCAGTTTCAGGACAGCAATATCCCCAAATCTTACCTCACTCAAATTAGAGGCTTCTCTTGGCATAACAACGAAATAAAAAGGATAAGGAGCGGTTATTACAGTAGTAATAACTTCCAAGACTCAAATAAAAGAAAAATTACTGAAAATAAAACATTGGGTTATCTCCCAAGAGTGCTTTTCTTTAACGCCTATGAGCTAGGCGCAGTAATTTGCAAAGATGCTCATGTGGGCGCCATATAAGAGCTTGAGGCAAGGGCGCCATATAGGAACTTAAAGCAACAGAGAGCATTGATGACCCACAAGTATAGGGGGTGTATCATAGTACTTTCGATAAATAAGAGTGTCGAACCCAACGAGGAGCAGAAGGTGTTGACGAGCGGTTTTGATCAAGGAATCACTGTAAATACTAGCAAACAGGTTTTCAGGGGTATTTGGTAATACGAGTAAATAAAGTGCGAGTAAATAAAAGACAGTAGTAACAATTGCAGCAAGTGGCCCAATCCTTTCTTCAGCAAAGGACAAGCCGGTTGTGTACTTATAATAACCAAACATTCTCGAGGACACACGGGAGTTTCTGTCAAGAGCTTTCGCTTCATAAAGCCAATAGTCTTTATTGGTTTGATAGGTGTTATGGGGGTGAACCTGTGCTAGCGCACTACCCTTACTAGGATAAATATACACTTGTGATTATACCCCTTGCAAGCATCCACAAATACAATAAAGTAATTAAGATAAATCTAACCACAGCCTTAAACTCTAAGATACTACGCTCCCTGGTGCAATGGTTTCCCAACAGAGGTTTAGGTTTCTGTCACTCCAGCAACCCCACAATTGGTAGCCAAATACACAATGCATCTCACTAGGCCCATAAATGGTGAAGTATCATGTAGTCGACGTTCACATGACACCACTAGTGAAATAGCACCACAACAATATCAAACCATTAAATATTTCTCAACAATAATTCACTACTAACATCTTGACTTCTCCCATGTCCTCAAGAACTAAACGAACTACTCACAAGACATCATATGGATCATGATCAGAGGTGAAATAATGGTAAATAACAATCTGAACATAAACCTTAATTCAATGGTTCCACTCAATAGCATCAACTACAAGAGTAATCAACACCGGGAAAGTTTCCCCTATGAATATAACAAGATCCAACTCAAGATGTTACAGCGGGATGGCGTGGTGATGGTGGAGATGAAGGTGCTGGTGATGGAGATGATGATGATGATGATCCCGATGAAGTCCGGTGCGATGGTGATGACGATGGCGACGATCTGCCCTCTCCGGGAAGGAATTTCCCCGGCAGATTTCTCCCTGCCGGAGAGCTTTTCTCTCTCTGGTGTTTTCCGCCCCGCGGAGGCGGCGGTGTCTAACTCTGAGCCTCCCCCTTGACTTAGGTTTTCGGGGACGATGAAGTACGCGAAGGGGCGAGACCAGGAGTGGGCCAGGGCGGCCTCACACAGGGCTGGCGCGGCCAGGGGGCAGGCCGCGCCACCCTGGCGTGAGGGCCCCTCATGGCTCCTCTCGACTCCTCCTTCTGGCTTCCTGAGTCTTCTGGGAAAATATAATTTCCTGGTATTTTTCTGGAATTTTCCTGATCTTCAAAATATGGTCCCTTGATGGTCCTTTTTCCAGCAGAATCCTGACTCCGGCAGCAAATCCTCCAATGATCATCAAACATGTGAAAACAAAGGAAATAACATAAGTATCATATCTAAATATGAAATATAACAATGAATAATAGTAAATTATGATACAAAATAGTGATGCAAAATGGACGTATCAACCCCCCAAGCTTAGACCTCGCTTGTCCCCAAGCGAAAGCTAAACTCGGTAAACATGACCACAGGTTTATGGAGTGAAGTGTCGATAATCAAAATACGGACAAGAAGCATCACATTCACCAAGGCACAAATTATAATAGACAGCAACTTCCCTTTATAACATTAGACTTGCAATGGGTAAAAGGGAATCACATGTAAAGATGCACAAGGTAAACTATAATTGGCAATGGCAAACGTTAGTTCTTGGTCAAAGAATGATGAATAAGCTATTCTTTCTTTTGAACAGAGCCTTTTAAAACAGAGCTAATATAGCAAAGACCATATGCTCAACAAAATAAACTTTTGCATTCATAGAAAGCTTTCAAAGATATATTCCTTCAGACAAAAGCATTATACAAGACAAGGAAGATAGTAAACATGATTAAACGGATCAACATATGGATGAGTGAAACATAACAACTCAAATGCTTGCTTGAGACAGAGGGAAATAGGTTGACTCAACATAAAAGTAAAAGATAGGCCCTTCGCAGAGGGAAGCAGGGATTAAACATGTGCTAGAGCTTTTCATTTGTAAAACAGAGTTAAAATGTTATTTTGAGAGGTGGTTGCTTTTGTCAACGACTAGCAACAGAGTTCTTGATATCTTCCATACTAAACAAGTGAGAGCGGTTCCGAGATGTTTGATTAATTGGCACTTTGGTGCTCTTTTATGGCTTTGCACTCCTCCCCACCTTTTTCCTTTCTCAAACCATGGCTAACTGATGCTATCGGGTGCCAACCAACTTTCACATACCATGGAGGAGTGCTTTTTTTCTTTTCTTTTTGAGATTGTAATGGTCTGACCAGCTCCCTTGCAAAATTAATGACGAGCAGATGAAGCTGCCTAGTCGAGGGGTACTTAATTTAGTATGGAAGATAACAAACCCATCCACTACGTCCTCATGAGCTAAAAATAGTGGCACAAAATGAGAAGTGTTTGAAGGTTTTTGAAAGGTAGCACATGAAAATTTACTTGGAATGGCTTGAAATACCATGCATAGGAATTTATAGTGGACTCTTTGGAAGTGACTTGGCTTTGGGATTTGGATGCACGAGAAGTATTTCCTCTCAGTACAGGTTTTTGGCTAGCAAGGCTAGGTAGCAAGCATAAGAGTTGCATGAAACAAACAAACATACATATAATAAGAACAATCATGCAAACTCCCTTGAAGGTACAATGATTTTAACTTTGAGAATAACAATGCTTATAAGCCAAACATAAGAAAAACTGAAGTGATGTAACTACAAACACTTCTTTATTCTTTTCTACTCAAGCCTCAAGGTAAAGTTGCTACTGACCAAGCTAGGTTTGCCAAAACCAACTAAATTTACTCATGCTCCCAACATGATACCAATACCAATCAACAAGACTAACCATACAAGAGAGATTGCAAACTAACATAAAGTGTGCGGAAAGTAAACGATAAAACTTCTCATTAATATTTCATTACTGCAACTCACACCAAGGGATACATAGATAACCAACTAAGGAGGATACTTCCAAACTGCAAACTATTCTATAAGATAACTTCTCTATTCATGATATGACTCTACTTTGAAAAGTAAATGAGCAAAAGGTAATGATGTGATACCGTGGCACTCCCCCAAGCTTGGAACAAGCCAAGGGGATGCCTATACCGATGACAAATTACTCCTTTGGCGGTGGCGGTGGATAATCTTTAATAAGCTTCTCAATCAAATCTTTCAGATCATCAATCTTGTACTCGAGGTTACGAATCATCTCGTAATTGTGCTCAACACGGTTCATGAACCTATCAGCAAGAGAATCCCAGCTCTTGGAATTATTTCCCCATCCTTCTTCACTCTTGGAGCTTTCTATCCCTACATTGTTAGAACGATCTATATCCCAGCCATAGGGTAATCATGATTTGGGAACCTTTTGAAACTGACGTTCATGAATTAGAGTATGGAAAGGATTTTGGCTAGACGGAGATGTCCGTGGAGCTAAGGTGTGACACGGCACACCCCCTCTGGTCCTTATGCGAGCACTCTTCTTGAACTTGTCATGATCTGTCACCACCCCTATGCTGGCAACCATGGTGTTCGGCCTTGAACTTTGATCTTCCTCCTCGTCTTCACTTTCAACCTCTTCTTTTAGCCGGAAGTCTTTGGTGTCATCTTCCGGAGGTGTCTTCTCCTTGTCATCGCTTGAAGAGGCCATGGCTCCCCCAAGCTTAAGATCAACTCCTGACAGAACAGCTCGAAACAAAACACGATGAGAAAATGATATACAGACCTCGGGGACTCCGGGGGGTTAAATAGACGAAAATTATACATCGAAACGAAATCACAGGAGGAAACCGGGATGGAAACGAGTTCCGGGGTGTTCTCACACCTAGGTGGCGCGGCCAGGGGTGGGCCCGCGCCACCTACGTGTGAGAAACACAAGGACTCCTTTTCCTGCCCGTTTTCATCTCGTGATTTTTCATATTTAGTAAAAATAGCAAAAATATTAAAGGAAGAGCTTTTCGCGAAACTTCTCTGACTAGAACTGTTACCTATTCGAAAACGAACTCTGCAAGTACCTGCAATTTGTCTTGGATGAATTCTTCCGGAGAAACTGTTTCAATAACATCAACATCTTCATTATAAGAATCTCCAGAAATATAATGTTTGAGTCTTTGCCCATTCACCACTTGTGTAGAGTCATCTTTCAATGAAGCAATCTTAATAGCACCTGAGCGGTACACTTCCACAATAACATATGGTCCTTCCCATTTTGAAAGTAATTTTCCTGCAAAAAATCTGAGACGAGACCTATACAATAGAACTTTCTCACCAACATGAAACTCTCTCTTAAGAATTCTCTTATCATGCCATTGCTTGACTTTCTCTTTGAAAAGTCTGGCATTCTCATACGCTTCGTTTCTCCACTCATCTAGAGAACTCAAATCTAATAACCTTTTCTCATCGGCTAGTTTAAAATCTCTATTAAGCTCTCTCACTGCCCAAAAAGCTTTGTGTTCTAATTCTAAGGGCAAGTGACACACTTTTCCGTAAACCATCTTATAAGGAGACATACCCATGGGGTTCTTATAAGCAGTTCTATAAGCCCATAAAGCATCGTTTAACTTACTAGCCCAGTTTTTCCTAGATCTATTGACAGTCTTCTGCAAGATAGACTTGATCTCCCTATTTGAAAGCTCTACCTGCCCACTAGTTTGGGGATGATAAGCAGAAGCAATTCTATGATTGACATCATATTTAGCAAGAGTTTTTCTAAAACTACCATGAATAAAATGAGAACCTCCGTCAGTCATAAGATATCTAGGCACACCAAACCTAGGAAAAATAACATCCTTAAGCATTTTTAACGAGGTCTCACCATCGGCACTCTTTGTAGGTATGGCTTCTACCCATTTAGTAACATAATCAACAGCAACAAGTATATGGGTATAGCCTTTTGAAGGAGGAAAAGGACCCATAAAGTCACATCCCCAACAATCAAATGGTTCAATAACAAGAGTGTAACTCATAGGCATTTCATTGCGTCTAGAAATATTACCAACTCTTTGACATTCATCACAAGATAAAACATACCTTCTGGCATCTTTAAAGAGGGTTGGCCAATAAAAACCTGATTGTAGAACCTTCTGTGCGGTTCTATCCCCAGCATGATGCCCTCCATAGGCGCTGCTATGGCATTTTCTTAATATCTCTTGTTGCTCATATTCCGGTACGCATCTTCGCATAATACCATCAACTCCTTCTTTATATAAGTGCGGGTCATCCCAAAAATAATGTCTCAAATCATAGAAGAATTTTCTTCTTTGCTGAGCTGTAAAGGTTGGAGGCAAATACTTGGAAACAATAAAGTTAGCATAATCAGCATACCAAGGAAGGTCTCGCGAAGTTACATTTATTGCAGCCAACTGTTCATTTGGAAAACTATCGTTAACAGGAATAGGATCAAAAGAAATGTTTTCCAATCTAGACAAGTTGTCAGCCATAGGATTTTTAGCACCTTTCCTATCTACGATATGCAAATCAAACTCTTGTAAAAGCAGCACCCATCTAATAAGCCTAGGCTTAGCATCCTTCTTAGTCATAAGATATCTAATAGCAGCGTGATCAGTATGAATAGTAACTTTAGAATCAACAATGTAAGATCTAAACTTATCACATGCAAAAAACAATAGCAAGAAACTCTTTCTCAGTAGTAGCATAATTCTTCTGAGCAGCATCAAGAGTCTTACTAGCATAATGAATAATATTCAACTTATTATCTACGCGCTGTCCAAGAACAGCACCAACAGCAAAGTCACTAGCATCACACATAATTTCAAAAGGTAAATTCCAATCAGGTGGTTGAACAATAGGAGCAGTAGTTAAAGCCTTCTTAAGAGTTTCAAAAGCTTCCTTACAATCATCATCAAAGACAAATGGTACATCTTTTTGAAGAAGATTAGTAAGAGTCTTTGAAATCTTAGAGAAATCTTTAATAAACCTCCTATAGAAACCAGCATGACCAAGAATACTACGAATACCTTTAACATCTCTAGGACAGGGCATTTTCTCAATTGCCTCCACTTTTGCTCTATCAACTTCAATACCTCTTTCAGAAATTTTATGTCCAAGGACAATTCCTTCATTCACCATAAAGTGGTATTTCTCCCAATTAAGAACAAGGTTAGTTTCTTCGCATCTCTGCAAAACTTTATCAAGGTTGTGTTATCGCCACATTTTGGCCAAATGAGGAGATGGGCCGTAATCAAGATGGGCTTGGAGGCTGGATCGGCCTTGCGCGTGGATTTGGGCTAATTGCCCGTGTATCTATATATTATGATAGATTACGTTTCGGTTTAAACAAGAGATAGAGTTGTTAGGTTTATTCCAAAGATAGAAAGTCTCCGGACTATAAATGTGTACCTAGGGTTATTGAGAAAGGAGGACGATCACGTTCACAACAAACACAATCTCGGCGCATCGCCACCCCTTGTTTCGAGGGTTTCTTTCAGGTAAGCGTCGTGCTGCCTAGATCGCATCTCGCGATCTAGGCAGCATCTGCTTATGTGTTATTTGGTGTTGCTCGTACTGAAGCCTTGTTGATGGCGAGTAATACTGTTATCATAGATCTGTTTGGGCTAGCATCGGTGCTTTTGGTTATGTTTGCTTAGTCATGCTGCCCCTAGAGATCTCGCTGCCTTTGCACCTATTTTGGGTGTAAGGGCAGCATCTTGCTTGATCTTTATTCAGTCGATTCAATCTGTCATAGTTGTTCCTTGTTCTCCAAGGATTAGTTTGATATCCGCATGGTTAGGCCTCACAAACGGGTTGAACGATCCAGTAGTACGTAAGGATATGGTTTGCCAATTCGAGAGGAGTTGTTCCGGGAATTGACTCTACGTTGGTTTTTTGGCCTCCTCTAGGGTTAGTTTTCTGTTATCTTTCGTATCTACCAGGCTCAATTACGTGTGGGATGTTCCAATTATGTGGTGAAAGCGTTAAACTGTCGTAGATCGATTTGACTTGTATTGATAAAGCAAAACCCCATGTTATCGTAGATCCAATGCAGATCCATGGGACAATCGGCTACATGAGCCGATTCACAGGGAAACCTGAGAGCCGATCGAGGCTCGTATTTAATGTTTACGTGTCTGCCATGCAGGAAACTAATCGAAGCAATCCATCACCTTCCTGATCAGGTATAGGTCAGGTGGCACGCCCTTGCATCAGCCAGGACGTGTGCCGGAGTTTTGCGGGCCGTTGCCCGAGGGACCAGGGCCCACCAGCAGTTCTGGGAGCCTCCCGGCTCTTCGTGTTGCTCGTCGCTGCTCGCCGGTGGGTTTTGATAGGCAACACATTCTGGCACGCCCGGTGGGACACTCAACAACATCTGCATCAACATCTGACGATGCGATGGGGGACAGACCAATCACGTACGACGATCTGCCTGATGAGCACAAGAAGAGGTATGATGATATCAAAGCTCTCTTCGAAGCCGATCTCATCGGCTCTTTTGAGAGGACCCGTAAGCATGGCATCAGGTGGAAAGGGTTCTCACCTGAAGGCGCTCTCGATGAGGTGGATCTGTCTGTTCCTTCAGAGGATCGCACCAGAGCTCTGCGACAGGAAGTCAATTACATGGTGGCTCATTCTCTTCACCGCCATTCTGAGAGCCTGGTGAACGCTTTCGAGTGCGTCGCGGTTCGCGTGGTTCAGGAGATCATGAAACATCAGTACTCTCCGTCGGGGCCTACCCTTGGGACTCACCAGGGAGAAAGACCGCTCCAGACCAGGCCACAGCTACCATTCACGCTTGCAGCTCCGGAGCCACCGGGGTCACCGGCGTACGTCGTCTACAAGATTGGAGGTGATCCTGGCGATTACCAATTCCTGTTTGAACCACCTAAAGAAATCCCACATGGATATGTGTGCACATACGTGCCGGACTGCAACAGCCTGACGCGCACGAACCAGATTGCAACCGCAGGGATTTCTGGGGCAGGTGTTTCTGGAGTAGGGATTTCGGGAGCAGGGATGTCCGGGATGGACGCTGATAAACAGGCGTGGCTAGCTAAGTATGCCACCGGAACGAGTCATGAGAATTTAGCCCCTGCAGCTCAAACGGTGGAGCAAATCAGTACCATCTTGAGAGACCAGTTCGGCTTCGTGCCGAAGAGGAGAACAATCGGCTATTCCAAGCCGTACCCCAACGAGTATGATCTGATTCCGCTTCCACCCAAGTATCGGCTCCCTGAGTTCTCAAAATTTAATGGTTCAGAAGGGTCTAGCTCGATCGAGCACGTGAGCCGATATTTGGCACAGTTAGGCATGATTTCAGCATCGGATCAGTTACGCGTAAGGTTCTTTGCGCAATCTCTGACAGGACCAGCTTTTGGGTGGTACACCTCGTTGCCACCAGATTCGATCCGGACCTGGAAGTAGCTGGAAGAACAGTTCCATATTCAGTATCATTCAGAAGCTACCGAGGCTGGCATTGCCGATCTGGCGTAGGTGCGGCAGAAGCGGGGAGAAACGGTAGCCGAGTATATTCAGCGTTTCAGGACTGTCAAGAACCGATGTTATTCGGCTCGTTTAACTGAGAAAGAAGCAGTCGAGCTGGCCGTGTTGGGTCTCTCAGCACCGATCAAGGATCTGGCTTTCCAAGTAGAATACAATTCACTGGCGCACATGGTCCAGAAACTGACAATGTATGAGCAGCGCCACCCTGAGTTGTACCAAGACAAGTTCAAACGTCCGATAGGCCTGGTCAATACAGAAGAAGAGGATCTTGTAGAAGACCAGGAGATAGCCGTGGCTGAATGGGCTCGGGGAGCAGATCCTGTGTCCTGCAAATGGGTGAAACAGCAAGGGCCTGCAAAAGGGTTCGACTTCGATGTAAGCAAAGCTGAGCAGATATTCGATTTACTGCTGAAGGAAAAGCAGCTGAAGTTACCCGAAGGCCATAAAATCCCTACGGCGCAAGAGATGAACGGGAGATCATACTGCAAGTGGCATCACTCGTTCACCCACACCACCAATGATTGCAAAGAGCTACATCGGCAGATCCAAACGGCGATAGAACAGGGCCGTCTGATCCTTGGGCAGTTCGCCATGAAAGTGGACACAAACCCGTTTCCTGGCATCAACATGGTAGAGCACAGCCACTCCACGAGGCGTCAGCTAGATTTCTCGTTCGATATTAACATGGCAGGGCCTGTGTACCACCATGGCAAGTATAAGGAGGAAAGCGGCCACTCCCGGGGCAAAGAAAAGGAAGAGGCCGGTCCACGCGACCGGCCCCGTTATGATGATAGGCGGTATATAACCGAGGAACAAGTGAGAAGCGTGCGATATCAGAAGCCACACTCCACGCATCTCCTTAACAAGTATGAGCGTCAGTATGACCGACGTCGGCAGTACGACAGAGATGATGAAAGAGATCATCGGACCGACGCATACGATGGGAGATACCGTCGGCATGATAGAGATGATGAAGGATATGAGCACCGCGCTAGGGGAAGGTCAAAGGAAAAGGAAGGCGTGGATAAACATTGGGATTGTCCTTTCTTCAAGTACTGTTGGGATGCGGGAATGAGCCGATTGCCTACAGTCGACAACTGCCCGGAATGTGGACAGCAGAAGGATGACATAGGTCTAGTTTCAGTGTTCAAGCGTCTAGGGCCTCTCCGGCCTCAGAACAGACAAGAGGAGTCATCTCGAGCAAAAGATCTCGAGGAGTCAGAGGATGAAGAAGAAGATAGATATCACCGGCCAAGGTGGTGTCCCGATGGACTCAGACACACCCAAAAGCGTAGAGTTCAGCGGCTACGTAGCTTGGAGGAAGCCGAAGCGCAGTACCTCCACACTTTAAGGAAAGCCCGGCCTGATCTGGCCATGAAAATTCAGCAAACCTTGGAGACGGAGGCCCGTCCAAAAAAGAAAGAGTGGCGCCCCAAACCAGTAAAAGCCGATGCGAAGACATCGGCTGGCACAAACATGGTGTTCATACTTCCGTCAGAGTTTTGCGCTCCAAGAACCGAAGAACTACCAGTGGCACAGTTTGACTGCGGCCCACGACCGGTTATCTTTGAAAAGCCACGGGAGAAGGGCTACAAACATCTGAAAGCCCTGTACCTGAGAGGTTATATCAATGGGCAGCCTGTCCGCAAGATGTTGGTTGACACCGGAGCGGCAGTCAATATAATGCCATACTCCATGCTGCGGCGTTTGGGACGCTCCACTGCAGATCTGATCAAAACCAACGTCACGCTAAGCGACTTCAACGGCCAAGCTTCAGAAACGCAAGGCGTTCTGAACGTGGATCTGACCGTGGGTAGAAAAACCATCCCTACGTCGTTCTTCATTGTTGACAGCAAAAGCACCTACGCTGTCTTGCTGGGAAGGGATTGGATTCACGCTAACTGCTGCATTCCATCCACGATGCACCAATGCCTGATACAGTGGGATGGAGATGAAGTGGAGGTCATTCATGCAGATGATTCGATCGAGATCTCAATAGCTGGCATGAACATTTGGGACACAGAAGACCAAGAGCCGATCTCTGGAGTCAGTCTAGACGGCTGTGAGCGCATTGAAGCTACAAAAAACGGGGTGAGGCTGGTCTTATCCATTGGCCTGACAGAGTAGCAAAGCCCACGATTGTGCGTGGTAAGGCCGATCCCTGCGATCGGCCACAAAAAATAAAAAGCAGTGATCTTACGACAAGCATGTCATGTAGTCGTAGTAGGGAGATTCCCTACCATTGTAGAGCACAAATAAGTTGTAAACCTTCCTTGAGTAATGCAATCAAAAAGGGGGCCGATTCCGGCAATCGGCCCAAATTATCTTTGTTATCCTCACCAAACTTTTGGCCTGTGTTCAGCATCGATTTAGCAGGTGACGGAAAGCTGGGGTATGGGTTTACATCCGCTGATGAGCTAGAGGAGATTGACATCGGTCCTGGGGATAAGCCACGACCGACATTTATCAGCAAAAAGTTAGATCCGAATCTGCGGGGTCCGATGATAGCTTTGTTGAAAGAATATCCAGATTGCTTTGCCTGGGACTATACGGAGATGCCCGGGTTAGACAGGAGCATCATTGAGCATCGGCTCCCGCTTAAAAAAGGGTTTTGGCCATTCCAGCAGCGAGCACGACAGATGAAGGCCGAAATTTTAGAGGAAGTCAAGAAAGAGATCGAGAAAATGTTGAAAGCTGGGTTCATCAGGCCATGCAGGTATGCTGAGTGGATTTCTAGTATCGTACCTGTAGAGAAAAAGGATGGCCGATGGCGTGTTGCCATAGATTTTCAGGATCTCAATAGAGCCACTCCAAAGGATGAGTATCCGATGCCGGTAGCAGAGACATTGATCAACGCAGCTGCTGGTCATAAGGTCTTGAGCTTTATGGATGGCAATGCCGGTTACAATCAAATTTTTATGGCTCCAGAAGATATACACAAGACTGCATTCAGAGTCCCAGGTTCGGTGGGGTTGTTTGAATATGTAGTCATGACATTTGGACTGAAGAATGCCGGCGCCACATACCAAAGAGCCATGAATTACATTTTCCATGATCTGATCGGCAAGCTGGTGGAGATTTATATCGATGACGTGGTAGTCAAGTCTGCTTCAGTACAAGGACACTTGGACGATCTGCGACGCGTCCTGGACCGAACCAGAAAATTCGGGCTACGGATGAATCCAAAGAAGTGTGCCTTCGGTGTGACGGCCGGTCAGTTCTTGGGTTTCTTGGTCCATGAACGCGGAATTGAGATCGGCCTGAAAAGTCAGGAGGCAGTGCGAACAATGAAGCCACCTACCACGAAGAAAGAACTGCAGTGTCTCATCGGCAAAATCAACTTCGTCAGAAGGTTCATCTCCAATCTGTCAGGAAGAATAGAGCCGTTCATGGGACTGGTGAAAATTAAATCTGATGAGGAGTTCCGCTGGGGGACAGAACAACAACGAGCCTTCGATGAGATCAAAGAATATCTAACGAAGCCGCCAATGTTGGTTCCACCGCAGCAGGATAGGCCGTTCTACATTTACTTGTCGGTGGCTGACACGTCCATCGCCTCGGTGGTGGTGCAAGTTTATGATGGTCTGGAGCGAGTTGTGTTTTACATCAGCAGAAGGATGCTGGATGCAGAGACAAGGTATCCTGAGATCGAGAAGTTATGCCTCTGCCTATTTTTCACCTGCACCAAGCTGCGACACATCTTGCTATCAGCAGAGATTATCATCATATGCAAATCAGATGTCATAAAACATATGCTGTCGGCTCCTGTGTTGAAAGGCCGACTCGGCAAATGGATGTTTGCATTATCGGAATTTGATATCCGGTATCAACCCGCCAAAGCGGTTAAGGGACAGGCGTTGGCCGATCTTATTGCTGAACGAATCAACACTGATATAGCAGCACTGTCTGTACGTGCATGGGCTATGTTTTTCGATGGATCGGCTTGTGATGATGGTTGCGGCATCGGCATTCTACTCGTGTCGCCCCGGGGGGCAACATATTCCTTCTCCATCAGGCTATCTACCCCTTGCACCAACAATGTCGCTGAGTATGAGGCAATACGCAAGGGAATGGAGTTGCTCATTGAAGCCGGAGCAGAAGCAGTGGAACTTTTTGGAGACTCCAAATTGGTGATTTCCCAACTCACGGACGAATACAAGTGTGAGAGCGAGTCACTCTTCCCATTATGGTTGCAATGCCGTGAGCTGATGGCACAGTTCAGGTATCTAAACTTTAACTGGATCCCGCGGTCGCAGAATACCGAGGCGAATGATCTTGCACAGATGGCTTCAGGCTACAAGGACATAGCAGATGGAACTGATGTTCAGGTACAGTTCCTGGAGGCGGACGACTGGAGAGCCGATATCTTCAATTACTTGAAAGATTCGGCTCGGGGGGCACCTAAACGGATAAGGTACAAGGCCATGAAGTATGTGCTTATTGGGGATGACATGTTCTACAGGACTTTGGAAGGGTTACTGCTCAAATGTCTGGGGCCAACCGAGGCAAATCGGCTTCTACACGAGGTACACGAAGGCGCCTGTGGAACTCACCAATCGGCTCACAAGATGAAATGGTTGATCAGGCGATCAGGGTTTTATTGGCCCACCATGCTTGAGGACTGTTTTAAGTACTATAAAGGGTGTCAAGCATGTCAGAAATTCGGGAAGATTCAGATGGTACCTGCATCAGCGATGAACCCCATCATCAAGCCTTGGCCATTCCGAGGTTGGGGCATGGATATCATTGGCAAGATCAATCCTCCATCAAGCAAAGGCCACATGTGGATTTTGGCCATTACGGATTATTTCACTAAATGGGTGGAAGCCGTCCCTATGAAGTCAGTAAACTCGAAGGATGTTATCAATTTCGTGAAAGAACATGTCCTTCATAGATTCGGGATTCCCCAAACTATCACGACCGATGGAGGTTCGGTCTTCATTTCTCACGAGTTTAGAGAGTTTTGCGAGGACACGGGAATTAAGCTGATCCGATCATCTCCATACTATGCTCAAGCAAATGGGCAAGCTGAAGCGTCCAATCAGAGCCTTATCAAGCTGATCAAGAGAAAAATCGACGAGCACCCTAGGCGTTGGCACGAGGTTTTGTCAGAAGCTTTGTGGGCTTATCGCATGTCATGTCATGGAGCGATAAAAACCTCGCCATACCATCTAGTCTATGGACAAGAAGCCGTATTGCCATGGGAGATTACGGCTGGATCGAGACGTGTCACTTTTCAGAACGATCTAACAACTGAAGAATATGCAGCCCTGATGAGTGACAGTGTTGAGGATTTAACTGAACTTAGGCTGTGGTCGCTTGAGAAAATTAAAGAGAACAAAGCCAAGGTAGCTCGTGCATATAATAAGAAGGTGAGACCAAAGGAGTTCCACGTTGGTGATCTGGTATGGGAAGCTGTATTGCCATTGGGAACTAAGGATGCAGCATACGGTAAATGGTCTCCAAGTTGGCACGGGCCATACAGGGTCGACCAAGTTTTAAGGGGCAACGCGTACATGCTTGAGGAGCTGGACGGTGTGAAATTCCCAGTGGCTGTTAACGGTCAGCATCTCAAGAAATATTTCCCAAGCATGTGGGATGATGGACAGTGAAATATGGGGGCCGATACATGAAATCGGCCAGTAAAAAAAATATATCCAGATTAATATTTCCCAAGCATGTGGGATGATGAACAGTGAAATATGAGGGCCGATACATGAAATCGGCCAAATAAATAAAAAAACAATGCACAGCCATCGACTCTCGAGGTTCAGACTGTTACGAGCAGGTGTCAGGTTACATGAATAAGCTACTGAAGGAATGCCTCGAAGGCACAGAGGGCGTCAGCACGGACACGATCCACCTCGGCGATCTCGGCTTCGTCATCATCGTCCTTGCCCGTCACTAGCTGCTTGCTCAGGGCACGTATTTCTGCCAGATCAGTCTTCAGTTGAGCTTTGAGGCCTTCTGCTTCGTCTTGGGAGCGGGCGATGAATGCTTCCTTGTCATGAATGAGCTTTTTAGTCGCCCGGACCTTCTCTTCGAGATCTTCCAATTCCTTTTTTAAGGATGCAAGCTCGGCGGTGCTGACAGAGGTGTCAGTTTTGGCATCCAGAGACGCCTTTTCGATTGGGGAGGACAGCAAGGCTTTGAGACGCTGGAATTGAGGTAGAACAGCGCTTGCTCGTGGTTCATCGTTGGCGGCAGAGGGAGCTGGTTCGATGGATTCAGGGTCGAACGTCAGCAAGCCTGAGATATCACAACCCTGGCAGGCAGAAGTGGCGTCAGTATGCGTCAAACAGGGAAGGATGAGTCGAAAGAAGCGAACATACCTCTCCTGAGATCAGGGGGATAGCCGACGGCGAGACAATCGGCTCGTGTGTTGTTGCTGAGGGCTTGGCCAGATTGGCAACCGTTTCATCTACACCTTCAGGGATTACTAGATCCAGGCTTGCGGAAGGCATCGGCACTTCCCCGACTTTCCCACTAGAAGTGTCATTCGTCTGCATGAAAGGTGCTTAGCCGATGTGAATAGCAATGAATCGGCATAAAAAAGGAGTGGTAAGAGTATGGAGGATAATTACTTTCGAAGCCTCCTGGCTCGAAGAAGAAGTTTGCAGTCCCTTGCGAGCCCTCTTGGGGCTCACAGCTTGCCCCGCCTCGACTGCTGCTCGGGGGGCAACAGGTTCAGGAACAGGCCTTTTCCTGGAAGCCGATGGTGGCACATCTGGCTGGCTCGGTGTGGTGGTTCTCTCAGAGTCTGCTGAGCTTGAATCTCCTCGATTGGATTGTGTTTCCTCGCTGGAGGTGTCTTCGATGGAGACCTGTAAGAAAGGGAGAGTTGGTAAGCACAAGCATGTTTACAAAGATAAATGAGATCAACCAAGGCATGAATCAGCGTACGTGCGAGCTCTCTGGAGAAGGGCTCCGGCGCCTCAAAGTTTTTTTGGCCACTACCTTCCTCACCGCCGTTCTTGTTTTAGTTGGAACTCGGGAGGCAGCTGACCCGGAAGTTGCTTGGCTCTTGGAAGCCGATTTTGGTGATATCGGCTGGTTCTGCATCACGACCTGTTTCAAAGGTGGCGAGTTTTTGCAGAAAAGGACCACAGGAGCTGGTGGGAGGAATTCGAAGGGGGAGCCATCCTCGTTAGTAGGTTCTGGACCATCTTGTTGCTGCAAGGAGACAGAGCAGGATATTAAAAGAATCGTCGTGAGCTGCATCAAGAAAATTTACAAGTAGCAGTACCTGTTCTACGGGGATGTCATATTCAGCATCGAGCTGTTCCAGCAATGGTCCCAGAGCTCTCCTGAAGGCATGAGTCTTCCACATCGACCACCAGTTCTCAAAACCATCGGTTGATGAAGCGAAAGTGAGGTTGTTAGGAATTGGGATGGTCAGAGCATCGAAGAAAGAATAACACCTCTGACTGGTGAGAGGATCGGGCAGGTCAGCTCTGCTCTCTGTGAGGTGGTGGAGAAAGAAATGAGGAGGTACTTGCCCAAGGCCAAATTGCCGAGCTGCTACGACCGGCTGGTAGAACTCGTATCCAGGCTTGATTATTCTGTTGGATGTGCTCATGCCAACTGGGAGGAAGCAGGGACGGATCACGGTGGAGAATAGCTGCCGAGTGCTAGTGTCATCGGCAAAGTTGTCCAGCCTGAAGGAGATTGGATTTTCAAAATTTTCCGATTCCTCCGTGTAAGGAAAGAAGATAGGATTGTCCAGGCCTTGGAAGAAAATGCTGAACCACTTGGATGCTTCATGAGGGATCAGTTTACTACCTGGCAGGCTATACAGAGCTTGGTCGTAGCTGGTGCATCGGATCTGCTTCCCTTTGGCATCTGGAAAGGTGCAACTTGCCAAAAGGGGGAAGTTTGGGATATGGTTTTGAAAGTACAGCTGAGCCCATAGTTGAATAAACCACCAAGGACCTCCTATTTTGACTGCTATGTGGGAGGATAGTTTGACATACATCAACTGGAGATATCGATAGACTTCTCCAAGGAACAGTTTGCCGATGCCAAGTTGAGTGCCTCTGGCAAGTTCATAGGCCAAGGAGAGATAATTCTTGGTTGGGGCAAGGGAAGGGCCACAGAATATGAAATGTTCCAGCCAGAAATTGAGGAAGGCCGTGTGTTCTTTCTCTGTGACAGGGCCCTTAGTTTTCATGTGGCTTCGAAGATAAGCACCCCAGTTCGTGCAATCTGTTTTGGAAGAAAGCTTGAAGGGGACTTTTGGCAGCATAAAAGCAGAGGGGCTGGGTGATGTGACGTCTAGACCAGTAATCATCACCACGTCTAACAGAGTTGGTGTCATGGGGCCATGGCCGAACATGAAGCAGTTCAGAGCATCAGACCAGAAATAGCCGATGGTTTTTAGAAGATTTTCATGTTTCTCAAGGGGAGACAATGACAAAGTCAAGGCATCGGCTATTCCCGTGGTTTCCCATTGGGATTGGTAAGTTTTGGCTACCCTACTGTACCAAGAAACCCAATATTCGGGAGGATTAGGCCAGGCTCGTAAGCAGTCGGCCCAAGAATCCAAATCTAAGTTTTGGCTTACGAAGGGGATTCTGTTTGCCTCGCAAGAGATCAGATGGGCAGGACTAGATTCTGTACGGGGGCCAAGGCAGAGAGAATTTGGGAGAGAAGGATGCGGTAGCGGAATGTCTGAAACCTAAAATTTTAATGATGGGATAAAGCATTAATTCAGGTGTTTGCTATTAATTCTAGCACCGAGCTCGGATTGCGAGGAACAGTTAAGGATTACCTTCAGACCGGAGACCGCTGTGTTGGCGCTGGACGATTCCGCCATCTAATTTGCCGGCGGAGATGGATCTATGCGGTGGGGAATCTAGGGTTCGTGTCGCCGTGAGCCCGATTTGTTCAATGAGGCAATTGGAGATCTGAGTTAGCCTTTTTGAAGATGGTTGCAGGTTACCGTTGAAATTGGAAAGTGACCGCTCAGACTTGTCTAAATAAGCGATCGAGTTTGACCTTGCCAACGTTTGTGGGAAAAGCCGATGTGTTGCCATCGGCTCTTTGGGCTTTGACTTGGTTGATCATATCAAGCGTGGTATGGTGAAAGCCGATTCGTTACTATCGGCTTTTGGAACGTTGACCTATTTGACTATCGGCAAAATCAAATTGGGAAAAGCAAGCTTTGTTGATTCCAAAGACGGTTGTTTACAATGAAGCCGATTGCTTACAAAATGGAGATCTACTACTAGTACTACTACTACTAGTTCCTAATCTAGAAGGCGGCGTCGTCGTCGTCGCCGTTGCCATTGCCGCCGCCGTCTTCGCTGTCATCGGCGCTGCTGCCGGCGTAGTCCTCACCGCTGCTGCTGAAGTTGTCAGCGGGGGCCTCCTCGTCCTCGTCCTCGTCGTCGGTGTCCTCGCTGGACCCGGCGCGGAAGCGCTTCACCGGCGGGTATTCGTCGGAGGAGGTGTCCTCCTCTGCTTCTTCCTCCTCATCGGAAGAGCCGATGTCCTCGCCCCAGGACACGGCGTCGTCGGCACTCTCCGCCTCCAGTTCCCCGTCGATGAGGAGTTGGAGGTCCTCCTCGCCGTCGGTCAGGGACTCGTCGTCCTCTGACTGGGCGGCGAAGTCCCAGTCTCTCTCGTCCCACCATTGTGGGACGAGAGCTTCGTACGCCGCCATTGGCGGGTGCTCCGGCGTCGGCTCCCGGTGGACGGAGTCGGAGGATTGGAAGGAAAGGCCGGATGTGTTGGAGGAAGAAGAGGAGGCCATGGTGGAGGAAGAGGGTTTTTTGGCTATTGGAGAAGAATGAGGATGCAAATGGTTCGGATAGATTTAAATAAGGGGAATAGTGGAAGATGGTTCAATGCCATAGCGGTTTTCGAGAATGTGGTGCCAGAGTTGTCAAATTGTGTACTGCGGAGAAGTTGAGAAGGCGAGGCATCATGATGAGGAGGCGATATGACGGTTCTGCTCTGCAACGCGTGACCCGATGAAGAAAAAACAGAGTGGTTTTGGAATTATTATTGCCAAAACCAGGGGGGGCATGTGTTATCGCCACATTTTGGCCAAATGAGGAGATGGGCCGTAATCAAGATGGGCTTGGAGGCTGGATCGGCCTTGCGCGTGGATTTGGGCTAATTGCCCGTGTATCTGTATATTATGATAGATTACGTTTCGGTTTAAACAAGAGATAGAGTTGTTAGGTTTATTCCAAAGATAGAAAGTCTCCGGACTATAAATGTGTACCTAGGGTTATTGAGAAAGGAGGACGATCACGTTCACAACAAACACAATCTCGGCGCATCGCCACCCTTTGTTTCGAGGGTTTCTTTCAGGTAAGCGTCGTGCTGCCTAGATCGCATCTCACGATCTAGGCAGCATCTGCTTATGTGTTATTTGGTGTTGCTCGTACTGAAGCCTTGTTGATGGCGAGTAATACTGTTATCATAGATCTGTTTGGGCTAGCATCGGTGCTTTTGGTTATGTTTGCTTAGTCATGCTGCCCCTAGAGATCTCGCTGCCTTTGCACCTATTTTGGGTGTAAGGGCAGCATCTTGCTTGATCTTTATTCAGTCGATTCAATCTGTCATAGTTGTTCCTTGTTCTCCAAGGATTAGTTTGATATCCGCATGGTTAGGCCTCACAAACGGGTTGAACGATCCAGTAGTACGTAAGGATATGGTTTGCCAATTCGAGAGGAGTTGTTCCGGGAATTGACTCTACGTTGGTTTTTTGGCCTCCTCTAGGGTTAGTTTTCTGTTATCTTTCGTATCTACCAGGCTCAATTACGTGTGGGATGTTCCAATTATGTGGTGAAAGCGTTAAACTGTCGTAGATCGATTTGACTTGTATTGATAAAGCAAAACCCCATGTTATCGTAGATCCAATGCAGATCCATGGGACAATCGGCTACATGAGCCGATTCACAGGGAAACCTGAGAGCCGATCGAGGCTCGTATTTAATGTTTACGTGTCTGCCATGCAGGAAACTAATCGAAGCAATCCATCACCTTCCTGATCAGGTATAGGTCAGGTGGCACGCCCTTGCATCAGCCAGGACGTGTGCCGGAGTTTTGCGGGCCGTTGCCCGAGGGACCAGGGCCCACCAGCAGTTCTGGGAGCCTCCCGGCTCTTCGTGTTGCTCGTCGCTGCTCGCCGGTGGGTTTTGACAGGCAACAGGTTGTGCAAACAATTATCAAAAGAAGTTCCATAGATGGAGAAATCGTCCATGAAGACCTCCACAATTTCTTCACAAAAGCCATGAAAAATAGCGGACATGCATCTTTAAAAAGTAGCAGGAGCATTGCATAAACCAAATGGCATACGTCTATAAGCATAAGTTCCATAAGGACAAGTAAAAGTGGTTTTCTCTTGATCTTCCTTCTTAACAGCAATTTGAGAAAAACCAGAATAACCATCAAGGAAACAAAAATGAGTCTTCTTAGTCAACCTTTCTAGCATTTGATCTATAAACGGTAAAGGATAATGATCTTTCTTAGTAACTTTGTTTACCTTCCTATAATCAATGCACATCCTATAACCAACAACTACCCTTTGAGGAATAAGCTTGTTATTCTCATTAGGCACAACAGTCATACCTCCTTTCTTAGGAACACAATGGACAGGACTAACCCATCTACTATCAGCAATAGGATAAATAATACCAGCATCAAGGAGCTTTAATACCTTATTTCTTACCACATCCTTCATCTTGGGAATTAGGCGGCGTTGATGCTCCACGACTGGCTTTGCGTCTTTCTCCATATTAATGGCATGCTGACATAAAGTGGGAGAAATCCCTTTCAAATCATCAAGCGTATGTCCCATAGATCCTCGGTGTTTCCTCAATATCTCCAATAATCTTTCTTCTTCCTTTCCTGAAAGTTTAGAGCTAATAATAACAGGATATATTTTCTTATCATCTATATAAGCATATTTAAGATTATCAGGCAAAGGCTTTAATTCAAAAACAGGATCTTCCTTAGGCGGCAAAGTGGTACCAAGATCCTCCACAGGTAGATTATGCTTGATTAATGGTGGTTGACGAAGAAGAATATTGTCAATCTCTTCTCTTTCCTTGCTGAAAACATCACTTTCATGATCTTCCATGAATTGCTGCAAGGCATTATTAGGAGCAAGCGCAATAGAAGCAAGCTGTTCAACTCGAAAATTTTCATTAGGCGTGTCATTTTCATAAGAAGTCTTAGCAAACTTGGAAAAATTAAACTCATAAGACTCTCCATTAAACTTAGTAAAAAAATTCTCCTTCTTACAATCTATCACGGTGCCACAGGTGTTCAAAAATGGTCTACCAAAAATAATAGGACAAGTTTTACTAGCCTCCTTACCAAGGACTAGAAAATCAGTAGGGTATTTAGTCTTACCGCAAAGAACTTCCACATCTCGAACAATACCAAGAGGCCAAACAGTCTCTCTGTTAGCAAGCTGAACAACCACATCAATATCTTCAAGTTCACAAGCGCCAATCTCATGCATAATTTCTTTGTAAAGCTCTAAAGGAATAGCACTTGCACTAGCACCAATATCACATAAACCATAATAGCAATGATCTCCAATCCTGACAGAAATAACAGGAACACTTGTTTTCCTATGCTTTTTAGGATGTGAGAGAATGTTAGAAGCATCTTCACAAAAAAGAATATATTCATCCCCTACATCTTTAGTAACAAGATCCTTCAATATAGCTACAGGAGACTTAATAGTAATTTGCTCATCAGGTTCTGCAGCATTCTTATTACTTTTATTAGACACACTTACCAAAGTAGAATACTTCTTTACCTTAGCAGGGAAAGGTGTCTTCTCAAAATAAGGTTCAGGCACAATGCTATCAACAGTACAAACTTCAGTAGCTGCAGCAGGGAAATGACTAATAGAATCTTTATAAGGCGCATGATATTTGTTCCAATCTTTCTTTGGAACATCAAGATAAGAGGCAAAGGCCTTAAGACAATTAGCAAGTGTTTGTGAATCAAGACCATAAGCAGTACTAACACTATGAAAGTCATCGGTTCCCATAAAAGATTTAATGCATTCATAATCATAGTTTATACCTGACTTCCTACCTTTGTCGTTTTCCCATCCTTCAGCATTCTCTTGTATACGGTCAAGAAGTTTCCACTTAGCATCTTCTTTCATATGAGTAAATGATCCAAAGCAAGAAGCATCCAAATAATCCTTATCAGGAAGAGTAAGCCGTGCATAAAAATTATCAATAACAATATTATTGGGGAGCTCATGAATGGGGCATTTGAGCATTAGTAACTTCAATCTCCCCCACGCTTGGGCAATACTTTCTCCATCATGAGGCCAAAAATTATATATCCGATTACGGTCTTTATGAATTTCACTTGGAGGATAAAACTTGGAATAAAAGAGAGGTACAATATCCTCCCATGCCATAGATGGACCGTCTTGGAGTAGTCGATACCACTCTTCAGCTCTGCCTTTCAATGATAAAGAGAATAATTTCTTCTTGACCTGGCTTGGTGAAATACCTGCACATCTGAACAACTCACATAATTCATGTATAAATAATAAGTGATCACCCGGATGGACAGTTCCATCTCCTGAATAGCAGTTATCCATAATACGCCCAACAATTTTCATAGGTATTTTAAAAGGATCAATTTCAGCAGGTGGTGGCGGTGGTGGTTCATCCACATGTGCAGCAGTAGTAGTAGATGTGTTTCCAAATAGGAAACCAAATGGAGAGTTCTCCATAGCAGAGTAAAATAAAAATAAAAGACAAAATAAAAACAATACTCACAGCGACGGTTACCTTTACCAATTTCACTCTTCAATAGCGCTACACTCCCCGGCAACGGCACCAGAAAATAGTCTTGATGACCCACAAGTATAGGGGGTGTATCGTAGTACTTTCGATAAATAAGAGTGTCGAGCCCAACGAGGAGCAGAAGGTGTTGACGAGCGGTTTTGATCAAGGAATCACTGTAAATACTAGCAAACAGGTTTTCCGGGGTATTTGGTAATACGAGTAAATAAAGTGCGAGTAAATAAAAAAAAGTAGTAACAATTGCAGCAAGTGGCCCAATCCTTTCTTCAGCAAAGGATAAGCCGGTTGTGTACTTATAATAACCAAACGTTCTCGAGGACACACGGGAGTTTCTGTCAAGAGCTTTCGCTTCATAAAGCCAATAGTCTTTATTGGTTTGATAGGTGTTATGGGTGTGAACCTGTGCTAGCGCACTACCCTTACTAGGATAAATACACACTTGTGATTATACCCCTTGCAAGCATCCGCAAATACAAGAAAGTAATTAAGATAAATCTAACCACAGCCTTAAACTCTAAGATCCTACGCTCCCTAGTGCAATGGTTTTCCAACGGAGGTTTAGGTTTCTGTCACTCCAGCAACCCCACAATTGGTAGCCAAATACACAATGCATCTCACTAGGCCCATAAATGGTGAAGTATCATGTAGTCGATGTTCACATGACACCACTAGTGAAATAGCACCACAACAATATCAAACCATTAAATATTTCTCAACAATAATTCACTACTAACATCTTGACTTCTCCCATGCCCTCAAGAACTAAACGAACTACTCACAAGACATCATATGGATCATGATCAGAGGTGAAATAATGGTAAATAACAATCTAAACATAAACCTTAATTCAACGGTTCCACTCAATAGCATCAACTACAAGAGTAATCAACACCGGGAAAGTTTCCCCTATGAATATAACAAGATCCAACTCAAGATGTTACAGCGGGATGGCGTGGTGATGGTGGAGATGAAGGTGCTGGTGATGGAGATGATGATGATGATGATCCCAATGAAGTCCGGTGCGATGGTGATGACGATGGCGACGATCTGCCCTCTCCGGGAAGGAATTTCTCCGGCAGATTTCTCCCTGCTGGAGAGCTTTTCTCTCTCTGGTGTTTTCCGCCCCACAGAGGCGGAGGTGTCTAACTCTGAGCCTCCCCCTCGACTTAGGTTTTCAGGGACGATAAAGTATGCGAAGGTTTTCAGAGACCAGGAGTGGGCTAGGGCGGCCTCACACAGGGCTGGCGCGGCCAGGCGGCAGGCCGCGCCACCCTGGCGTGAGGGCCTCTCCTGGCTCCTCTCGACTCCTCCTTCTGGCTTCCTGAGTCTTCTGGGAAAATATAATTTCCTGGCATTTTTCTGAAATTTTCCTGATCTTCAAAATATGGTCCCTTGATGGTCCTTTTTCCAGCAGAATCCTGACTCCAACAGCAAATTCTCCAATGATCATCAAACATGTGAAAACAAAGGAAATAACATAAGTATCATATCTAAATATGAAATATAACAATGAATAACAGTAAATTATGATACAAAATAGTGATGCAAAATGGAGGTATCAAGCATCAAAAAGCAAGTATGGAACACATTTAAATCTAAACCACTTCCTATGAAAAATAGTCTTGTAAAGAGACAAGTCA
The DNA here is from genome assembly GCA_007115705.1 of Dactylis glomerata. Lineage (NCBI taxonomy): Eukaryota > Viridiplantae > Streptophyta > Magnoliopsida > Poales > Poaceae > Dactylis > Dactylis glomerata. The sequence goes on along the minus strand of QXEO01000545.1, from coordinate 6,118,081 downwards.
TGAAAGCGCAAAGCAAAAAGCATAGGAGGCAAAACAAATACAACTTCAAGAATTGCAACATAAAGAGGGGAAACTCAATATTGGTGAGATCCATCAAACCATGTTTCCCTCTCTCACAATAACTTTCAGTAGCATCATGAATAGAATTAATAATATAACTATCACATAAAGCTTCCCTATCATGAGCCACATGCATAAAAGAATTAATACTCCCCACATGAACAATTGTAGTAGGAGCAGATTCAATAGAATAATTATTCTCATCACCATAATCATCAAAAACAGGAGACATATTGTAATCATAACTAATTTTATCCTCAATAGTAGGTGAACTGAAAATATTATACCCATCATCATAACCATCATAAACTAGAGGTTTAGTATCATCACAAGCTAGAGAACAGCTATTTCGCAAAGCATATTCTTCAAACATATCATCATAAGAAGGAACATGGATAGCACTAATGGTACAACAATTATTAATCTTAGAATTTGTACCAAAAAGATTTTCAATATCAAAAGTAGAGTGCTTTTCCCAATCATGATCACTAACATAGGTAACAGGCATAGGAACATCATCCCAATTAGAATTATCATAATCTATAGCAGGATCATAACGCTTAGGGGAAGATACCGTGTCCTCTCGCCTCTTACTCCTCTTCTTCTTCTTCTTCATACTCTTCTTACTCTCTCCTTTAGGAGGGAGAGACTTGAAGGGCATCTTCTCCACATAATCTTTAGGAGGGAAAGGCATCTTCTCCACATAATCTGGTTTGCTGACAGGAACAACAGAAGAAACTTTGGAGGATTCCTCCTCTCTATTAATAAGATCGAAACATCTATTAGTCCTGTCATAACTTGGCAAAACGTCATGTTTTATAAGATCTTGCAAGTAAGTATTTGCGAGGCAATCTTTAGCACAATAGGGGCGACAACCACGAAGGGTACTATTAATATCAACATCATTCATGTCTACCAAAGCAATCTTTCTAGATATCGCTTCACAATTCAAAAACAAAGTAAGCTCATCATACTGATTGAAAGTAATCTTATCATCACAATACAAATCTGCGGTACTCGTTCGATTAATTGGGCATTGAAAATTAAAGTGCCCCTTTTCACCGCAAAATTCACAAAGAAAAGGATAAAGCTCACAAACCCTTTCACCAAGCACATCTAGATCCTTGAGCCACATACTGGTTTCTTCATTTGCGTGGGTGATGCAATAATCTTCCTTGTTGTAACTCTGTTCACAAGGTCTATGTATTCCACAAAAATTAACATGCTTATAAGAAATAGTACTTTTAGAAGTTTGAGCATGTTTATTGCAATCATCAACAACAATATCACTTTCTATGCAAGTGTCCTTAAAAGGTTCATGATACACGTCCCCATTTCCTTTAGGTACATTCATATGGGAAGCAAAGGCTTTAAAGCAATCAACCATAATTTGAGGATCAAGACCATACTTAGCACTAAGATCTTGAAAATCAGCAGTTTCAGCGAAAGACTTAATGCAATCAAACTCGTAATTCATACCTGATCCTTTACCATTGTCGCTATCCCAACCTTCAATATTGTTTTGAATTGTTTCAAGCAGATCCCACTTGGTGTCAGCATCCTTGCTTGTGAAAGACCCATCAAAGCATGCATCTAGATAGTCCTTGTAATATCCTGAAAGCCTTGCATAAAAATTATTAATAACAATATTACGGGGAAGATCATGAATAGGACATTTGAGCATTAGTGACTTCAATCTTCCCCATGCTTGGGCAATGCTTTCTCCATCATGAGGCCAAAAATTGTATATCTGATTACGATCTTTATGAATCTCACTTGGAGGATAGAATTTAGAATAAAAGAGAGGTACAATTTCCTCCCAGCCAATAGATGGACCATCCTTAAGCAGCCGATACCATTGCTCAGCTCTACCTTTTAGTGATAAAGAAAATAGCTTCTTCTTAACTTGGTTCATCAAAATACCTGCACACTGGAACAACTCGCATAATTCATGTATAAAGAGCAAATGATCACCAGGATGGACAGTTCCATCTCCTAAATAGCAGTTATTCTTAACACATTCAACAATCTTCATAGGTATTTTAAAAGGATGAGGAGCACAAGCATCACTAGAAACATCACATATGGGAGATAAAATATTATCAGAACAAACCTTCTCCACTAAAGCTAGGGGACTAAAAATATCATACTTAACAAAACTAGCTTCCCCAAGCTTAGACTTTTCTATAGCATTAGCAATAACAGGATTCAAAGCATTCGTACTAATAACATTGCTATGCAAAATAAGCTCCAAAGGATTTTCAATTTTCTCTTCAAATCTAAACTCAGAAAAAAGACTAATGAACTCTTTATTTTCCATTAAGCCTAACTAGTGAAAATAAAAACAAGAAACAAAAAGATGTAATTGCAGAATCTAAAGGAAATAACTCCGAGCACTCACACAGGAGGATGCGAGTACCTTTTACCTTACCTCCCCGGCAGCGGCGCCAGAAAAGAGCTTGATGTCTACACACGCTTCTGTTCTTGTAGACAATGTTGGGCCTCCAAGTGCAGAAGTTTGTAGAGCAGCAGCAAGTTTCCCTTAAGTGGATCACCCAAGGTTTATCGAACTCAGGGAGGAAGAGGTCAAAGCTATCCCTCTCAAACAACCCTGCAATTACGATATAGAAAGTCTCTTGTGTCCCCAACACACCCAATACACTTGTCAGATATATAGGTGCACTAGTTCGGCGAAGAGATAGTGAAATACAAGTGGTATAGATGATTATAAGTAGTAAATGCAATCTGGAATAAAAATGGCAGCAAGCAAACAAGTAACAAAACAGCAAGTAAACGGTGTGCAAAGCTTGGAAACAAGGCCTAGGGATCATACTTTCACTAGTGGACACACTCCCAACAAATATAACATAATTGAACCAATAGATAACTTCTCTTCACTATGGTACTCTGAATTACTCTCCTATTGAATAACACTATTCATTGCGTAGGGCTACGAAGCACTCCTCAAAGTTCATCAAGTACTTGACAAACACCACTCATAGAGATATCCAAATCAAATCACAACTCAAGATAGATATTATTGCAACTTAGACCAAGTACTAACATGGTGCACACACTGTCAACATTACACCATGAAAGGAGGAATAGATCACTTCAATACTATCATAGTGATAACTATTCTCATAATCCATAAAAGATCACAATCGTAGCCTAGACCAAGTACCACCATGATGCACGCACTGTCACCATTACACCATGGCAGGAGGAATAGATTACTTTAATAACACACTAGAGTACACATAAGGAAGAAGAGTAACATCTACTTATTCAACATGATATAAAGCTCACGATCACATAAAGATCACATCATGGGAGAGAGAGGTGAACCACATAGCTACCGGTAGAACCCTCAGCCCCGAGGATGAACTACTCCCTCCTCATCATAGGAGACAGCAAGGTTGATGGAGATGGCGATGAGGTCGATGGAGATGGCGGAGACGGCGATGGAGACCGATGGAGATGGCTCCGGGAGCACTTCCCCGTCCCGGCAGGGTGCCGGAACAGAGACTTCTGTCCCCCGAAATTTGTCGACGGAGGCGGCGGAGCTACGGAACTCTTTCTGGAAAATTGTCGATTCCCTTAGGGTTTTCCGTCCCGAGGCTTCTTATAGGCCAAGGGGCGTCGTCAGGAGTGGCCCCAGTCCTTCTCACACCTAGGCGGCGCGGCCGGGGCCTGGGCCGCGCCGGCCTAGTGTGAGGCTGGCCTGTGGCCCCTCTCCTTCGCCTCTTCGGATCTCTGGAAGCTTCCGGGCAAAATAAGACTTTAGGAACTTGTTTCATCCAATTCGAAGAATATTTTCTGTGTATCACTTCTGAAACACAAAAATAGCAGAAAACAGGGAACTGGCACTGTGGCATCTTGTCAATAGGTTAGTTCTGGAAATCGCATAAAAAAGCCACGAAGTGTAACGAAACACAAGGCAAATGGTGTAAAAACAAGCATAGAGCATCAAAAATTATAGATACGTTTGAGATGTATCATGAAACATCACCTATTGATCTATGCAGTTGCCTCATAAACCACTCCCAGTTCACCTCTGATTCTGACTGAAACAGGCCGAATGCCACCGGGAACATCCAGTTGTGCCCATCCAGTGCTGTCGCTGATGCTAGACAACCATTCCATCTGCCAGAGAGGATTGTGGAGTCTATACTCAAATATGGCCTACAACCCTCCTTGAACCCTTGAATACAGGGCTCATGGGCCATAAAAAACGGTTAAAATATATGTTCCCCTCCTTCTCTTTCGTGTCAATCTCGACAACACTACCTTGAGACCTAGATTGTATTTCAGCCTTGAAGCTGTACAATAGCCTAAAACTATTTTCCCAGTCCCCGTATAGTGTTTGCAAAGCTCTCTCTTTACCTTTCCAAACTATGTGATACTGTAGCTCGATGTTGTAATCAGTCATAAGCTTTACCTGAATCGCCTTGGCAGTCTCATTTGGCATTTTCTTAAGAATGGCCAAAGCATGCTTCTCAACCCATTCTTGAGTTGCACAAGAAGATCTTAGTTTGCAGCCTGTTGGACACCTGTGTGTAGGTCCCATCTTGTTCACCTGCATCAGAACATTTATTTTATACATTAGTTGCTTCATAATAATTCCTAAACTTGCTTCACATATGAAAACCCGAACCCGTCAGTTAGAAATAGATATTTGTGTGCGAGGAAATCTTGTCAGTACCCTAACTATTTCTCCACCAGGAAGTATCCTAACGAAGATCTTCCATGTGCATTGATCCTTCACCCTCTCCCCATTGTAGTAGTCTAATCTGCACCTCGCCTCATACCGTTTCCTTGTGTTTCTAGTTCTGAAGACGTCAAACTCTTCGATGATACAATATTGCGCAAATGCTTTCCTGAATTCTACCATGTTGGTGAAGTATGTGCCCACCATAATTACAGGTACCACTGGATCATATGTTATCGCTAACTCGCTAGTGACCTCATCATCTACCGGGATGGCAGCTTCCTCCATTAGTGATTCATCGATTACATCATCACCTGTTTCTTGTTCTAGCACCTCTATTTCACTGTCCTCATCTTCCCCTATGTCCAAAACGGGAGGACCTTCATTGTCTTCCTCTACATCATCATCACTAGGTTCACTAGCGATGCCAAGTACATCACATATTGTTTTCTCTGCCATGGGTTCGTCGACGCCATCACCTCCCATGGGTTTGACATTGACAGTCTACCAATTTACTTGTTGTGTTGAGAAATTTTCTCCCACATCTGTCTATACTACTGATGGTGGTTCTGCCCTTTGTTCCATAAAATCTTCATCCAATTGGTATTCCCATTGACAAGTATCATCGTTATCTGAGTCTGCTAACATCCAGTCCTTCTTGGGGGTGGACTCCTTGTTAGTGTTTCTGGTGGGGGTGGACTCCTTGTTGGTATACTTCTTAGGGGTGATCTTCTTTGTGGTTGACTTCTTGGGGGTGTTCTCCTCGGTGGTCTTCTTTGTGGTTGACTTCTTGGGGGTGTTCTCCTCGGTGGTCTTCTTTGTGGTTGACTTCTTGGGGGTGTTCTCCTCGGTGGTCTTCTTTGTGGTTGACTTCTTGGGGGTCTTATCCTCGGTGGTCTTCTTTGTGGTTGACTTCTTGGGGGTGGTTTCCTCGGTGGTCTTCTCTATGATAGACTTCTTTGGGGTGTTCTCCTCGGTGGTATTCTTTGTGGTTGACATCTTGGGGGTCTTATCCTCGGTGGTCTTTGATACGTCTCAAACGTATCTATAATTTTTGATGCTCCATGCTTGTTTTTACACCATTTGCCTATTGTTTCGTTACACTTAGTGGCACTTTTATGCATTTTCCGGAACTAACCTATTAACAAGTGCCACAGTCCCAGTTTCCTGTTTTCTGCTGTTTTTGTGTTTCAGAAGTGATACACAGGAAATATTCTCGGAATTGGACGAAACAAGTTCCTGAAGTCTTATTTTACCCGGAAGCTTCCAGAGATCCGAAGGAGAGTAGGAGGCGAGGGACCAGGGGCCCACATGCACAGGTGGCGCGGCCAGCCCCTGGCCCGCGCCACCCCCGTGTGTGGCCGCCTGGCCCCTCCTCTGACATCGCCCCTTCGCCTATAAAGACCCCCCGACGGAAAAAACCTAAGTACCCGATCAGATTTCCAGAACACATCGCGATCCACCGCCACCGTCGACCCGAAGATCGGGAGGGTCCAGAAGCTCTTCCCGGCACCCTATCGGAGAGGGGAATCGCCACCGGAGGTCTTCTTCATCGCCATGCTTGCCTTCGGAGCGATGAGTGAGTAGTCTACCTTGGACTATGGGTCCATAGCAGTAGCTAGATGGTTGTCTTCTCCACCATGTGCTTCATGTTTAGATCTCATGAGCTGCCCTACATGATTGAGATCACCGTTATGTAATTCTACATGTTTGGTTTGTTGGGATCCGATGAATATTGGTGTTTATGATTAAGTTGCTGTACTGAATTATATCTTTTGTTATCTCTATGTTGTTTATGATCTTGCATGCTCTCCGTTGTTAGTAGCTATCTTGGCCGAGTAGTTGCTAGTGACTCCAAGAGGGGGTATTTATGCTCGATAGTGGGTTCATGCCTCTATTTCACCTGGAGGAGTGACAGAAACCTCTAAGGTGGTAGATGTGTTGTTGCTACTTGGGAGAAAACAACATTCATATGCTCAAGGGCATATGCTTTGTTTACATTACACACTTTGCTTAATGCAATTATCTGTTGTTCGCAACTTAATACTACTAGGGTGTTCGGATTGATATCCCCGGGAGTGGATTATTAGTCATAGATGCAGTTGGATGGTAGTCTATGTATTTTGTTGTAATGCCCAGAGTAAATCTCATAGTGATCTTCTTGACATATCACGTTATCTTTATTCTATCAATTGCCCAACTGTAATTTGTTTACCCAGCATGTGTTATTTTATCTATGGAGAGACACCACTAGTGAACTGTGGACCCCGGTCCTATTTACATCATATTGCAATCACCTGTTTACTTTACTCGCACTGTTTACTTTACTCGCATACTATATTGTTTTCCACTCGATACGCTCATAATCTTTGTTTCAAGCAAACCGGTGAGATTGACAACCTCATCGTAAGTTGGGAACAAAGTACTTGGTTGTGTGTGTGCAGGTTCCACATCACCTTCAGTCGTCGCTGTCTCTCCTCTCCTGATCGATAAACCTTGGTATCTTAACTGAGGGAAAACTAGCCGCTACACTCATCATACCTTCCTCTTGGGGTTCCCAATGGGCTGGTCATTCACCACGCACAAGGACTTACTGCTTCACGCCAGCAGCCTCTTTTCTGGCGCCATCACCAAGTAGCAGCTTCTTTTCTGGCGCCGTTGCCGGGGAGGAAGAGAAGACTTCTGCGAGGGGAGTTTTTCGCACACACATCCTTTACTTTGTTTTATTGTTTTGCTTTACTTTATTTATTTTACCTGCATTGCTTTTTATCAAAAACCCAAAAAAATTAGAATCCTTGGTAGTTGTTTTTACTTATCTGCTTTTAGTTTTGTTAAAATGAGTAATCCTGAAGTAGAAGTTCGTAGTTTTAAGCAACAAGGAGGAGAAAGTTTAAAAGATGCTTGGTACCGTATTAACAATGCTCATCATAGGTGTACCAAAAAGCACTCTACCACGATCCTCCTTAGAAATTTTTATGTTGGTATATCCAGTTGGAATAGGTATGTTCTTGATACTCTTACAGGAGGTAATTTTCTGGGTACTCCCGCTGGAGAAGCATGCACTATAATTGAAAGTTTAGTGGGAATACCACCTATTCATGTTGCTAAAACTGAGACCACCTTGGAGGATGTGGTAGAAAAGCTCAGCTCTTTAGAGAAAAGTTTGCCAAGTATCCTAGAAAATGCTAGCCGCGTTAGTGAATTAATAGAAAACATTGGTAAGAGAATTACCATTTTAGAGGCTAGCACTACTCATGATAATTAAAACTTAAGGATTGGTAAACTAGAGGAGTCTATGGAAACTCTTAGCTTAATCTTCTCTTCTCTTAAATTTAAGAAGGAGAAAGTGTTTGTTGGAAAAGAGCAAAAATTTATGTATGTTCCCAAGGTTTCTGCGCTTAAATCTCAACATGTTCTTAAGATTGGTAAGACTCTTAGTTCCACTAAGGGTGACTTGCAGGTTGAATCATCTTCGGGAACCTTCAAAGAGCCTACTGAGGTAATTAGCACTTCATCTATTGATATTACTTGATTCGCAATTTTCTGCGCCTAGCTCAAAGGCGTTAAAGAAAAGCACTCTTGGGAGATAACCTAATGTTTTCTTTTCAGTACTTTTTCTTTTATTTGAGTCTTGGAAGTCATTACTACTGTAATGACCGCTCCTTATCTTGTTTATTTCGTTTTTGTGCCAAGAGAAGCCTCTAATTTGAGTGAGGTAAAGATTTGGGGATGTTGCTGTCCTGAAACTGTTTTCGGTGCTGCACCGTAAAAATTCGTATAAATTCTCTGTTTATCTTTTGGACCTGCGATTTCTTGTGCATATGCCCCAGGTTATATCCAAACTTTTGTTAGTTGAACACTTTTTGATTTGAGCAACAGAAAATCCCTCAAAAATTCGACCTTTGTCAGCTGTTCAGTTTTGACAGATTTCTGCCAATATTTGTGTTTGCCACTTTATCGCTTTCTTTTGAGTTCTTTTGATCACGGAACTTTTGGGGAGGTTGCTACAGTAGTATTTGCTATATATGTGGTGGTTTTGAGTTGAAACCTGAAGCAAATAGAGGGTTGATTATATGTTATGCTTACACTAATGTTGCTAATAGAATTGTGTTTAGTTTTGTATGAAGGAAGTTTTCAAGTGTAGGGATTGGAGAATGATGAGATGAGTTGAAGAATGGACAAAAGCTCAAGCTTGGGGATGCCCATGCATCACCCCAAGAAATATCCAAGAAGTACAAGCGTCAAAGCTTGGGGATGCCCCCGAGGCACCCCTTCTTCATCGGCAAAAATCAGGTCACCTTTCAAAACACTATATTTTTATTGCTTCATGCACTATGTGTTTTTCTTGGAGCATAAGTTGTTTTAGTTTTCTTAGTTGGTTTAGGTTGTTTGTTTGCTGCAATAAATGGTTGGACCCCAACAAATTTCCTTTGGAGGAGATATACTCGTTTTCATTTGCAAAGAACGCTCTAGTTTTCATTCTTATTAAAAATCATGCGTTCTTCTTTTTCTGCTACTGCTTTTGGTTTTCGTTTTCGCCTTGATTTGCGTTCAGATCTTGTCATATCTTTTCATCAAGGTATATTTTTACCTCTGATCTTTATTGGTTTTCATCAAAAGAGGTGTTTATAAAAATTTCAAATGGTGTTGGAAAAGAGAAAAAGCTTTGTGCAAAATAGTGGAACAAGAAGGAGCTTGTGTAGACTGCGGCTTAGGCTTTTTCATGTCATGCTTGATGTCTTTTTGATAGTATGCTTAGTGGTTTTGCTGTAGCATGACTTGTCTCAAATAACTGAGATTGCTTAATGAGCCTTTGAAAAAATCATGCGTTGTTTTTATTGTATGGAAGCATTATTTTGGTTTTCTCCTTGATGCTTTATTTGGGTTGACTTGGCGCATGCTTACACATGTTAGACTCTTACAAAGTCGCCAATAGCCTTCATGATCATTTAGTTTTTGACTTTTGATGCCATCGTATGCTTCTTTTAATGTTGCTTTGTCGCTTTGCATGATTATGGCCATTATTGCTCTCTTAGTTGGTCGCTCCCAGTCTTTTGCTAGCCCTCGCCTTGTACTGAGTATGAGCTCTACTCGTGCATCCAACTCCTAAAAGCCAAAGTTTTCCAAAGTGTCCACCATACATACCTACTAGCAATTTGCTATTCCAAGTAAATTTGACTTGCTTTTATTTTCTCTTCAAATTAAACTCTTACCAGTGTTATGCGAAATTCGGTCAGTAAAGCTCTCACGAACCGGAAGACACACTTTACTTTTTCCTGTTCTTAAAAATTTGACATTGTGGTCTCTTATGTTGAGTTGTTATGCTTGCAAGTTGTAAGTTGGATTCTAGCCCAGCCATGCTGTCATGGGCAAGCTTTCAACATTGCACATCTTAATTGAGTTGATATCGTGATCTTTTGTTTATGGATGCCCGCGGTGTGAAATGAATTGGGAATCTTGTGGGGATCATGGAGTTTGTATATGTGTTAGGGAAACGCCGGGCCGCCAATCTAAGCCATGCATAATTCATGGTGGAAATTTGCAGCATACCCATGGTGAACATTCGACGACGCATCTCACAATAAAAAGCTCAACAAATGGCAAATAAAAGAGATGTCGAGGTGTTCATTGTCTGCTTGTCCTGTCATTTTGGTGTGGGCTTGTTCCATGTCATCGGGCACGGAGGTACCCCATTGGCGGTTCTCAAGGATATGCATATACTTACAATGACAAGAGCCTTGCTTGGGCTCTAAGTAAAGTAGCATGAGGTTTGGGTACTCGTATTCACGGGGCACGAGGTTTTCAACTTATGATTTGTCAAGCATATGCATCATAATTGTTCTCGCATTAACTTTAACCATTCAAGATGCTTATGATGGGGGCAATGAGAGCTCAAAGCCGGTAAGTACCATAATTTTTGAAGGTTATAAAACTTGCAATCACTGCTTCCCTCTGCGAAGGGCCTTTCTTTTACTTTTATGTTGAGTCACCACCTTCTTTCTTTATGCACCATTAAGAGAGCATAGTTGTCATTCTTAGTGTGATATGCATTGTCCCAAGGTTCATTGATTGATTCATGATGATTGGTTTCACTTGTTCTTAAATTATTTGTATCTAGTCGCCCTCTTAAACTTGAAGGTGTCCTATGCATTTATGTTTTGCTTTCTTTGAAGGACAAGCTGAAAACCATTTGTATGTTTTTCCTTATGATTTGAACACACGTTTGACTTTCATTGTTCCATTATCATGATCTTTTGTTTGTGTTCATTTGCATGTTTACAACATGGTTGCTAAGTTCTTATTGTCATGATTATATCTTCATGCCCATGTTTTATGTTCTTATGATCCCAGCTCACAAATGCTTACATATATGATCAAGATTGTGTAGGTGCATGTCACCTCAAAAATTATTTCTTTTGTTATCACTTACCTACTCGAGGACGAGCAGGAGTTAAGCTTGGGGATGCTTGATACGTCTCAAACGTATCTATAATTTTTGATGCTCCATGCTTGTTTTTACACCATTTGCCTATTGTTTCGTTATACTTAGTGGCACTTTTATGCATTTTCCGGAACTAACCTATTAACAAGTGCCACAGTGCCAGTTTCCTGTTTTCTGCTGTTTTTGTGTTTCCGAAGTGATACACAGGAAATATTCTCGGAATTGGACGAAACAAGTTCCTGAAGTCTTATTTTACCCGGAAGCTTCCAGAGATCCGAAGGAGAGTAGGAGGCGAGGGACCAGGGGCCCACACGCACAGGTGGCGCGGCCAGCCCCTAGCCCGCGCCACCCCCGTGTGTGGCCGCCTGGACCCTCCTCTGACATCGCCCCTTCGCCTATAAAGACCCCCCGATGGAAAAAACCTAAGTACCCGATCAGATTTCCAGAACACATCGCGATCCGCCGCCACCGTCGACCCGAAGATCGGGAGGGTCCAGAAGCTCTTCCCGGCACCCTGCCGGAGAGGGGAATCGCCACCGGAGGTCTACTTCATCGCCATGCTTGCCTCCGGAGCGATGAGTGAGTAGTCTACCTTGGACTATGGGTCCATAGCAGTAGCTAGATGGTTGTCTTCTCCACCATGTGCTTCATGTTTAGATCTCATGAGCTGCCCTACATGATTGAGATCACCGTTATGTAATTCTACATGTTTGGTTTGTTGGGATCCGATGAATATTGGTGTTTATGATTAAGTTGCTGTACTGAATTATATCTTTTGTTATCTCTATGTTGTTTATGATCTTGCATGCTCTCCGTTGTTAGTAGCTATCTTGGCCGAGTAGTTGCTAGTGACTCCAAGAGGGGGTATTTATGCTCGATAGTGGGTTCATGCCTCTATTTCACCTAGGGGAGTGACAGAAACCTCTAAGGTGGTAGATGTGCTGTTGCTACTAGGGAGAAAACAACATTCATATGCTCAAGGGCATATGCTTTGTTTACATTACACACTTTGCTTAATGCAATTATCTGTTGTTCGCAACTTAATACTACTGGGGTGTTCGGATTGATATCCCCGGGAGTGGATTATTAGTCATAGATGCAGTTGGATGGCGGTCTATGTATTTTGTTGTAATGCCCAGAGTAAATCTCATAGTGATCTTCTTGACATATCACGTTATCTTTATTCTATCAATTGCCCAACTGTAATTTGTTTACCCAGCATGTGTTATTTTATCTATGGAGAGACACCACTAGTGAACTGTGGACCCCGGTCCTATTTACATCATATTGCAATCACCTGTTTACTTTACTCGCACTGTTTACTTTACTCGCATACTATATTGTTTTCCACTCGATACGCTCATAATCTTTGTTTCAAGCAAACCGGTGAGATTGACAACCTCATCGTAAGTTGGGAACAAAGTACTTGGTTGTGTGTGTGCAGGTTCCACATCACCTTCAGTCGTCGCTGTCTCTCCTCTCCTGATCGATAAACCTTGGTATCTTAACTGAGGGAAAACTAGCCGCTACACTCATCATACCTTCCTCTTGGGGTTCCCAACGGGCTGGTCATTCACCACGCACAAGGACTTACTGCTTCACGCCAGCAGCCTCTTTTCTGGCGCCATCACCAAGTAGCAGTCTTCTTTGTGGTTGACTTATTGGGGGTGGTTTCCTCGGTGGTCTTCTTTGTGGTTGACTTATTGGGGGTGGTTTCCTCGGTGGTCTTCTTTGTGGTTGACTTATTGGGGGTGGTTTCCTCGGTGGTCTTCTTTATGGTTAAGGGGGTGTTCTCCTCGGTGGTCTTTTTTGTGGTTGACTGGGTGTTCTCCTCGGTGGTCTTCTTTCTAGTTGACTTCTTGCGGGTGTTCTCCCCCTCGGTGGTCATCAACCACTGTGCTATAGACTGCGCGAAGGCGTTCGTTCTGGGACAGGTCCTCTTGCATAGGAGCTTGTGGTTCCGCCTCAGACTATCTATTGGAGTAACCTTTGCAGTATTCTTTGGACTATAATTTCGAGTGCCAACCTTACTAGGGCTGATCCAATCCTTCATGGAACTAGGAATGTTGCCGTTACCTTCAGTTAAACCATCCCCCTCTGGATCAGCACGGTGCCTACGCAACCGAGAAACAGTATATGGTTGCCCGTTCCATATTTCTCCAATGCCACATCTAAATTAGGTTGACTGTTAACGCCAATCTCAATGAAATCATGGATTCTTCTATTCCACCACACATATTTTACTTTTTGGTGAGATCCCAGCAGCAAATTCTCACTAAACTTTCCAATCAGTTCAGCTACTTATATCCCCTTCTGGTGATCGACGTAGACATCAACATCGTGTTTTGAAACGAGAACATCTGAGCCATCATCCAGTTCTGCAGTGTAGGGGTCGAATGTGGTCACCATTCTCAAAAGAGGAGGAGGTTCAGCAGCAGCAGGTTTTTTAGCACCAGCAGCAGCAGGTTTTTCAACACCAGCAGGAGGTTCAGCAGCTGGATGATGTTTACCAGGAGCAGGGTTACCAATAGCAGCAGATTTACTGCTAGGATGTGTAGCAGCTTGAGCACCAGCAGCAGATTTTCTTTGATTACCAGCATGACGAACAATATCAGCAGGAAATTTCTTGGATGCCCGGGCAACAACACCATCTCGTGTTCCACCAATAATTTTAGCATGCAAAATGTGGCCAGGAGAGTCTACAAACCTTTCCAATTGATCTTCAATCTTTTCCATGTCCACAGGTGTAACAATCCCCCGCGGTGATACCCATTCGAATTCGGCAGTTTGTGCGGAGCCCATCGGAACAATTCCACGAATAAGTTCAACCATCCCAGATATAGACTTAAAGCTTCTTTCTGCAACGAGCAAGATTACCGTACGACCCTCCACAACTACGGAGTTCCCATTGTCAAACATAGCAACGTACTGATGAATTTGTAGATGGAGGCTGTAATCTTTCCGAATCCTACTCGACATAAAGTTGGGGAAATAAGAAATGCTTGTTAGTCTTCGACTAACAAATATCTCTCGCTAAAATATATCTTGATTTCCTACATCCAGCTAGCAGATACCGATGAAGAAGGGTAAAATACATAAGAGAAGAGAAGCTCACCTCCTCCGACTGCTCAGGGTGAGACATGATTCCTGAGTTGCGGGCCCTTCCATCCTCTGTGCTGCTCAGCTCATCTCCCGGCGATGGCGATCTATCTCCGAGCAATGGCTCGCTCGACATTCGGCATCACCGCAGGCCGTCGAGCGCGGGCACGAGAGCTTTAAGCAGCGCTATCTGTCTGTGTCGCCGCCGCCGCCGTCCTAGGGTTCAGGCAAGGTTAAGGACGGAGGGATGAACTAGATCTTGACCGTACACCGCTGCGGAGTGACCCCATTACATCGAATTGCCCGCAGATTGACACGCTGGAACTAAAATGAAACGAAGAAATACTGACATGTGGGACCGCAATGGGCCCAAAACGGGAGAAGCCACGGCAATATTTGGTTTGCCCTCATTTCGTTCAGTATGGGCCCTCTGAGGAATTACCTACCCAACTTTTCAAATGGCGTCTATTACAAGCAACAAAGGTACCTGTGAGCTTGTGCCAGGGAACTCGGTGACCGCAAATAAAATCGCCCCCCAAACGCCGGTGCTGTAATATATGGGCCGATGTCGCGCTACAGTTAATGGGTCTGAATTTGTTGGACTGTACGTTACATATTCAGGCGAGTAATGCTATCGTTCGGTCGATGGACGGAAGGTTGTAATACGGCTGGCAATGGGCCCCGAAACCCGCAAACCCGCCCACGGATACCCGGCAATTCCTATGCTCCGCCCGCGGGCACGTCTTTGTTCGCTCCGCCCGCGAGCAGAGTGATATGGGCCGCGGGCCATAAGCGCGCGCCCAGGTTTTTTTCCTTTATGGCTTGGTTTTCTGTTTTCCAATTTTGTTTTCTAAGTTTTCTCTTTTTGTTTTCTTGAGGAGGTTTTTTGTTTTCTTGGCTGTTTTGTGAACTGCTTTCAAATTTAAAAAATTGTATAATTATTTTCATTATTGTTCAAACTCGAAATTTTGAACAAATTATTTTTTCATAAATGTTCAAATTCAAAAAAATCAAAACTAAAATTGTGTTCAAACTCGAAATTTGTTCAAAATTCAAATTTCAATCAAACTCAAAATTTATTCAAAATTCAAATTTTGTTCAAACTTGAAATTTGTTCAAACTCAAAATTGGTTTAAAATTCAAAATTTATTCAAACTCAAAATTTGTTCAAACTTGAAATTTGTTCAAGTTGAATTTTGTTCAAAATTTAAAATTGTTCAAATTTCAGAAAAAAAGAAATAAAGACAGAAATAAAGGAAATGAGCTCCTACTGGGCCGCCCCAATTGGGCGCTCCCACGGGCGGAGCTATCATAGCGCCGCCTTGAAGCGGAGCATAGGAGCTCCCCGGGTACCCGCCTTATACGGCCGCCATATACACCACCCACGTGAATCCTAACTGTCTCATTGCGTCAGCTAGGAAGATGCGCACCCTCTTCTAGCACCATCGTCCAAAACGGCCTGACCCAATAACAAGTTGGTTTATACTTTCTTCGATCGAAAATGAGTGTCGCTGCTTTTCTGTAAAGCATTGAAAATCACCAATCCTTATTTCCGATCGGTGGGAGTATCGGTTTTGGGAACTTTCTAAAATTTCCTGGTGGATTTTTCTTTGTTTTTTTTGGTTTTTTTAGAGCAATCACATATTTCATTAATTAAAAAATCAAGTTACATGAATAAACAAACGTGGAAACTAAAAAACAAAGACAGACCAGGAGAAAACAGTTGTCCTGAATACTTTGCAAAGAAAACTCTAAAAGATAGAAAAATACAGAACCATCCCTAGACTTTCCTGCACTCGCTGAAACTAGCGGCCGCCGCCAGACTCCAACATCGCCAAGACGAATGTTGAAAGAGACGCCGAGCCTCCACCATTGCCAGATCCAAAGAAGAACCATCACCAACGAGGCTTTGTGAGTCGATGAACAGGCCCGGTGCACGCAGCAAGGTACATGTCGATGTCGCACGTCGACCGGGGGACTTCCCCGTGTTGCATTGGACCAAGAACCACCACATCCTACCGACGAAGTCGGGAAATAACGACCACCACCTCCATACCAACATCCTTGCTCCAGAGCATCTACCTCGCCCCGGCCCCCAGCATCGCCGTGGATAATGACGGACACCAGCGACACGTCGAGAATCAGATCTCACCAGATCTGATGAACATCGAGAAGACCATGCTGCCAATCTGAAGGATCGATAAGCACACATTGCCATCAACTCTGAGACGCCGCCGTGAAAGTCGTCGCCGATGTGGGAGTAGAGTTGAGGCAGATTTATTTGCCCGAACGCCGCTTCCACCATCCCAATGACGCGCCACAACAAAAGAGCCCTAACCATAACTACAGAACGGAGAAACGAGATCCCCTCTCTCTCCTGCCACCGGAGCAACAAAAGGAGAGGGGACCAACGCCTTGGCTGGAGGTGGGAGGAAGATTGGCCGCCGCCGCCCCTGTCTCAAGACGAGAGGGTTGGTGGTTCTTGGTTTTGCGTATTCTGGTGGTCGGGTTTCTATTTTTTTGCGATTTCTGAAGCTTTTTAAAATTGAAAGTTTTAAAATTTGAACAAATTCAAATATGAATATTTTTACAGTATTTTATAATTAATTTTTAAAATATTTTCAAATATGAACATTTTTTAAAATATGAATGGTTTCAGATTTGAACAATTTTGAAAATAAACAATGTTGAAATTGAACAATTTTAAATCTGAACAATTTTGAAATTGAACAATTTCAAAATCTAAACAAAATTTTGAAAATCTAACAAAATTCAAATCTGAACATTTCTCAAATATAATTTTATTGAAATCTGAATGTTTTTCTGAATCAATTATTACAAACAAAACCAAACAAGAAAAATCTAGAGCAATAATTTTTTAAAATTTGCACAAATTTGAAAATCTAAATATTTTTTGAATCGAAACAAATTAAAAATCATAAAAATGTTGTAAAAGAAAATCAAAAAATAAATGTAAAATTAAAAAAGAAAAAGAAAGAGAGGTACAAAAGCGAATATAGGCCGTCAAGGCCGACCCGACCTAGTCAGAGTATAGGAATTGCCGAACAAGCACCACCCTAGTTGGCGTGGACTAAGCGCCGCACTCCCCACGCGTGGCGCGTGGGCCTGCCCAGGTTTCGTTTTTGCATTTTTTTCTTCTTCTATGCTTTGTTTTTTTTTACTTTGAATTTTTGAAATCTGGTCATTTTGAGATCTAAACACTTTTGTTTGCTCAACGGTTTTCAGAATTTATTTTTCTAAAAACTTAAGAAATTTTATTGGAACATAATTCATGTGATAACAAATTTTAAATATGAACAAATTAACAAAATTGAACGTATTTAAAACTAAACCAAATTTTAAATTGGAAAAAAATTCAAAATTGAACATTTTAAAATTATAAAAACTCATAATCGTAAAAAGTGTTGAAAATAAAAACCAAAAATAAAACTGAAATGAAAATAAAAAATAAAAAGGAAAAAAGAAAGGAAAAGAGGAAAGAAAAAGAAACAGAGAAAGAAAACGTTGGTTCGGCCCAGTAGCCCATTAAGGCCTTAAACCCTAGTGGGAAAACATTTCTCTCTCTCCCCTCGACTCCGTACTCCACGTCTCCCTCCCCCCACAAACAAGAACCACCACACAACACCTCGCCGGCGCCGCCGCCCCTGCCGCCGGCGACGACGATGTGGCGCTCGCGAGTTCGTGCTCTCCTCCTCCTCCTCCTCCGCTCTCCAACCCCGAGATCTCCCCCGCTGTCAAACCCACTTCGAACCTTGACCCGAGCCCCACCGCCACGCCTTCTCTGCCGTTTCCTCTCCTCCTCCCCTGAGGCCCTCCCGGGCGCATCCTCCTCCTCGGAAGCCTTCCCGGACGCCTACCCATCCTCCTCGTCCGACGCCGTATCTGCGTCGGCTGATCCCACTGAGGACGGCGAGGAGAACCTGGCCGCGCTCTGGGAGGAGGACGCGGACGACGCCGACGACATCTTCATCTCCAACTCCTCCTCCGACAGCGCCAATGCCGAAGCCAGCGACGAGGAGGTCGCCCGCGTCCGCGCCGTCGTGGAGTCTACCCCGGAGGACCAGATCCCCTCCGCTATCGCCGACATGGTCGTGGACTTCACCGAGCCGCTCCTAACCGCCGTCCTCCTCTCTGCCGAGAACTGCTCTGGTAAAAAGCTACTCCTCTTATTCAAGTCTGCCGGGAAGAACAACCCCGATGTCAAGAGCCTTGCCAATCTTGAAATCATCGCTAGCAAGCTTGCTGATTCCAGTGAGATCGACAAGATGGATGCGTACTTGCTCTGGGATATGGTTAAGGAAAGGGGCAGCGTGCCAGGGTCAGTGAACACTCAGCTTCTGAATAGAGTGATATCAATGTTCTGGAAGCTTGAGAAGTCGAAGGCGGCGCTAGAGGTGCTTGACAAGTTCAGTGAGTTTGGCTGTACTCCGGATGGTGATAGCTATTATCTGGTCATTCAAGCAGCCGGAAAGAAGTCCATGGTTGGTGCTGCATGGGGTGTGTGTGAGAAGATGGTTGGCTCTGGGTGCTTCCCTGATGGGAAGAAGACTGGGGAAATCGTGACCTTCTTTTGCAAAGGGAAGAAGGTCAAGGAGGCACTTTCAGTATACCTTGCAGCGAAGGAGAAGAAGGTTCAGATTCCAACATCAGCCTTGGATTTTCTTGTTGGTGCTTTGGCGAGGAATGATGAGACCATCAGTACAGCTCTGGAGCTGCTGGAAGAATACAAAGGGAAATCTCTTAAGCATGCAGGCAAGTCCTTTGCTGCAGTTATACATGGTTTATGCAGGATGAAAAATGTGAAGGATGCAAAGAAATTGTTGATGAGGATGGTGAATCTTGGCCCAGCTCCTGGTAGTGCAGTGTTCAACTTTGTTATCACGGGATTGTCTAAAGAGGGAGAAATGGAGGAAGCAAAGGGTTTGATAAGAGTGATGGAGAGCCGAGGGCTGCGCCCTGATATCTATACATACAGTGTGATCATGAGTGGCTACGCAAAAGGAGGCATGATTGATGAAGCCCATTCTCTACTTCGCGAAGCTAAGAATATCCATCCAAAACTAAGCAGGGTTACTTATCACATACTAATTCGTGGTTACTGCAAGATGGAGGAGTTCCAGAAGGCCTTGGAATGCCTAAAGGAGATGAAAGAAGATGGATTACTACCAAATATGGACGAGTATAATAAGCTTATCCAGTCATTATGTCTCAAGGCTATGGACTGGAGAACAGCTGAGAAGCTCCTGGAGGAAATGGAGGGTAGTGGATTACGCCTTAAGGGTATTACACGCAGCCTCGTGGTAGCAGTGAAGGAATTAGAGATGGAAGAGGCGTCAAAAGACAGCAAAGAAGCATAGTTTCTTTAGGAATACGCGTGAAGTGACACAGCCACTAATCAGTTTTGGCTCATTGCCCTTTTTTGCTCTCTGCATCTCTGGTGAGGTTATGAAAACACCATCTTTTGTATTCGTCTGTTTTGTTGTTTGATACTAAAATAATGTTGCATTTATATTGCAAATGCTTTAGTCTAGACCTGCTTCTGTAGAACTGGGAGATTTTGCCATTTCCAGTCTAATCTCCACCCCAACCAAGTGAGGACGCAGACATGTTAGAGACTCCCTCCGACCACTAATACTTGTCTCTAGCATAATGTATCTAGACACATTTTAGTGTCTAGATACATCATGCTAAAAACAGGTATTAGTCGTCGGAGGGAGTATTTTTTTTTTGGCAATGCAGCAGCATGTACCTGTTGGTGCTGTCTTACATGACTACATGGGCATGCCTATGCTATTATCATGTAAAACATTGGAACACTAGAAGTATTGTTAATGTATAACTCACTTGTTGGCATTGTTATCTGATCCGGGGAATATATTCTTCATTGACCTATTTTCTAAAGACATATATCATTTATTTGGTCTGTTAAATGTGTAATTCTTTTGACAATGCACATGATTACTTGTTATTGATGTATATTCAGATAACATGACCCTCTCGTGTAGTTATCTGTTCGTTTTTTGTGCACTATCTGGAGCATAATTCAATTGCATGAGTAAAACATATGTTTATTTGATGATTTTAGTGACGATGGTACAATATTTAATTTGGTTTTTCTTTTATTGTTGAAAACACATAACAGTGCCTGTCCAGTTGTGTGTTCTGTGTCATTACTGCATTAGCCTAGTTTGTTGATAGGTTGCATTGTTGCACATAGATCAAGTTTTCTTTCCCATCAGCGCGATATTTGTAAACAAAATCCCATATTGATTTTGAATAACCATCTGGTCCACTACTTCACTCCCAGTTAGGAGTAGATGTTTTTTTTCTGTGAGACCTGATTGTCTATTTAATAGCAGGCCCTGGAGGTTTTTTTTTTTTTTTGGTTTGGACACACAATGCAGGACTAGTATAATAGGAAATACTAAAATGGTTCAATCTTCTCAGTGTTATGGCTATTCAGAAACATGCACAAAATTGAGAGTTTCTACTGGTGGCGAACCAGTACCTGGTTAGGGATTGGGCTGATTAGTCCAACCAAACCTGCATACGAGCCCAATCCAATGCCCGAACCAGTACTATTTGACCTGGTGGGAGCTATTTTGGTCTGCCAAGCGGAACCAGTTGCTTCCACACCAGATCTGGTAACCCTGGTAGAACTTCTGATTTTTCTCTCTTATGCTCATCGATCGCCTGCAGCAAGATCTAAATTCTGTATTCTCATGCAGTTGGCTGTTGCAAAATGGTCTCTTCCTCCAGTTGATTGCTCCATTTCTTAGCACATCCTTATGTTGTGGACTTGTGGTCAGTTTTCAGGTAGTCTCACATTTCTCTTGCACACTGATACTATAATCTTTGCTGCTGCTACAACTTTTGATGTGTTGTCAACTGATGCATGCTGACGGTGGGTGTGATCACAAGCTGCACACTCACTAGTGCAGACACACATGGAGTGTGTTAATTTGATAATGCATACAATTGATGCGCACCAGAAAAGGAATTTGGTTAGGTTTAGACGAATACATAGTCGGGGTCGTCCGTTCCAAGATAAGCTAAAATGCTGCAGAAATAAACGGCGCCTTCGTGGTGATGGTCATGGTCAGAATCTAGTCCATGTTCGAACAACTAACATACATTTGTATTTCTCAGTGGTTTTTTTGCTTTGCCCTTTCGAAGATAAGTTAAGTGTTGATTGATCAAGGTTCTATTTGCCGGCTACTCACAACTTCCTCCTGAAATATGGCAAGAGAGATGTATGGTTGAGTACTTGAAGAGTTGTCCTTATTGTCTCTTCTTCATAATGGTCGGTCCGACGCAGTTTGCGATCAAGTGAACTTTCTACTGAGTTTCATAACCAGGACAATATTGTTGGTTCTGTTTTGTCTGTAAGTTGTGAAGAAGAGAGTTACGTAATTGGGTTGTAGACATGAACACAACCGAACTGCTTCATTGTGTATCCTAAAACAAGGTCTAACAACCAACTACAAAGAAAGATTTTTGTTCAGTATATCATCACAGTATTCATCTTGCTTTTGCAGTTCATGTTGGTCATGAAGTGCATTCTGCCCGTCGCGGCGGTTCCTTTTATTTTGCCTTACATGTGGAAGTGGAACTGATTGAGGTATCATAATATGATGGCAAACTGACGGCGCTAATAACCTGACGCTGATCCGCTCAGCTGCTCAAGGAATTGAAGAACTGTTTTGCAATCATGAGATGACGCACCACATGTGCTATTGACCGGGTCAGATGAACGCCTGACTCTCGGATAAGATGTTGACGGATCAACGTCCTGGTCGCCATGTCTGCCGGCGAAAATCATCGACACCTAGAGATATGCCAGGTGAACTGAATGAGCAGTATAAGATGAGACGATCAGGTCAGACTAAAACCGGCCGGCCGGGACGTGCGTGATGCGAGGTTACACAAAAAACGTGGACAAAATGTCGGCGAAGGCAGGCCAACCATGTTCCCTAACTGGCGGCATTTCTGCGACGACGTCAAGGTCAAACTGCCTAGTGCCCATACCATAACATAACATGCTTCGTGCACCTGGGCAGCTTCTCCGAACTGAAGCACGATCATGATGGAGGTCAGGTTATGGTTGTGCTTGCGTGGCTGGCGTATTACGCGCGTCGTGTTATATGGGCCAACGGTTAAGTCGCGCTGCAGTATATAGGCATACTTACTCCCTGGACCTTACAAAGTTACAATGCATGGTTGGCCCATTTGGGTGATGATGTGGGTTGCTAGGCACGACATTTTTTTTCCACACGGGCTACCTCTTTTCATTATTATGAACGGAAAAAAACAGTGTTCTTTACACAACACACACGCGTCAGTGAGAAACCTGCTGACAGTAACTCAGCATCGAGTTACTACTATAAGACAAAAATCCATTGATACTAACAGTTTAGCTAGAATACCAACCTCAAAAGTAACAACCAAACTGAACAGAGTTTAAACTTCTAGCAACACACAGGAAGAACTAAGCTTCAAGGACCCTAAATCATCAACATCGCAGTCTGACTTGAAGACTGTTGTAGGTTCTTTGCTAACTCTGAAGCCTTGTTCGCCATCACCTGAGCTCCTTCTCTTATCTTCCTTGCATCCTCTTCTTTGTAAAGACATGCCCAATATTTAAGAAAAGCACACAAAGTAAAAGTGATCACCAGGGGATTTTTCAATTTGTAACCTTCAAAGGTAATCTTGTTTCTTGTTATCCAAATAGACCAACATATAACAATAGTTAACAAGGTATAGTACTTCATGTCGTTAGGAAGGTAAGCATAGAACCAAGCAAGACTTTGCCAAAGATTTCTAGGGCAAGAAGCAATGCTTTTGTGTTTCAATATTTTCACATAAGGAACACTTAGGGTTACCAGGCCAATCCTTCTTCCTCATATTTTCTCTAGTCAAGATTGCATCTTGATATACTTGCCACATGAACACTTTAATCTTTAGAGGCAACTTAGATTTCCAAAGGTTCTTATTTTTAGGACCAGCACTCCCATTTTCCAACATTTCATACACAAATTTGATAGAAAAGGTTTAATTAGGAGTCAAGGACCAACTCACTACATCATCATTATAATGCCTAACCATATGAGCAATATCATTTTTAATCTCATTCCAGTTAGCAAGGAAATTAGGTGAGAATCTTCTTCTAAAAGGAACATTGAAATTCAAATGAACCACTTCAGCAAAGGTTACATCTGGCATCATGGTAATGTTGAAGAGCATAGGGTAACTCACACTCAAAGGAGTATCATTCAACCAAGGATCTTTCCAGAAGTGTATAGGTTCCCTTTTCTTAAGGATACCTTCTTGCCCCTTAAATAGGTGTCTTTTACTTTGAGTAGGTTTTTCCAACAAGGGGAATCTACATTCTTCATTTTAGCAAAGTGAATATCTTTACCTCTCATTTTTTCTCACAATTCTTTGCCATAATCCCTCTTGCTTCTCAAGCTTCCACCACCATTTACAGAAAAGGCTAATATTCCGCTTCCTGGGGTCTTTAACTCCTAGACCTCCTTTATTCTTAGACCTACAAACCATTGTCCATTTCACCATATAGTAACCTTTTTTTTCTAACCAGCCCAAAAGAATCTTCTCCTATGCTTATTCATCTTTTCAATACAAGTCTTATTGAGCATGTACAAGGACATATAATAAGAAGGGATCCCAGACAAACATGAATCCAACAAAGGTTAATCTAGCACCAGAGGAAGCTGAATGAAAAACCCATGTGGCATGGGTACGCCTGCCAGGACCCATGGCCTTGGTACCCCTGTGATATATTCGGGTTAAGGCCCATAGAAATTAAGGCCCCAGATAGGAGCCGATGTATGTTGTATTCGAATAAGGAATTTAATATGTGAACCACCATAGACGGTGAATTTGTATAGAACCCGACCAGGACCTCGAAGACCTGGCCACCTATAAAGAGGGTCTAGGAGAGGCCGGCCCGGGGGGAGGGGGGACACCAAGATTTAGCTTGTAACCCTAGCTTTATCTCAATAATATCACAAGTTTCACCTTGTTTGTCTAATCTTTACCTTCGAGTTCATCCCCAATCTAAAGTCCTTCATCTAGGACATTGTCGAGATTAACCCTTGTCACGAGGCATCTAGTTTTTTGATGAGTTCAGCATCTACGAAGTCCTAGTCAATTGTTTTTAGATTTGAAAAAGTTACATACATCCAAAGGTATTTCATTGAAAGCTTTCCAACTTCACAGTTGAAAGGACACGGATGTCGCCTAGAGGGGGGGGTGAATAGGCGATTAAAACTTTTACGAAAGGCTTGAACAAATGCGGAACTAAACTAGCGTTTAATTTGTCAAGCTTACAAAACCTAAATAGACTAGGCTCACCTATGTGTACCAACAGCTTATGCTAAGCAAGACAAGTAGCAAGGTGATAGCAAGATATATAACTTCAAGCACGATGGCTATCACAAATGTAAAGGGCATAAGTAGTGGAGCTCGGATAAGAGTTACCGAGGCACGAAGGAGACGAAGATGTATCCCGAAGTTCACTTCCAAAGGAAGCTAGTCTCCGTTGGAGAGGTGTGGCGGCTTAATGCACTCCGAACGCCACAAAGGCCTCACCTTGAGATGTGGTAGCACAATGCTCACCAAATGCCACAAAGGCTCACCTCAAGATGCGGAGGCACGCTACACACCAAACGCCACAAAGGCTCACCTTATTCTCCTCGCGCCCTCGCACAAAGCAAGATGCCACGATCCACTATGGAACACTTGAGGGCGGTCACCGAACCCGTACAAGCTTGGGGCAATCTCCACAACTTAATTGGAGGCTCCCAAGAATCGCCACAAAGGCACCACAAAGGTTGGGGAATCTCCACAACTTAATTGGAGGCCCCAAGTATATGCCACAAAGGCCACTAAGCCGTCTAGGGTTCCAAGAACCCAAGAGTAACAAGCTCACGAACTTTCACTTACCGAATCTCCGAGGAGAACTCAAACCGATGCACCAAATGCAATGGCAAGAGCACACAAAGTGCTCAAATCCTTCTCTCCCAAATTCTACCAAAGCAACAAATGCTATGGAGGAATATGAGAGGAAGAACAAAGGAAATCAACAAATGAACTCCAAGATCTAGATCCCAATGGTTCCCCTCACTTAGAGGAGAAATTGATTGGTGGAAATATAGATCTAGATCTCCTCTCTCTTTTCCCTCAAGAAGATGCAAGAATCATTGGAGGGATTGAGAGAGAGAGCAAAGCTTCAAGGTCAACAATGGAGGAGAGATAGAATAGGAAGCCAACCAGCCCAAGGAGGAAGAAGGGGGCCTTTTATAGGTCCCCCACGAAAACTAGCCGTTGCTGGGCACTAGGGCCGGAGTCTCCGGCCTAGAGGACCGGAGTCTCCGCCCTAAGTGACTCCAGGGCCGGAGTCTCCGCCCCTGGGCCGGAGTCTCCGGTGCCCCGGGGTCATTCGGGGGCCTCAGGACGGACTAAGCAGGTGCCAGGCCGGAGTTGGGCCGGAGACTTTGCGTCTCGGGCCGGAGACTCCGGCCACCAAAAACTGGCAGAAACACCAACACGAAAACGACCATAACTTGAGCATCCGGACTCCGTTTTTGATGATCTTGGGCTCGTTGGAATCACAACAACGAGCTCTACAAGTATATGCATAGAAACATCATAGTCCAACAAGGGAGGATAAAACCAAATGATGAGAGGTTTGACCTCTCTTCAAAGTCGAACCGGTAAAACCTCCAAACACCAAAAACACAATGAGTGTTTCATGCAAAATCCCTTTTTGATGAGTTAGAGCTTGTCATGGAATTAACCACAAGCTCTAAAACCTCACATGGATAAAAGCCAAATAAGAACCAAGAAAGATGATGGCAAATATGCAAAGGTTTGAGCTCTCTTCGAACGATGCGGTTAAGTTACTCACTCGAGAGCCCCTCTTGATAGTACGGCTACCAATCCTATAACCCGGTCTCCAAACTAACACAAGAGACCGGTAAGAAGGAAACCCTATCAAGAACATACCTTTTCCTTGTGCATTCAACTTGAGCTAGATTATGACCATCTTGTCTTCCTCAAGTTGGAACACCTTTCTTGATCTTGATTGCTTGGTGAAGTCTTGCGAATTGCTCCCCCATAAATCAATATGGGAAAGACTCTCTTAGGAATATCTTCACATAGACATTACCACCAAATAGAATACATGCATCAAGCATATAATCTCCTTGAGATGGCATATCTTGAACTTGACTTATCATCCATGAAGATGATCACCACTTAATAATATCCTAGCCTTGTATCCTTCCTTCTTCCTTCATGATGATGATGTCTTGAAGGTAAACACAAATGTCCACTCAATTATATTCTTCAAGACATAGTTGCAATAAGCTCAATTCTCATATGACCATTCTTCCGATATTTCCTTGAATAACACATTGGTCATCACTTAAAGTTCTTCATCACTTTGACTTGATCAACCTTGTATCCTTCCTTCTTCCTTCATGATGATGATGTCTTGAAGGTAAACACAAATGTCCACTCAATTATATTCTTCAAGACATAGTTGCAATAAGCTCAATTCTCATATGACCATTCTTTCGATATTTCCTTGAATAACACAATGGTCATCACTTAAAGTTCTTCATTTGATCCTTCTTACAACCTTGAAGCCAACATATGGTTCAAGCATTGTCTATGGACATGTCCTACAAATATAACTCAATGCAAACATTAGTCCATAGAGATTGTCATAAATTACCAAAACCACACATGGGGGCTCCATGCTCTTTCAATCTCCCCCATTTTGGTAATTGATGACAATCTCTTTAAGAGGGTTTATATAATGAATTTAAAGAACCAAAATGGTTGCACTAACATCAAATACTACAAAAGTATGTGATGTTAGTAAAACCACCATATATAGAGCAAACTCCCCCACAATCTATGCACGTGTGAATGATCTTGATTTCATTGGATATATTGCCAACCAAGGTTGTTGGTGGAGTTTCCTCTATATACTCAACCATGCAAAGCATGAAAGGCAAATGCTTAAGAACAAAACCAAAGCATAAAACCCAATTCCCTTTAAACCCTCGAAACTTCTCCCCCATTGGCACCAATTGCCGAAATGGGCAGAAAAACTTAGAAGGCCAATATAGTGAGAGTTCCTCCATAATGTGTGCATAAACCAAAAGTATAATTGAAAAAATATGCACATATCCAAATATGAAAACTCGGAGGAAATCAACCTATATTGAGGATCAAAGATTGCAAATAAAATAAGATCACATGGTGGATAAACTTCAACAAATGAAGAGAGCAATCAATCGATCCAAAGAACAAATCGAATAAAGATATTATGATAAGACCAAAAGGGTGCTCTAAATAATATGAGGAAGCTCCCCAAGGTTTGTGCACAAAATATTCTATTTGAATTAAAGTATGAGGTGCATAAACATGGAATCATCACTCCCTCAATATTATTCAAAACAAAATGATACCAAGTGAAGTCAATTACTATGATAACCGCAAAATGGTGCTTTAAATGAAATGAGGAAGCTCCCCAAGGTACGTGCAAAAAAATGGAATGTTTGCATTTGAATACAATTTGCACAACATGGAATCCTCACTCCCTCAATAACATTTAAAACGCAACCATTTGCAAGAGATCATAGAGAAGAAATTAAGCTTAACACTTGCATCAAACAAATGGTTGAGTAACAAGCAAGGGACAACATATTAAAAGGCTCAACCAAAGGAATGTGAGATATGAATGACAAAGCATATTATAAGACTAATACAAGGATAAGCATAGAGCATCCACATAGTCTTCAATGAATGAAATTGCTTAGCATTCCATCCCAACACATAAGGTTCAAATAAGATATCAAATAAGGAGATATCATCTCTCATGTGTATAGTTTCTAAGTAGACAACATCACAAAGATAATTATCACAAAGAAATATGTACACACGAAATAGATACTAAGAATAGAACATGATATCCAAAATGAAGTCATGCAATATACCAATGAGAATTTTGCTTTTAAAGCACGGCCAAAGGCTCAAATTTTCTTATTGTATATTGATGAACTTCAACCACAAACAAGTCAAAGACATCACAAATATCAACAAGGGAAAGAAGATAGTTGGGATGCTTTGAGAAAAGCAACAAGTATCACAAAGATGAATACCAAAAGAAAGTAATAAATTTACACTTTCAACCATATTGCACAAGTGAGAACTTGAGGAATTGATATGCAATAAAATTGCTAAATTGACATATATGGGATAGGAGAATCATGAGCATGATTTTATATGTTCCCAATAATATGCACTCATCTCAAATTACTCACAATTGCAATAAAGAGGTTTCATTAAGACCTTTGCAAGAAGCACAACATTTGCAAATAATGATTTTCCATGCCATGAAACAACCTACACAAGGTTGGATACTAGAAAAGTATGCATGATAAGATACTTGTTACCGAGATATTAAAGGTAGGATGTAGTAGATAGGAGTTCTTCAATAATCCTAGCTTGCCTCAAATTATCATTTAGTCACCACTTCATCCTTATTATTGAGACAAGCACCAATATATCTTCATGTACCTAAAACAAAGTTCAAGTACAAGATGGTCCCCAAAACTCATTGGGTCCAAAGTAGTTAGAGAAACTACAATATATAGGACAAACTCCACATAAATATGTGCATACAGATATGAACTTGAATTTCATGCACAACTTAGCCAATTTAGGATTTGATAGAGTTTTGCCTATATATTGGATCAACGAAAGCAAAGCATGCCATAAATTATACATTTAGTAAGAATGCATGCACAACACTTTCAAGAGCCAAAGCGAGATACAATTTGAACAAAGCACCAAGAAGACCAAGAAGTCACACGAAATTGTGAGGCCACAAAAGGTTGTCCAAATTATATCAAAGAATCAAATCAACACAAGATTGACTCCAAAGTTCAACTAGTGAACTAAGCAAAAGCCAATGAGCATAAAGGATAACTAAGACACACATGCTCAAAGACATATCTCATTTTAAGAGTGAAAAACAAATTACAAGGAATGAGATAAGCAACTCCCAAAGAGAGCAAGGTTCCAACAACAAACCAAACTCTCCACACTTTTTATGATGGCACACTAAGTACCAAAAAGAAAAGATTTGACTTCCAACAATAATCAAAACCAATTGAAATAAGCACAAGAGTGTGTTATAACAAATATAGGAGAGCTCCCCCAAGATTAGTGCATTATTTATGATTTTGCATTTGAATACAAAATGCACACAAATGGGATCATCACATCTACCTACATAGAAATAACACAAAATAAATTTAACAAAATCAAATGGAATCACAAGAGTCAAGAAAGACAATGGGAGTTAAAGAAAATACATTTCTTGGCGAGAGATAAGGCAATTAAAAGCAATAGCCAAAGTGAAGATGATCAATATAAAAAATACCACATGATAGATTACCAATTTTCCAAGGAGAAGAGGTATATGGAGTTATTTCCGGTGGTAGTTTACACATGAATCCAAGATCATCTTCACAAAAAATGAGCATATGAAAAGTATAAGAATTAAGCACCATGCCAAACAAAGATATTCTTGATAGATTCAAATAGTTAAACAATCATGCAAAGCAATGATTAGGATAGCTTGAAGCAAATGGTTTTCCAACTTTGATGTAGTATTCCACATTTTAGGAAAACCCTATCAAGAAAGTATCTCACAAACAAGATCCAAAACAAGAGCAATAAACAATTTGGCAAATTGGAACTTGTTCGAGAAAACATGCCACATAGAAGCAAGATAATTTACAATATCAACACTATGTGACACAACCTCAAATATACACATTTCATGGATTTGTAATATGCGCAAAGCACAATACTCCCCCATAATGTGATAAAACCAATTTTCAAATAAGTTGTTAAAGTCAATTTCCATAGGGCTCGGAAATTCCAAGGGGGGCCGGAGTCTCCGGGGTAGAACCACCGGAGTCTCCGGGGTAGAACCACCGGAGTCTCCGGGGTAGAACCACCGGAGTCTCCGGGGTAGAACCACCGGAGTCTCCGGGGTAGAACCAATGGAATCTCCAAACCTAGAAAATTAAACTTTACCAACAAGAGGCAAATAGAATCCAACAAGATGATTAATGGACATTATAGAATTTGAATTTCTCATGAAAATGACATACCACATAGAGACTAGATAATCTTTAAATATCAACACTAAGTGGTATTCCTCATGTACACACATTTTTAGGATTGTGAAGTGCCAAAGCATATCACTCCCCCAAAATGGGATGGTCCATTAATCACTCCCAAGAGCCAAGAAGATAGATCAAGATGCAATAGGCTCAACAGTAACAACCATACATGGTGTGCAACCAACATGCACATAATTGATTACTCAAAATAAAGCAAGTAGGGAGCACAACATATACAAACACATGCAAGATACAAAACCAAACACATGCAAAGGGGCGAGTAACTTTCAATGTAGATAAGTTGAATACATGTTACCGCAAGGAGGAACAATGGATATATGGTAGAAATAAGATAATCCAATTGACTTGACTTGAGACAATATAATTAATGAAGATCCCTTAATTCTTCATGATATAGCCAAGTCTCCAATGCTCTCCATTAGACACCTATTGATCAAGTTTTGGCTTGTTGGTCTCCAACCAAGTTGGGTCCTAAGAGGTTAGTCACAATAGGTTTGGCAACCCAAATGGTTCTTTTCTTGACACCACTTTGAGTACCAACAAATTTGGCAAACACATTTCCAACCTTATCCTTACAAAGTGAATAAGCATCATCGATTATGATAGGGTTGGATGAGTTACCAATAGAGCAAGTAGAAGAAAGGTGACCCTTCTCACGACATATGTAGCAAGATCTTATCTTTCCTTTCTTCTCATTTGATTTCTCCATAATGGGAGCATTGGGTTGATTCTTCTTAGGAGGAAGCTTTTCTTCATCTTGAGGAAGGACTTGAGTTTGAGCTTGAGGCCGTTTCCCTTGTTGCTTCTCACTTAGATGCTTCTTCTTCAATGGGCAAGACCTAACATGATGCCCTTCAATTTTGCACTTGAAGCAAACAATCTTGGCCGGATCCTTGACTTGCTCTTGGCCCTTCTTCTTCTTGAAGAGTTTGGACTTCTTCTTATTGTTGGAGATAAATCCAAGTCCACTCTTGTCATTGGGAGATTTTTGCGCACTCAACATCTTGTCAAGTTTG
The DNA here is from genome assembly GCA_007115705.1 of Dactylis glomerata. Classification (NCBI taxonomy): domain Eukaryota; kingdom Viridiplantae; phylum Streptophyta; class Magnoliopsida; order Poales; family Poaceae; genus Dactylis; species Dactylis glomerata. The sequence continues at coordinate 6,086,479 of QXEO01000545.1, read as the reverse complement.
GACTTCCCTTCATGACTTTTTACCAAGTCTTTCTTCAACAAAGTGACTTGGGCCTCGAGCTCTTTAATTTCCTCTACATGGTTAGTTACAACACAAGTACTAGAGGAAGTAGAAGCTATATTGTTAGAGCAACAAGGCAAGGAGAGTAATTCATCACAAGATGTAGCAATAGTATGAGTGGATGAATTACAAGGACTAGCACATGGCAACATAGCATTTTGGGAAGTAGTGCTAGTGACCACATGAGGTTCACAAGATGTTACCTTTGTAGACATATCCTCATAAGCTAACTTTAGGCGAGCATGGGACACTAGAAGATCCTCATTAGAGCTAGATAGCTTTTCATGACTTTCTTCCAATATCCCATACTTGCTAGTTAGCAACTCAAGTTGAGCCCTTAGCTCAACATTCTCCTTCAAGATAGATGCTTCACAAGAAGTAGAGTTAGTAGCACAAGCATCATGATTAACCGAAAGAGGAGAAGGCAACTTGGAACACTCTTTTAAATAAGAAGCTTTTAGTTGCTCATGTGACTCGGTGAGTTTGGTGAGCACACTCTCAATATCCCTAGAGCCATTTTTGAGGTGCTCAACATCCTCAAGAAGTTTAGCATTAACAAAAACAAGCTTATCATTTTTTAATTTTAAATCATTTGCCACCTCAAGAGCTCTATCATTGGAGCTTTGTTCTTTTAAAAGAGTCTTTTTAAAATCATTGGCAAGACTATGAAGATTCTCAATAGTTTCTTCTTGCTCTTCGTCATGAGATTGAAGCTCATCAATAATTTTCTTGCTCTCAATAGCAGCAACCAAAATATCAATGAAGTTAGAGCAAGCAATTTTATTCTTACCAATAGCATGAAAGACTATTTCTCCCTTCCTTTTTAAAGAGGAAACATAATCATCCTCTTCTTCATGATCACTAGATATAGTGGGTTCCAAAGAAGGAGTTACCTTTGAATCCCTAGCCATAAGACATATGTGGGAACCGAGAGATGATGATGAGGATGAAATACTTGAAACTCCAATCAAAACTTTGTCTTGGCCAATAGAATCTCCGGTTTCCTCTACATTGTTAGCCACACAAAGACTAGAGGAAATAGAGGCATTTTTATCATGGCCACTAGATAGAGCAAGCATATCATCATAAGATTTATTTAAGCAACTTACACATGATATGCAAGGACTAACACAAGCATATAAAGCATTTATGGTGCTAGAAGTGTTTAAGTCCAAAGATGAAGCATTGCAATGAGATAGAGATGAAGGGTCATCAAAAGTAAGCATACTATCACCATTGCAAGTGTCATCACCACTCACCATATCATTACCTTGTGTCTTGCCACACTTTGGTGAAGTGGATGAAAGTTCATCACGGCCGGAAGTGGAAGGAATACAATCCTCCCCAATAATCTTGGACAAACCATATTTTTCTTGAAGCTTTGTCCATATCTCATGAGCGCTCCGAAAAGGTGTGAAGGAGAAGGTAACTACATCGCTCAAAGCATTAACAATCACATGAGAAGCTTGAGCATTGAGATACAAGTTTTTCTTATCCTCTAAAGATAGATTTTGAGTATCCTTTGGAGGAGAAAAACCCGCATCTACAATTCGCTCCATAGATGGGTCCATGACCCGAAAATAATTAAGCATGTGAATTTTCCAAGTATCATAATTTGTGCCATCGAATATAAAAGTGTCATTGTGCACTAATCCCCTAGCCGACATCTTTGCTCTCAAGGCGGTGAAGCCTAAAATGAGAGACCTAGCTCTGATACCAATTGAAAGGACACGGATGTCGCCTAGAGGGGGGGGGTGAATAGGCGATTAAAACTTTTACGAAAGGCTTGAACAAATGCGGAACTAAACTAGCGTTTAATTTGTCAAGCTTACAAAACCTAAATAGACTAGGCTCACCTATGTGTACCAACAGCTTATGCTAAGCAAGACAAGTAGCAAGGTGATAGCAAGATATATAACTTCAAGCACGATGGCTATCACAAATGTAAAGGGCATAAGTAGTGGAGCTCGGATAAGAGTTACCGAGGCACGAAGGAGACGAAGATGTATCCCGAAGTTCACTTCCAAAGGAAGCTAGTCTCCGTTGGAGAGGTGTGGCGGCTTAATGCACTCCGAACGCCACAAAGGCCTCACCTTGAGATGTGGTAGCACAATGCTCACCAAATGCCACAAAGGCTCACCTCAAGATGCGGAGGCACGCTACACACCAAACGCCACAAAGGCTCACCTTATTCTCCTCGCGCCCTCGCACAAAGCAAGATGCCACGATCCACTATGGAACACTTGAGGGCGGTCACCGAACCCGTACAAGCTTGGGGCAATCTCCACAACTTAATTGGAGGCTCCCAAGAATCGCCACAAAGGCACCACAAAGGTTGGGGAATCTCCACAACTTAATTGGAGGCCCCAAGTATATGCCACAAAGGCCACTAAGCCGTCTAGGGTTCCAAGAACCCAAGAGTAACAAGCTCACGAACTTTCACTTACCGAATCTCCGAGGAGAACTCAAACCGATGCACCAAATGCAATGGCAAGAGCACACAAAGTGCTCAAATCCTTCTCTCCCAAATTCTACCAAAGCAACAAATGCTATGGAGGAATATGAGAGGAAGAACAAAGGAAATCAACAAATGAACTCCAAGATCTAGATCCCAATGGTTCCCCTCACTTAGAGGAGAAATTGATTGGTGGAAATATAGATCTAGATCTCCTCTCTCTTTTCCCTCAAGAAGATGCAAGAATCATTGGAGGGATTGAGAGAGAGAGCAAAGCTTCAAGGTCAACAATGGAGGAGAGATAGAATAGGAAGCCAACCAGCCCAAGGAGGAAGAAGGGGGCCTTTTATAGGTCCCCCACGAAAACTAGCCGTTGCTGGGCACTAGGGCCGGAGTCTCCGGCCTAGAGGACCGGAGTCTCCGCCCTAAGTGACTCCAGGGCCGGAGTCTCCACCCCTGGGCCGGAGTCTCCGGTGCCCCGGGGTCATTCGGGGGCCTCAGGACGGACTAAGCAGGTGCCAGGCCGGAGTTGGGCCGGAGACTTTGCGTCTCGGGCCGGAGACTCCGGCCACCAAAAACTGGCAGAAACACCAACACGAAAACGACCATAACTTGAGCATCCGGACTCCGTTTTTGATGATCTTGGGCTCGTTGGAATCACAACAACGAGCTCTACAAGTATATGCATAGAAACATCATAGTCCAACAAGGGAGGATAAAACCAAATGATGAGAGGTTTGACCTCTCTTCAAAGTCGAACCGGTAAAACCTCCAAACACCAAAAACACAATGAGTGTTTCATGCAAAATCCCTTTTTGATGAGTTAGAGCTTGTCATGGAATTAACCACAAGCTCTAAAACCTCACATGGATAAAAGCCAAATAAGAACCAAGAAAGATGATGGCAAATATGCAAAGGTTTGAGCTCTCTTCGAACGATGCGGTTAAGTTACTCACTCGAGAGCCCCTCTTGATAGTACGGCTACCAATCCTATAACCCGGTCTCCAAACTAACACAAGAGACCGGTAAGAAGGAAACCCTATCAAGAACATACCTTTTCCTTGTGCATTCAACTTGAGCTAGATTATGACCATCTTGTCTTCCTCAAGTTGGAACACCTTTCTTGATCTTGATTGCTTGGTGAAGTCTTGCGAATTGCTCCCCCATAAATCAATATGGGAAAGACTCTCTTAGGAATATCTTCACATAGACATTACCACCAAATAGAATACATGCATCAAGCATATAATCTCCTTGAGATGGCATATCTTGAACTTGACTTATCATCCATGAAGATGATCACCACTTAATAATATCCTAGCCTTGTATCCTTCCTTCTTCCTTCATGATGATGATGTCTTGAAGGTAAACACAAATGTCCACTCAATTATATTCTTCAAGACATAGTTGCAATAAGCTCAATTCTCATATGACCATTCTTCCGATATTTCCTTGAATAACACATTGGTCATCACTTAAAGTTCTTCATCACTTTGACTTGATCAACCTTGTATCCTTCCTTCTTCCTTCATGATGATGATGTCTTGAAGGTAAACACAAATGTCCACTCAATTATATTCTTCAAGACATAGTTGCAATAAGCTCAATTCTCATATGACCATTCTTTCGATATTTCCTTGAATAACACAATGGTCATCACTTAAAGTTCTTCATTTGATCCTTCTTACAACCTTGAAGCCAACATATGGTTCAAGCATTGTCTATGGACATGTCCTACAAATATAACTCAATGCAAACATTAGTCCATAGAGATTGTCATAAATTACCAAAACCACACATGGGGGCTCCATGCTCTTTCAACAGTTAAACATGTCACCATAAAAACCATCACATCATTGTCCCCACTAATAGTAATGAACTCACTTTTAAGATAATTAATTTTTAGACCAGACATCATCTCAAAAGTATACAATAGGATTTTAAAATTGATAGATTTATCAGGATCATGCTGAAGACAAATCACAGTGTTATCAACATACTGAAGTATAGCAATCCCATTTGTAATAATATCAAGAGCCAAGCCAACCAATAAACCATTTTCTTGAGCATTGAGAAGCATTTTTGTAAGACTCTCAACTACTAGGTTAAACAGGGTAGGAGACAAAGGATCACTTTGCCTACCCCCTTTAAAACTAGTGAAATAGGTGCCAACCTCATTATTATTTTTTGAATTGGTTCTAATCTTATTATTAAATTTAACACTAATGGTTCCACCCACAAGAATTGGTTTAACCCAGCTACACCACTTATCAAGGAACGAAAAAGACTTGTTGTACATATGGGTACCTACACCCCCCATCAACTTTTGATTCAAGACGTATTAATCCATTTTAGCTTGGTTTTCTAGCTGTTGTGCAAAAGTGGTTTCAATTTTTTGTATGAACATTTTTGGGTCGAAGTCAACTCAAATGTCAAAAAGTCAACAAAAAATCTGTTTGTGATTTGACTTTGATGAAAAAAAAATCAAACCAAAATTCTGAAACCACTTTTGTGCACTAGAATCCTATGTTCTACTAGGAAAATAAGCTAAAATGGGTTAATACATCTTGAATCAAAAGTTGACGGGGGTGTAGGTACCCATGTGTGCAACAAATCCACTCTCTAACAAGGAAACCCTCAGATTTATGACATTCAAGAAGCAAATACCAATTCACCTTATCATATGTCTTCTCAAAATCCAACATAAGAATGATTTCAACATGCTTTTTGATATGAGTATGATGCATCAATTCATATAAAGACAGAACACCATCCATGATATTTCAACCCTTAACAAAAGCATTTTGGGGAATGCTAAACAGTTTAGAAGCATAGGGATATAGTCTCAAGGTTAGAGTTTTTGTAATTAGCTTGTAAATACACCTCAAAAGACAAATAGGTCTAAACTGTTGTTGACGAGGGTTAACTCGACAAATGTCCTATATGAAGGACTTAGGATCGGGGAGATAGGGCGTCGGATGAACTCGAAGGTAAAGTTAGTCGAAATAGGTGTGTATCGAAAGTAAACTTGGGTGTTCAACCTGGCTTGCTTTCAATCTGCCCCACACCGTCCCCTCCTGGCCCCTATATATAGGTGGCCAGGTCTCGAGGATCGGGTAGGGTACGATACAGATTACAATATCGACATATGGTAATAACTCGTATTCGACTATCATTACAATTGGGCCTAGCTTATCGGGCCTCAGGGGTACTCAACTAACGGGCTCTATTAACTATACCCTTGTCAGTAGCCCCTGAGATTCTACCAGAATTGTAGATTCAGGTTGAATCTCTAATCTTCAAATCTTCGACTTGATCAACCCTTCATCTTCTTCATATCTTCAAATCTTCGACTTGGTCTTTCGACTTATTTTCATGATATTTTTTTGGAAGGGGTTTTGATGAACAAGCCTGACAACTCTGACGGATCAAGAGGTCAGTTAACTGCCGGAACAGATACTTGCCACCTACTTCAAATTCAATCCCCTTGGACTTGAATTCGGGATACCGGTCAAATCCATTCTTTTGCCGCATTTAGGACTTATAAAGAATGAATCCCAGTGCTTCTCAGGGTACCTAGTGCATCCACCAGGATTTTCTTCGCGTCGTAGACACAGATACATACCAGCAGAGCGCATCCATGTGCGTATACCGGGCCACACAGGACGGATCCCGGGGTCTTACCTTCGTGACAAGTCACGGCATTCGAGTCGTGTTGCGATAACACAACTCGAGAATCTTATGTCGCAGTCAAATTTTGACTGAAAATATTCGGGTTTCTACAACCATAAAACTCGCTCCCGATGGGAGTAACACTTCTCCAATCTCCAATGCTTTACCAATGAATATCGTCGGGTGCGCGCTCAGCGCTCCCGATGGGAGTAGCCCCCGAGGCTATAGTCGAAAAAGGGTTTTTCGAGTATAGGCTCAAGAGATAATGTAGCTCGTCATACTTCAACTCGAAACACTTCAATTTCGAGGTTCTTCAACTCGAGATACTTTCAAGAACACCTTGTCGTCGAGTACAAGTCCACTACTTCACTGAAGAGTTCCATTCGACTTTTTTGATAGTAGCAGCCTCCAAGGCTATAATCAAAAATCCTTCATAGATGATCCTTTTTATAAATTCAGCATTTGTCGGCGCCATCCTGTTTCCTTTACATATATATTTTATGACGTCAACGAAGATGTAACTCTTCCTCAGTGCGAACCGTTGTATGGGTAACACTGTAACTTCCACGATTTTGTGACCGTTTAGTGGGCTGCACGATTTTTGACCGTTGGTGGGCTGACGTTTCCGATCTTTGCGCCACATCTCAGCCCACGATCTTTCTCCCAGAAGATATATAAATGGCATAGTGGGGAATCGTACTGTTCACCAGCTCGTTGCCTCCGCCGCCTCCATTGCTAATCTCCTCTGCCTCTTCCTCTCTTGCGGAGCCCCCAAGCGCACTTTTGTGCTGGATGCGCGTGAAACATCTGGCCACTAAGAGCACCATGGCCAAGACGTCTGCCACCAAATGGGTGCGCTCCACCATCACCAAGAAGGAGGTGGAGAAGGCCAGGGCGGACGGTCTCATCTCCGCCCAGGATTCCATCCAATTCCCAAGTACTGAGCGGATCCCGAAGCCCCCGAGCGGTTACCGGGTAATGTTCCTTGCTTTTCTCCTCCGCGGTTTGTCCCTTCCTGCCCACGAGTTTCTCCGTGGGCTGCTGTTTGTCTATGGTGTGCAGCTCCATCAGCTCACACCAAATTCCCTTCTTCACATTGCTTGCTTCGTGACTCTCTGCGAGTCATTCTTGGGCATCGAGCCCCACTTCCTTCTCTGGAGATCAATCTTTCGACTCCGCCCCAATGTTTCTTTGGCTAGGAAACCCGAACTGGGTGGAGCCGTCATTTCTGTGCGCCCTGAGGCGCAATACTTTGAATTTTCCATGGCCGCGTCTGTCCAGGGATGGAGGACAAAGTGGTTCTATATCAAGGACCGCAAATCCTCTCCTGAAGATGAATTCGGCCTGCCTCCTTTTGATGCTTCCCAAGAGATAAAGAAATTGACATCATGGGATGCACTCCCCTCAGATGCGGAAGCACAAGAAATTTTTCCTCTTCTTTCTCGTATCAAATCTCTAAAAGGAGGTCAAGGGGGTGCTCTATCGGGTATGCAACTCATGGCGTTCTTTATTCAACGTCGAGTTCAACCCCTACAGCACCGCCTTACCAAACTTTGGAGTTTCTCTGGCTTGGAAGATCCTACTCGCATATCTGCAGACCTGATATCGAAAGAAGATGTCGACAAGCGAGTCCGGAATCTCACCAAGCTCACCAAGGAACATGCAGTTGCGGATTTAGCCGCTGATTTCTTCGACTCTGTGCATCCTCTTCCTGAGGTATGTATTTTTGCGTCCATTTTTTGTGAAACTTTGCTTGCTTTGACTTGCATTATTATTTGACTTCGCACTCTGCTTTCTTATTTATATGCAGGGTCACCAACTTCTTGTTTCGCGTCCTCCTCTTCCAGAGGAAGGGCCCCTTCCGGCTGATCTAGCCTCTCCTGCATCTGAAGCCCCCGAGGCTGACGAAAGTCAGGACGGAGATGATGTCGAAGATTCAGAAGAGGAAACTAGCTCATCGACATCGACTCCTCCTGTACTTGCTGAAGATGTTGGTGTCGACAAGAAAAGGAAACGTGTCGACGAAATTGCTTCATCGAGTTCTGTAGCGGCTGGAAAAACCCCCGCTCTTGCAGAAGATATGGAGTACTTTGACATGCTTGCATCGTAAGTATTGTAGTCGAACTTTTCAATTGCCTTGTTCTTGCCTTGTTTCCATAACTTATACTTTTTATGTAGTGATGACGAAGAGCCACCAACATATGCTACGGCTGTTCCACCACCTTCTCCTGTGGCGATTGATGAGCCTGTCGAACCAGATGTTGCGCCAAGGGCCACCAGGTCCGGCGTGAAGAAGGTTCCTCAAACTCGATACTCGAAACGCTCAAAGAAGGCCAAAGAAGCCGAAGTTTCTCTGGAAGCTCACGCATCTACAGTTTCTTCTGATGATGTAAGTAATTCTTCTTTCCCTGCTTTCCTTTCATGTACTTCTACTCTTACACACTTCTTTTTCTCAGACTTTAGTGAAGAGATTTATTGCCCTGGGCACAGAGTGTGCGGGGTACCTAAAGGTTGCAAAAGCTTCCGAAGGTATAATTTTGGCGCCCAATCACCACTTGTCTTCTGCACTTTATCCTTTGTTATCTCTCTGATTCCCTGTCGATTTCGTATGCTGCTGCTTTAGCAGCCGCCAATGCTCGAATTGCTTCGCTGGAGGCAGAGCTCAAAGCTTCGCAAAAAGCTTACGACGTTGCGACCGCTGCTAAGGCCATTGCTGAGAAGTCGCAGAAATCTGCGCTTGCTAAGGCAAAGAAAGCGGAAAAGGCTTTAGCCGATGCCAACAAGGAAAATGCTCAACGAGAGCAGGCCGTGGCAGAGCGTCTTCACACCATGTCTACTGCTGCCAAAAGTAAGTTCTTCGACTTGTCTTCTGTTGTCGTCTTCTGTTGCACTGGTGTATTTATTGACACTTGTCTCTTCTTGTCTTTGCTATTGCTTAGAATTCACAGGGGTATCTCCGTCGTCCCTGCAAACGGACGATGACCCTCTTATGGATGCGGTTAACCTACTCGAAGAAAACTGGATATCTATCCAGGAAACTTTTGAGTTGGCTGGCCGCGCTCTGTCACGGCTGTTTGCCGGGTTGTGGCCGAAGAAAAGGATGGCAATCCCGAAGGACAACCTGACCGAACTCGCCAAGTCTTTTGACAGCGATGAAGACCCCACTCTCCAGCTGAAAGGGCTGTCCATTAAGCGCGGTGCCGAGGGTGCTATTGCACTTTCCCTTGCGCACGGTACGGACTTCGACTGGGAGAGGGTTAGCTCCCCTCATGGCCACACCCGTGACCAGATGAAGGTGTTTTTCGAGAAGGCGAAGAAGTTGGCACCTGCATTGTTAACAACGATTTCTCCTTCGGCAGCCTCTGCGGTGCCTGCTGCACCACCTCCAGCGGCGAAAGATCCGGTGCCACCGTCGACTTCTAGCGAGGAAGCTGCCGCGCCTCCTTCTACCACGGATCAGAATGCTGAGGTGGCGTAGACTCAGCTTCTTTGTAGCTTTTTAGTTTTCTCCTTTTGAATGTAAAGTGCAACCCGAGAACTTTTAGCCATAGGGTTGTACTCTTATGTAAATATATCCTCTTCGTATGAAGTTTTATGCTGCCTCTCTGAAATTGTTTCTCTTTTCTTTTCTTTTGTAGTCGATACATGTTCCTGATCCTTTGACCCATGGTTCTGCTCCTTCCTCTGCCCGTGGATTCGATCCTCAAATTTCGTCGACTCCTAGTCGATGCAATCAATGCGCAGAATATTCTTCGAGGATATCTGACCGTGAAACTCGCCTATCCTTGGCCAAACGCCAAGCACAGTTGGCTATTAAAAAGGCTAGCCAAGCCAGTGGCTATATGAAGAAAATCTCTTCCCTTGAAGAAAAGGTCTCCGGCTTAATGGCGAAGGTTATTCATAATGAAGAGTGCGAGTCCTTTATTCTTGGCATTGTCGAGTCTGCTTGCGAGCTGTTGCGATGTGGGTTTTCTTTCGACTCCTTCTTTCATTGTTTGTGCGCTGCTGCTCCTGTGACCTCTTTGCCGTTGTAGGTACTTGTTTGGATTTTGCTGCTGAAGAACGTCGAGTTGCTGAGCGAAATGCTGCTTTGGAGAGAATGTCGACTGGCTGCGAGACTTTGTGGTCTGATCCTCGACGCCGGAGCGCCATTGTATTGCTTCAAGACCGTGCCCAGCATATTGGCGAATCAGTTGATGGTTGCCGACGAGCTCTCACAACTATGCACTCCGTCATGCTTCCTCGTAATCCTTTACCTGCAACTTTTCCTCTTCTTCTTGATACTTTCAGATCAAGTCATCGTATTCATAGGCTGATAGAGCTAAACTTAGTGGCAGGTGCCAATTTTGCTCTCGGGTGGATACGCAAGTGGCACCCGAGGTTGAATTACAGCACTATGTCCCTAAGTTTGGCTCCAGGTGGAGCTAGCCTTCGAGTACATATGGAGAACACGTTGCAGCCTGCTCGGAGACTCGTGGCTAGGCTTCTGGAAGCGGATGCTGCGTTTTTTCGCGAGTACCATTATTTGGACCCTTTAGGCGTAGATGATTCTGACAACCCGTTGTTGTAATGTTTTGTGTATATGGAACGCGAGAGTATCTTTATTTTGCGACTGTTATGTCGAAAAGTTTATTCTCAAAGCGTTATTGTGTAAGTCGTGCGTTTGCCGCATTTTCCCTTTGGAAAGATTCGTAAACTCGAATATGAGGAATGATTTATCTTTATTTATACTTGTAATATAAGATACATGGGGTGACCCAAGAGACCCAGCCTATGACCTGTGTTCTGGATCTAGAGGGCATTGCCCCTGGTATAACTCGTGGCTTTTATAGCCTTTGTGTCCTTCTCTTCTCTATGTTTACGACGTTGCAGTTTTCCCTTCTTCTCCTGAACCTTTGCCTTCTCCTGGTGTTTCTACTCTTGGTTTCTTTGCTTCGGGCTCCGCGACGAGTCCCTCGAGTAGCTTGATGCCTTCTGTAGTCGTGTTCTTCACCTTTTCTGCATAGTTGGCTATCATGCCAAAGTTTTGCGCCATCTTGTGGAACTCCCTGTCGCAGAGATCCGAGACTTCAAAACTTCCTTTGACTGTAATTATTCCTCTTGGTCCTGGCATTTTAAGTACTAAATATGTATAGTGAGGTACTGCCATGAATCGCGAAAACGCGGGTCGTCCGAGGATCGCATGATATTGAGATGGCCAGTCCATGACTTTGAAGTCTAGTTTTTCTCTCCTGTAGTTTTGTCGGTTGCCGAAGCAAACATTGAGTGCTATTCGACCCAGCGGGTAATTGGCACTTCCTGGTACGATTCCATGGAAGGAACAATCTGTTGGCTTCAGGAACTCTAGTGATATATGCATTGCTCGGAGTGTTTTCGCGTATATCAAGTTAATTCCACTCCCTGCATCCATGAATATTCTGTCGACATCATACGCGCCGATTTGAGCTTTGAGTACCAAAGGCGCGTTTTCCGGCCGAGGTACTGTTATAGGGTGATCTTCTCTGTTGAACTCTATTGGTTGCTCTGACCAATGCAGATATTCTGTTGTAGCTGGAGGCGACAGGACTGCTAGATTGACTTGTCGAGTTACACTCTTTTCTTCTTTGTTCGACTTGGGCACAGGTTGTATCATTGCTGTGATGTGTCCTTTTGATGGGACGTACCCTTCGTCGTCGTCGTCGTGTCCCTTGTTTTGCTGGTCTTGTCCCTGAGGAGCTCCGTTGTTTCCTTGCTGGCTTGTCGGGGGGTTGTTACTTCCTTCGAATCCTTGTCGCCTTGCTTCGGTTTGTTTGTTTATTGCTGCTTCTTGTAATTTTAAGAATGTTGTGCAGTCTTTCATTGCGTGCCTTGATACTCGCTTCCCGTCGACGAACGCTGAGTGTATATGACAAGGCCCGTTGAGCATATCTTCTGGTGATGGGTTGTACTCTCTGGATTCTCTTGGTGGGAACTTCTTATAGTCCTCTTTTCCATAGCTTCGATATCCCGAGCTTCTGCGATCGTTTCCTTGATAACTGTTGTCTTTGTATCCTGCGGCGACTTGGCTATGAGAGCCGTAGGTATCGTAGTTTCGGGACCGTCTCCTTTGACTTCCATATCTGTTTCTTCTATCGTCCTCTGGAGATCGTGTCCGTTTGTTGTTGCATGCATCTTCTCCATCTGCAAATCTGTTTGCTGTGTCCATGAGGTCTGACACTGTTTTCGGCTTGATTCTACCCATCTCTTCGACTAGGTCTCTTCGCCTTAATCCAATGATGAATGCGTCTATTGCTCTTTCGTCTGAAACTTCGACTGCTGAATTTTTGATGAGGCTCCATCTTTGGATGTATGCCCGCAGTGTTTCGTCGCGTTGCTGTACGCACGCTTTGACTTCTTCTATTGATGCTGGCCGTTTGTATGTCGACCCGAAATTGCTTGTAAATTGCTTTGTGAGGTCTTCCCAGCTTCCAATGGATTCTTTCTCTAGTTTGCTCAACCATGACCTTGCTGCGCCAGTGAGGTGTAGTTGCAAACTTTGCATTGCTGTTTCTTTGGTTCCTCCTAGTATTTGAACTGCTTGCAGGTAATCAGCGAGCCATGATTGTGGTTCCTGTGATCCGTCGTATTTTTGCTGATCATGAGGTAGCTTAAATCCCTTAGGAACTGGAGTGGTGCGAACCCTGTGGGTAAAGCACGATGCCCCCATCTCTTTTTCGTCGTCTTCATAGCCGCGCCTTTCGTTTGGGGATCGCGATCTTCGAGTTCCACCATGCTGTTTTGGTGACGGCGATCGAGATTGGTGTTTGCTGCTTCTATGTAGAGGACTGTTGCGACGGCGAGGTGATCTTGCTTTGTGTACTTCCTTGTGATGATGTGCTTCTTCTCCTTTTGCTGATAGCTTGTGGCCTACCATGTTGAGTCCATTCAATGCTGCTCTATGCATGTGCTCCCTAGGATCTCCTGGACTTGGTCGAGTTGTGAGCAGATATGCTTGTGCTGCTACTAATGCTGCTTCGGGGGTTTTTGGTAAGATGTTCCCTTGCTCGTCGACCGATAGGAAGGACGAGTCGAGATTTTTTGAGATACTTTGCCTGTCGGAGTACTCGAGGTTGTCATACCTTGAGCCGTGTCGACGATTTTTCCTTGCGTTGCTGTATGATGCGTCGCTTCGTGCTTTACGAGCAACTTCGCTAGCTGCAATGGCTGAATTTTTCCTTCTTTGTATCTCTATCTTCTCCTTTGCTAGTTGCTTTGCTTGCTGCCTTAGGGCGTAATGATACCCCAATAGCATGTCTTTGCTGGAATTTGATGGTATTGGCGTGCCGTGTTCTACGGCTCCTTTTATTATTTTCCACTCGTCGACTGATAGTCGAATTTTTTCCCTGGCTGTGAGGGATTCCACTGTTTGCCCTTCTGCTAGATGATTTGCTCCTCTATCGATATTTGCTGGGTTTATCACTGGGTTGTTATTTTCATCGAATTCTTCCGAGTTGTCTCCCACAATGGCGAGCACCTGGCACTGTTTACCAATGTTGTTATTGAAGCTTGAGAAGATCGAGTCGTCCTCTTCAGAGAGCTCTAAGCCTGTTTTCCATGTGTCTGTTGATTTATCTGAGATATCGTCGAGACAGATCACGAGATCGTTGAGTTGGATTTCTGCGTTGAAGTTATCTTTCGCGTTGTTGTCTTCTGCGACTTTTCCTTTTTGTACTTCTTCTAGGCTGACCGGCGAGTTTACCTCGCTGGAGGAGCCGTCGGAATACTCCATTATTTCTGTTGCTTCAGGCTCTCTTGCCGATGGATCTTGTTTCGTCGGGTTCGAAAGACGGGACGAACCCGACGGCCCGATGAGGATGCTCAGACTTCCGATGGTTAGTTCCATCTCTTGACTTCCGTCGACTTCTGAACTGCTGTTGGCTAAAAGCGAAAAAGCTGTCGAATTCATGATTCCAACGCCCAAAGTCCCCACGGTCGGCGCCAATTGACGAGGGTTAACTCGACAAATGTCCTATATGAAGGACTTAGGATCGGGGAGATAGGGCGTCGGATGAACTCGAAGGTAAAGTTAGTCGAAATAGGTGTGTATCGAAAGTAAACTTGGGTGTTCAACCTGGCTTGCTTTCAATCTGCCCCACACCGTCCCCTCCTGGCCCCTATATATAGGTGGCCAGGTCTCGAGGATCGGGTAGGGTACGATACAGATTACAATATCGACATACGGTAATAACTCGTATTCGACTATCATTACAATTGGGCCTAGCTTATCGGGCCTCAGGGGTACTCAACTAACGGGCTCTATTAACTATACCCTTGTCAGTTGTATTCTGTCCGCATCAGCAGTTTTTGGAAGGAGTGTTATAATACCATAATTGATCCTCTTAACATCCAGTTACCCTAAATGATGAGTAAAGAGGTTGAAAATGCCATGTTTCACAATTTCCCAACAGTGTTGATAGAACTCCACATGTATATGATCAGGTCATGGAGCTTTATTGGTTTCCATCGAAAATAAAGCATGGTTAACCTCTTCATAGGTAAAGGGTCTACATATGTCCAAATTGTCTGTTTCATCCCATTTCTCCAGGGGTCCCCATAAATCATGAGACAACTGGAAAAGTTTTTCAGGAGTTGGCCCAAAGAGTTCTTTATAATATCATGTTGCAAGGTTTACAAGGTTCTGAGTTCCCTCCACAATCACTCATCACTTTCCAAAGATTTGATTGTATTTTTTATTTTTGTTCAATTAGAAATTCTATCAAAATAGGCTGTATTCATGCTTGTTGTGGCGCTCCTGTTTCGTTTCCTATTTGACGCATGTAGTGTCTGCTAAGGGGGACATGTACCCTGCCAGTACAACGATTCAAAGTGGGCTAGCCCAAATTGCTTTAGGTTTTGTCTATTCTAGGAACCTTCCAGATTCTTTTGTCTGGATTTCGGTGCGGTTTTTTCTTATTTTTTTGTAGTATCCTGTTTCTTCTAGTTTTCCTGATTTTCTGTATTTTTGTTTTGTTTTTATGTTGATACTTCTATTTTCGTTTAAATATGAACAGTTTGTGTATTCCAATTATTTTTCAAATTTTAACATTTCAAATTTGAATACATTTTATAAATCTAAACATTTTTAAATTAAACAAGAAAATAAAAGCAAGAGAAAAAAAAACAGAAAAAGTCATCAACTACCTGGTCTTGCCAACCAAAAGAAGTCTTCAGGAGGAGCAACTGACGCTAAAAGCATTGTATAGGGACTCCTAGCTCCTATAATCGGCTCGCCACGACGACATACAACAATGCCGCCTGAAGATCACCACCAATGTGCCGACCAATTGGAGGCGAAATATTTTTATTTTTTTCTTATACTTTATTTTCTTTTTGTTTATTATTTCATTATACTTTTTTGGATTTACATTTTCAAAAAGTTCATAGAAAAAAAATATTCACAAGATTCAGAGACATTCTTTTCTAACTATTTTGCCAGAAAAGTACATGCACATGTATAAAGCAATGTCCATATGGATTAAAAAATTATTCACACATTCTAAAATATTCACCTGGGTTAAAAAGTATATTCACAATTCAACTAAACTCAACCTAGGAACTTTCTTAACCCATTGAATACTTTCTGAAGACCGTGAAGATTTTTCTTTGAATCGCGTAAAAAATTTCATCGAACCCATGAACATTTTTTGAAAACATTAAATATTATTTTGAACATTTTGAATATTTTTCCAAACCCCATGAACATTTTTTCAAACATCGTGAACATTTTTACACGAACTTGAACACTTTTTTAGCTTTAAACTTACGTTATCATAAACCTTATTTAAAAATAATATAAAATATTAAGAAAAATGAAAAATAGAACATGACAAATATAAAACAAAAAAATAGTATAGTGAAAAAAATTAAGATAAGAAATAAAGTAAAATAAGTAAGAAGGAACTATGAAAAACCAACAAAAGATAAAAGTCAAATAAAAAGTAGTGAATAGAAAGAAAACCATAAAAAAAACTAGAAAGAAAACAACAAAAGCAACATGCGAATAAAATGGACTAGGGCCAACAAATAGTGATGCACGTAGAGCGCGAAAGCACCGTGCATAGGATGTGTGTGTAGTTCCTCAAGGGGGTGCCTCTATTTCTCTCTTAAATTTCTCACTCTGTGTTCTTAGACCCTCCTAAATGTGCCATGATTTAGTTAGAAGTAAGTTTTTTTGAAAAATATTTAAAGATATACTCTCTCCGACCCACATGTAATATGGGTCGAAGGGAGTATCAAATATCTATAAGTGACTTCTGACTATAGAATCACAAAAAATACGTATCAAAAATTGATGTTCCTTGTAAATGTTCACATATGTATGTATAAATGTATGTATCTTAATAAATGTTTATGAGTTGGAAATTTATTTCTATATATAATAAAATAAGTTCATACCATTATGATTAAATATTCATCCGTATGTCTATAAATGTTCATACTTATCTTACTAAATGTTCATTAGGTAGAAATGGTGTTTTTATACATGATAAAAATATTCATTTACAAAGATAAATATCTTCTCCTAGCACTCTTCTATTGTGGATGCTAAGGAGGCAGAGTCGCGATCCTCAAAACAACAATATGGTTCGAGATTGTACGGAAAATGTGCAACCCCACACTAGATGCATTAGATTTTGCTAATCAAAAAATTTGAATGATATCTCATGGAAGATCGAGATATGATGACCACTAGGGGTTAACAGGATTTTTCAAAAAAGCAAAACAAAACAAGTAAACAGAAGCGTTGAATGGATATGTCTAACGGTCTAGTCTTCAATCTCCGTTGTCTTCAACCGGACTTGTATGCAACCTCTGTCGTCTTCAACCTGCGTTGTCTTCAACCGAAGTTGCGTACAACCGCGTCAACTACTTAGAGCTTCGGTCAACAAGCATGAAGATCAAACTTCCATGAATCAACTTTCTACCACATGAGGTGCTAGACTCAATACAGGTTGTACTGAGGCTTCGGCCTTGCTTCACCCCACATGTTCAAGCTAGGGTCTCAAGCTATCCAAGCAAACTGATTCCTCAAGAGATTTCTAAAGCTATCTTTTCTACATGCTCTTCATTTCCTAAAAGCAATAGATCTAGGAAATGGAAGGAATTCATTACTGATAAGCTGTGGGTAGAACCCCTAGTGACAAAGTTGTACTATCTTCTATCGACGAGGGCCATCATATAACTGACCTATAGCCAGGGCTCACTCAATTAACCAATGAATTATTGGTAAATAGAGCCAAAGATCTGATAGAGGTTGGCTTGCTAGCTTGTGAGTTGCCAACACCGTATTGTTGCGAAAGGATTTATGAATGATATTGAACACACAACAAGTTTCACTTTCTGCCTCGAGGATCTAAGCCCTTGATAGTACGGTATTTCTATTTGACTCAAAGATAAAAGAGTCATGTCCCGGCGATATTCGTTGATTTTGTTCTTAGGACAATTGTATTATCAAGAGGGGTCCGCTTTGGAAGTTATGGGTCGAATCAAATAACGTACACCTCCCCACAAAACTCACCCTTAAGCCTTACCATGGTCAAGAGCTCACCTACATGAATAATTGTAATGCAGTGAATCCCATTCCTGCATTTTTCAGGGTCGCACCCTGAATGCTCTGCCCCCTTGTTGTACCGACAAGTTTGTGCCAGGATGGTAAATCTAGGGTGCATGACATGGTGCGTTACACTGGTACCCCCAGATCTTTTGCCTGGACCTTGGCCCGGATGATCCGGGGCCTAGATATTCCTGGAATTAGTTATGGGGGGCATTTTTTCAGGGAGAGCAATTAGTGCATTGCCCTGGTATGCCTAGATCAAAGGCTAGATGTTGGCCCGAATGTACTGGCCCACGAGATTTCCTGCACATAACGGATAGATTTGAAGGGCCCATATATCGCCCCTTCTCCCCAAATGGGAGGGCACGACTTTAGCCTCTCTTCTGAGATCTACCTCCCTAGTACTCAAAATACTTTATTGTTTTATAGATGAGATCGTGATTTGTTGTTTCACTAAAGTAATTTGATTTTCCTTTGCTCCCTTGCTGATGTAGTTACTCTTTGGTGTTTGGTCACCCTAGGCGATAGAGGCCTTCATATAGCCCAGTCATAGTGGTCTAAAGCTCCGGTGCATTTTTAGGAGCTTTGAGTTAAATTGTAGAGATTGTCCACACTTGTTTGTGAAGATTCACCGCATGTCACCACATAGTGAACCGAGAGAGTCACCGTGCATTGTGCTAGGGCTCGAGGCAAACACGATAAGCTATTGTGGTTATTAGTGGAAATTATATCGCCACACCGCTCCAAGAAAGATTAGCACCGCTCCCGTCCGAGATATAGAGTTTTTCCTACTGCCTCAAGCACGGAAGCACGGGTAGGGCATCTGTTTACTAGATTTCAAGACTGTACCAAGGATGTCATCTTGCCATTTCAAATCTCAACGAGCAGATTGTTGTACTAGTAGGAGCCGAAATGATATTTCAACACCAGATTGGATAAGAATTTGGGAGATACCGATCCCGTGGGAATGACGCCACCAACGCCCTCCCGTTCAGGCTCCCAAAATAAATCAATGATTGTTTTTACGATCGCCAAATCACCACACTCAGTTCTTGGTTGGGCTGAATCGACGACGCCTGGCTCACGGATAAGATGACGACGACGCCTGGCTGCCGGGCATCGACACCTACGGCAGACAGCAAGTGAGGTGACCTTAATGAGGTGAGCGAAATGGCACTGTCACACCGAAGCTCCCGGACACTAATCTGGCAGCGGCATATGCACGAAGGTTTGGCGGTTTGCCGACCGTAGCCTCTCCATCTGATCGTGTCCCCTACTCACCTGGCGATTCTTCAGGCCCAAGCGTTAACGTCTCGAGCTGTCACAGGGAACGGCTGCAAATGGTCTCTAACCCAGCTTCCCCCTGACGCTCGTTCGGACACATCTTATCCTACATCTAGCACAACTCCATTCCACAAGTACATGGTGTGCACCTGGCCAGCTTCTGCAATCCAAGTCAAGAGTCAAGACACGGTTCTGACGGACGGATGATGGCAGCTCGACGCGAAACCTGTTGATCTCGAACCATCGATCGACCAAGAGCAGCCTGCATTTTCTTGGAGCGGCACGCTTCTCCGTGAACAATTTGATGGAAACTGCAGTATAACAAGCATGGATCAGTAGGCCGGAGCCATAGCAGTGCATCTGCGCGAGCAGACTGACTCGAGTTTTTGTCCGGCCGGCCGGGGAGCTCACCTGGCCCGGGCACCGGACCCAAAACACACGAAATATCCTGGGGATTGGCCGCGACGGCGACCCTACTTTCCCCCGAACCTCCGAACATCCCACGGCCGCGACAGTGCACACGCCCTCGCCGACGGCGGGGGTTTCTCCGGGGACGAAAAGTGTCAGAGACTCGAGCGCCACACTGCACCTGGACACAGAGCGTACGCACTGGCAGATCGTCGGATCGATTGGGTCGCGACGACATCGATAAGGATGCGTTTGTGAGCAGCACATGCGTTGCGATCAATGATGTCGTCGTTGATGGCAGATAGGAGGATCACAACTTCACAAGTACATATATTCAGGTTCCTGAATTCAGCACCCATGATTAACAAGATGGCTCGCTTGCCGATTAGACTTGTGAGGGATAGCAAAATGCCAAAACAGGCTGAAAATCCCTGATGTGTTCATTCCGAATTTTTACCGACTTACAATTAAATTACTATGTTCATTTCCGCCGACTTTGGGATCAATGTGATTACAACACACTCATGTAAAATTAAAAAAACAACACACTCATGTCTCAGTTTCGGGATTCCTTCAAATGAATTACTCCACCTTTCCGGAAATATCAAGATCTGCTCATCTCTTCATATATAAACAAATCTCAATGCTTAGGTCATATGTTATTAGCATTAAATTTATAAATAGTTAATCCCGCCGTGTCCAATATAAGATGTTTTAGGAGTTTAACTTAATTTTTTTAAACGGGGGGCAAAAGCTTTGTCCCAATCTATTAATTAAGAAGAAGAGAGGTACCCAGTTAATTAACAGAAAAGCGGGCAAAAACCGCAACAAAAAAACTACAAGCGAAATAACACCCCACATATGCAACATCTCGACCAACGAGACAAACCAACAACCACTCTAAACCTACATCAACCAAACTAGCAAGATCTAATTGACAACATCTAGATCACCACTAGCTAAATAGGAACTCTCAAGTAGTTGCGGAAGCTTTATTGAGATATATCCATGGTTTTAAAGGCGGCAAGGCATCCCAAGGCGCTGGGGGGGCGCCTCAACGCCTAGGCGCTCAAGGCGGGTTGCAAGGCGACGCCTTTGAGAGGGTTGCGCCAGGGGAGGAGTCACCAGAACCTTGAGAGGAGCTCCCTCCTCTCTCTCCTCTCCCAATCTGATTCCCCTGATCCCCTTGGTCAGTTCCCCTCTCTCTCTTCCCTCTCTTTACCTTGTCCCTGGACCCAATTTCTCTCCCTGCTCCCTCCTCTCTCTCTTCTCTCCCGCCCCCAATTTCTCTCCCAGCCCGCCAACTTCTCTCTCAATCAGTCGATTATTGTTAGTAATCGGTCCCTCCCTATCTTCTCTCTCTATTCCCCTCACTTCCCGCACCCAATTTCTCCAATCCCTCTCAGATTTTGGATTCCCACTCGGGCTGTTCTGTTCCCGCTCGACCAGGCCATGGCGTCCAATCAATCTTGGATTCTCTCTCAATCAGTCGATTGGAGTGACTGGCTGGCTCCTCTCTCTCTCTCTTCTCTCTCTCTATTCCCTCACTTCCCGCGCCTAATTTCTCCAATTCCCGCTCCAATTTGGGATTCCCGCTCCGCCTGCTCTGTTTCCTGCTCGAGCTGGTCATGGCGTCCAAAATCGCCCAAAGCGACAACCTGAACGCCTAAGCGACGACCTGGACGCCTAGGCGGTCCAATCTGGACGCCTTTGACAGCAGTCCAAGGCGAGCACGACGCCTTGACGTTTTCGGGCGCCCCAATGCTGAGGCGACACTTAGGCGACGCCTTTAAAACCATGGATATATCTCTTCTTTTTTCTGCTCGTGAGAGACTTCTCCATCTTTCTTATTAAGCCCTTGGAAGCCTTCCCCGCCAAGAGCAAGCAACCTCCTTGCCATATCCAGAGCTAGCCGCCTCTAGACTGACTAGCACACAAAGCTCTTTCCCAAAGAAAGCCTCGGAGTTAGATGCCAACATACCTCTAGTGTCTACAAAGTCTGGTGGCTCTGACGATGGTGGTAAGGGAGTAATGGCCACTTCCATGGACTCTAATGAGCACAACTCCTCCATCGATGCCACAGATGATTCTCCACATAGCTCCTGCAGCTTAGGTATAATTTTGTCGTCAATGTTGCTAGGCTCCACTGGCGGTGGTTTGGAAGCCACCGTTGAAGTCCCAAGCGGGTCCACCTGAAGATGTAACATTGACATAGAAGGAGAGGGCTCCTCACATAACTTAAAATTTTAAAACATCTTATATTTAGGTTTGATTTGTCAATCGTGTGAGAAATAGCAAAACCTCAAAGAAACTGCGCCAAAAAGGACGACATGGTTAATAAATAGATGATTGGTGACAATAACATTAATACAGTTGACCTGTTGTATACCATTAACAGTTTCAAGAGTTCCTCGACGTGGCAACGTTCTCGGGGGGTTACATCTTGACATGCACAAGCTAAACTCCATTAAGTGGTTATGGTCTACAAAATCTTCTAGCTTGGCTTACACACTATGCATTTCTTGTATCCGATTCAGGGTTTTGGATTTTTATTTTTTTGCACTGCAGGGTTTTGATTGAACATGAAGTTTTAAAAGTCGACCTAAGGCCGGACGGCCTAGTTTAATTTCTATCCACTTGTAACAAATTCTAAAAATATATAATATAAAAAACTATAATATATAAAATCTAATCCCAAATGAAGACTATTCTTATGACTCGTCTAGCACAACATGATCCTCACACCAGATAGGCTGGACATGAAATGTTTTATTAGCCAATTGGTCTTGTGAACCACTGCGTTGAGGTACAATCTTGTTTCGTTCGTAAATGCTACTAAGATTTTTCGAACACCGAGGTATGTGAGTGTTGACAAACTTCAACACTGCGAGAACGGTGTTGGACAAACATATTTGATTTTGTTAAAGTTTTGGAGGCAGGTTATTTCTAGCTGAACTTTTCGCAAAAAGACCATTTTTGTCAATTCTTACGTTCTGTCAAGAAACATGACATTTACTCTATAATCCTTTTCATGAGAGGACATGTCCGATCCCCAAATCCTCATTTGGCTGTGCTTGTATGACTTTCGGCAAAACAAAGGTCCTTTGTCTGCATTCCAGGTAACGACACTGCCGCGACCAGTCAAGCAGGGGCCACGACCTATCTAATCTCTTCCTATTCCTGGTTTACCCTTTGGCTTCTGCCACAGTGAAAAAGAACGGTCACCCTATCGGCTATGTACGCCAGTGACTACTCGTTCCCATTTCCTACATACTTGATGTAAGTACGTGTCCTCTTCCTCTATCCCACACGTGTGCTCCATTACACATTACTGCTCTTCTAGTCTGGCCTTATCAGGGACGAAGCCAGAAAAAATTCTCAATGGGGTCAGCTCTATAGTTTCTTGAATTTACTGGTGTCATCTTATACAAAATCATGATACTTAGTACTAATTAGTGAAGGGATCTCCAAAAATTATTGGGGTCAGCTGACCCCAATGCCACTATGGCAGCTCCGTCCCTGTCAAACATAACAGAGGTTGACTAGCCGTCCAGCTGCTCTAAACCCAGCATAAGAGCATCCGGGTCCCGAAGCACATTCTCTCACCCCTTAACCCTCCTCCTCTTGCCCCGCGCTCCGCCTGGGCGGCCATCTCCTCCCCAGCCCCGATCTCCCCTCACGCCCCTCTCCTCCTCACACCGCCGCTAGAGGCGTCGTCGGGCAAAGAAATTGATTTAATGGTCATGTGAATATGTGACTCAATGAAGCTATCCCATATTGGTTTATGGGAGAGAAATTTGTGAGTATTTACCAAGCAACAATGATCAAGTGAAGCATTTCACTTGAGGGAAGCATAAAGTATCATCATCAAGATCAAGAGGGATGCGAAAGGTAAAGGTATTGTATTGTTAGGTTTTCCTTTTAACTGGTCTCATGGTACTTGTTGGAAGACCGGGTTGTAGGATAGATAGCCGCACTATCAAGAGGGGCTTTCGGTTTAGTAGCTTGATCACATCGTCATAGAAAGATCAATCTTTTGCATACTTTGCATCTCCCTATTTTTTTTTTTTTTGCTTCTTGGTGTTTCTATGTGTGAGGTTTTGAGCTTGCTGCTAGCTTTCCAACAAGTTCAAGTTCATTGAAAACGGAATTCGTATGCATCTTCTATTGCGTTTTCGAGTTGAGAGGTTTTATCGGTTCTTCACTTTGGAAGGTTTCACATCTCTTCACATTTGGTATTTCCCCTCTTGATATTTCTTGGTGTTTTTCTGCATAAATTTATAGAGCTTGTTTTTTTGGACTGAATTACCGTAGGACGGTATAGAGCTTGTTGTTTGCTTTAAAACAAGCCCAAAGCTCGTCAAAAATGGAGTTTGAATGCAAAACTTATTGTGTTTTTAGTATTATTTTGATGTTTTTGTATGCAAGTTTCATGGGTTTTGTGGTGGATAAGTCTGGGCCAGATTATTTAACAAGGGCCAAACAAAAGAAGAGACAACTCGCATCATTGCACAATATGAAGTGAGATGATTTCCTAGGATGGTGGGAAGCATCGATTACATACACTGGTTCTGGAAGAATCGCCCGTTTTCTTGGCAAGGTATATACAACAGGCACCATGGAAATTGCAGTGTGGTGCTTAAAGGTGTGGTTGATCACGTTCTCTGGATTTGGCACTCATTTTTTGTATTGCAGGTCCATACAATGACCTCAACATGTTGCAACGGTCTCCGGTGTTTGCTAGACTTGTTGAAGGCCATGCTCTACCTTACGACTATGAGATCAATGCCCACCAGTACACCAAATGCCACTACCTTGCCGATCGCATCTATCCAAGGTGGTCAACATTTGTGAAGACAATCAGTAGTCCTCTAGGTCCAGCGTGGTCCCACTTTGCTCCACGGCATGAGAGTTGCAGTAAGGATGTCGAGAGGGAATTTCATGTGCTACATTGTCATGTATCGTGCTCTCACTTGGTCTCAAAAGCAGACTTCGGAGGTGATTAGTACTTGTGTGATCATGCACAACATAGTTATCAAAAGTGAGCGCACATATCCGCCATATGATGATCATATGTTAGGGTCCTCTTGCCGCTATTGATCACCAGTTGCCGGCTGATTTCACTAATTTCCCGGTGAAGCATGCAGAAATCCGTCACACAGGTGCTCATACGCAAGGCAAACTGATCTGCTCTAAAAAAGTGCAAACTGATCTCGAGCATCTTTAGATGATCAAAGAGAGTGCGACTTGTAACTCTCTTGTACTTCGGTTTTGGGTATAAATAAAAAGGAAAATCCACACCATAGGGGCTTTCCCCTATGTTAAAGCTATTAGAAAAAATTCAAAGGGGGTGTTGTGGCGCCGGCTACATAAAGATATCTTAGTTTATCTGAATTACTTTTTTTTACTTGATGAATTGTATTTCCAACTATTTATAATTATTTAGGCGTTAAATATGGTTAATTTTTTAAGAGAACAAAAAGAAAAATCTTTGGGGCACCGTTTGAGGGTTGTAGGCAGGAGCGGCCTCTAAAGCAGCAACACACGCCGCATCGCGCCGACGCCTTCAAGATATCATATCCGCTACATTTGTTGGATGATATTTGAAAGATGCGGTTGGAGGTGCTCTAACATTGATAGTGATCACAACATGCAGCTGGCAGCTGGCGACCGTATACTAGGAAACAAAGATCGCACATCGGGACCCACCGCGCGGTGACTGCTGGAGGTTGACCTTCTTCTCCCTAACTTATATGGCAATTTCTATTAACTGTACAAAATATGGCTATATATCAATTTATTCCAATAAAATATGGTTATATTTATCTGCTAATAACAATTCATCCAGAGGCTAGATGTGGTCGTCTTGTCAGCTAATCAATTGATCATGGTGTACATTGATTTGGCCTCTCTGACTCTGATCATCTGATCAATGCGACAATCTCACATGCTGATATGGTGTATCTCGAGGAGGATCGCCTCTATCTCATCCATCTATCAAGCCGTCCGTACTGGCTAGAATCCATCTCTTGCAGCCTGCGGCCTCCCCCTGGCCCCTGGGTATATAAAGCGTACGTGCAGGTGCGGTACCTGGCCAGATCTGCCATCAGGTGAGACTTGATCGAGAGCAGGGTAGGGTAGCTGGGAATGCACCGTGCGACGGCCATGCCGAAGCAGCAGAGGTACAGAGGCGTGAGGCAGAGGCACTGGGGCTCCTGGGTCTCCGAGATCCGCCATCCACTCTTGTACGTCGTTAACACGAAGCTCTCTCTCTTTCTCCGACAGATATATATTTTTCTGTACTTGTGTCTCTGTCTGTGCAGTTCTCTGTCGTACACAAAGATGACCGATGTTCTGAACTTCTGATATGTATATTTGTGTCATCGTTTTGATCGTGGTGGTGCAGGAAGACGAGGATCTGGCTGGGCACGTACGAGACAGCGGAGGACGCGGCGCGGGCCTACGACGAGGCGGCGAGGCTCATGAGCGGGCCGGAGGCTCGCACCAACTTCCCCTCCAACGGTGCCGCCGGCGGCAGCCTGTCGCCGACGCTGCGGGCCAAGCTGGAGAAATGCTGCATGTCGACGTCGCCGGCGCCGGCAGTGAAGGACGAGGGCGAGGCGGCAAGAAACGGATACGACGCCGCCAGAGATTATAACAACCAGGACGTCAAACCTCGCGGCGGCAACGGCTGCGCCGCCATAGACGAGGGCGAGGATTACATCGAGGAGATGATCAGGGAGCTCACCCACTACGGCTCCGTGGAGATCGTCCACTCCTCCGCCTGCTCCACCACCATGCTCTAGGCAGCCAACCGTTTTAATTTTAATTAGCTTGTCGTCGTCGTCGTCGATCGTCTCTCCAGATGTTTGTTTAGGCTAGGTTCCGTTAGCCGCCATGGATGGTCATCAGCTAGGTCTAGGTGGCGGCGGTCGGCAGTGGCATTGTGCACCGACCGGGCCAGCCGGGGACCCCTTCTCCTGGGATCGCGCTGTGTGTAATACAACAGGGAAGGGGACCAGGGATCTTTCAGGATAAGGAGTCTCGATTTGGGTCATGATGTGAGAACTCTGTCGCGCTCTGTCGCCTAGCAGCGTGCGTGCTTGGCATCTGGCCATGCTCTCTTTTCTTTCCTGCTGAATATCTTTGCTCTGCAAACTATACAGGATATTCCGGTACCAGCAGTGCTATAGCTATAGATTGATGTAGCGCATGGCCGGTCGATGCGATACATCTTCATGTCCGAATCCATTGAATTGTCCTCGACGTTCCATCTTGAGCAGTATAAGTACGTCAGAACGAAACAATGGTAGGGATGTATCAGTCATGCCATGGCTAAGCAACATCAGCTCAAGAGTTTGACCCATACAAGTCGCCCGCCACGGAACAAACATAGTTTTAAAAACCAAACCGGTTCGGCGGTTCGACCAGAAAAAACCTGAACCGAAGCCCTCCCCGGTTTTATAAGAGTCACTGGTCCAACTAATAAAAAACCAGAAAAAGTGCATAAAAATAATATGTTTTCACGAGGATATGACCCTAAAACCTAGAACCTTACTTTAAATACCCCGCATAAGGCATAATACCACCTTTACTACACTTAAGTTTGTGATCTACTATGAAAGCAAACACAAAATATATGATTCGATGCTCAATTTTTCCAAAATTAACTTAATTATTTATTAAATTTGATGGTTTTTTGTCGCTATTGAACCAGCTGAGCCACCGGTTGGACCAGTGAACCAGTCACCTCACCGGTTCACTCACCGGTCCGGTTTTTAGAACTATGGGAAGAAAGCAGCCCATGGTTCCGACAGCGGAGGCATCCCCCGTATGAACATGGCATGCGTCATTAGATAGAATTGACCCAAGACCAATATAGAATGCTTTCTGAGATAACACCAAGGATAAGAACAGTTGGTAGCAATGCTTGTGTGATAAAATGCATGCAAGCATAATACAATCATACAATCAAGTGATAAATAATCAAACAGTTGTTCTTCCGTCCTCACAAACTACCCATAATACAAATCACACTTGGATGAAACGGAAAGGAAAATCAGCTACTGATCCTAGTAATCACAACAACTAGACCGTGATACATGGTCAGCTAGTGTGAAGCCTACAAATTATACAATACAACATTGATACAAGCGTGGGTGCACGTTATCTGAGATACATCAATGGGCACTAGAGTTAACCTAGGTATCATACCGCCCTTTGGGCCACTAATATTAGTACCGGGCAATAATACGGCACACGGCAGGTGTTTCTGCTCTCATCTTACTCTAGGCCCTCCGGGCCGCCCTTTTCCGGCCTCGCCGAAGAGGTTTTGAGGCAACCTTCACTGGCTCCTCTGAATGCAGTCCGGTGCCGTTTTCAACTGAATTGCCATCCACCAGTTTCTCTGAATCATTTCTTGTGCCGTTTTTGTTGATACAATTACCATCTGCAGCAACAGATGTGGAGTTGATAAGCTCGTTAGTGCTAGGAGGCAAAGCACTGCTCGAGTTGGTGCAACCGGGATTATCGTTGCCTGAGGATTCAACCCCTGAGTTGCCGTCAGAACGATCCAGAAGACTGCACCACAATGAAGAATTTAATGGTGCACATCAGAATACAAACTAAAACAAATTATGACAGAAAATAAAAAAAATTAAGCACATATCACATTACCCATTAGCAGAAGTTTTACTGGTCGACCCACTTAAACTGGTCTGCACCTTTTTCTTTAGGGAAAGTAAACTGATCTCAATCTGGGGGGCTGCATCCTTTGGTCTTGATTCTGGAACGATTCCACAATCAATAAGTCATCATACGCATGCATAGTAGCAGCCATCTATTTTAAACAATAATCACGGAAACACGATCAAACTATATGGTGAATTCTGCTCTGCTCTACACGTCCAGCTAAGCCTGGGCATTACCGGTTTAAAATGGTTTCTGCTGGTTCCTCAAACCAACCCGTTGCTACCAGTTTGGAATGAGTTGGTTCGGTTTATGCCGTTTAGGTATGAGTGTATGACGTGATACCACGGGTTGGTGCGGGCTGGTTACACGGTTTAAACAGTTTGACATCCGTCTGGATGAACTAAGAACCATGACGCACGCCAGCGAGCATGGCCCGCGAGCTGACCGCCATGATGCGGTCGAAGTCGGCGAGGTCCAGCAAGACTAGAGGGACGGGCATTGTTGAACATGATGTCTAGCTTGTCGTGGCAGGACATGGCAATGTCAACTGCGGCAGCCTCCTCACCAGCTCGCCCTTGCCCTTGCCAATGAGCATCCTCACCAGCGCGCTCTTGCCCTTGCCGATGGCATCCCCACCAGCGCGCTCAAACTGTCATGGGACTCCTCCATGTGCTGCTCACGAGGCGGGTCTTGGAGACAGCAGAGAAGAGCGCGCGCAAGGCGGGTGGCCACAAGCAGCGTGCAGGGACGCCGTCAGCCAGTGCGGCCGCTAGCCCGTGGCGGCGCGGATTCTGCCGATGGTTATGTGTGCCGGGACGGTCGCCGGAGCGGCGGAGGACGAGGAGCGCCAGGGCGTCCTGGACAGCACCCCGGTGACGCCGAGTCACTTGGAGATGGAGGAGGGTGGCAGGTGCCTGAGGTGGAGGGAGCGGTGGTGGTGGAGTGGTGGCGGAAGGCTGGAGGACGCGGCAGCGGGAAGCATGTCGTGGTGGTGCAGGGAGACGGCCGTGTCCATGGCGCCCTCGCTGGTGCACGGCATAACGACACGTAGGGTTGGATTCTTGTGGTGCTATAGGGACCACCCTCAATGGTTTTTACGGATTTGCAGGTTTCAGATAGTCCAGAACTGCACCACCCTCAGTTCTCATGGGTTTGAACCCAGACCTGGTCTGGTGCAGATTGGTTTAGCGGTTTTCTCGGTTTCGAACCAAACTGTGAACAGGATTACCTCCAGCCATTTTGGACTTCACAATTAAACAAGCATTCTAACAAAAATAAGCACTGCAAAACATGGTTGAGCTGTTGAGGAGAGGCTTAACAAAATTCATCATACTAAGTAATTTGACCATAGATGGCCAAAGGACTACTCGTCTACTCCAGCCATACTGGCAATAAAATTAGTATCATAACTATTGACCAATGTTTGGAATACCAACAGGCAACAGTCACATTTTTGCTTACAGGATGACTAAAAGCGGCTGCCAGACAGGCTGGAAGATGTTATCGCTCTAAGGTAAGTTCGTGTCCAAACAAAATCAATCTGATTGAACAATGGGGAAAAAATGCATATGTACACAACTAAATACAAGATTTATGTCAGCAAGTGATATCTCTACAAACCTGAAGTTGAGTTCATATGCGATTCTGAGTGAATTTCTGGTTCTGCAGGGACAGAATTAACATGTCCACTGTGATCAGCAACACCTTTCCTAGCACTGTGACAGGTCAACATGGTGAGTAAAAGACTAAAAGAGCGGCATTTCTTGAATGTGGCAAATCTGGGTTAAAAAGTGCACCTAGCAGACCTTGTGAGCGGCATATGGTTCCCCTGTGGTACCGTATCTGCACCAAGCATGCCATTCAAAAAAGACATTAGACCAAGATACTCAGAAAATTGAGGAATTATGATAATTCAAACAAAGATAGCAAAGGGAAAACATTCTACCATGATGAACTTCAGTTGCAGGGTGGCATTCTTGGGCAAGATTGTCACTGTCCTTTGGTGCAGGGTCCACAGAGTCAACAGCACCCTTAAGATTAAAACAAGTAACTCATAAATATAATTTATTAGTACTTATAATTTGCAAAAGTTACTGTAGAAAAATGATTTGCAGGATCATGTTTACAAAAAAATAAACACATACACTTCACCAGTGTCTCTAAATAACTGTGATGATAATTGTTCAAACTTTTCAGATTTTAGTATGTAATTCCAATTGCATGTGACAACTGACAATAAAATACAACAAGGTCGAAACACTGCCATACAGGCAGAATCATAACTCACATTGTTCCCATCTTTAGTTTGTGAAACAGGTAAAGAGCACCCATTGGCTGGCTCTGCTGCAGCGGCTTTATCAGAACCTAAATTACATGTCATAAATTAGTCATTTTACAGCCAACATGTTCATTGCTGAATATCGAAGTATGCAACCTGAGTGAGTTGGTGCCATAAAAAGCTCATGTGTGTAAAGAAGTGTTCACCTTTACAACTCTGTACAGATCCACCAACTTCCTCACGAGTACCCGGCGAGAATATAGAGAAATCATTGTCAAACAATCTGGAAGTAGAACCATGGAGCCTGGATTTAGAGGCTTCTAGAAAAATTTCAGAAGACTTCATTCGAGCTCTTTGCAATTCTTCCAAGTTTCCACTGAAGTTGGCACTAGAAAGGAAGTCTTCCTCGGTGTTGACCTTCACAGATTAAAATAATTATAAGTAAGAACGCAAGTATAGCTAAGACATTATTTTACAAGCACATTGCAAAATAATAGGGGAAAATATCAATGTGCAACCACACAAATATCCCATTATAACATTATTCTTTTTCAATTCCAGTCACTTCGTTCTATTGCAACCTTATTCTTTTATCAAATCCAGTCAATATGGATATCTACAGTAGATAGCATATGAAACAACTTGTTTAAGGAGATTGACATTTATTTAGTGAAATATGATCTAGAGCAGTTATCCAAGACTACATAATATTGATCAGGACAACAGTACAGCAGCAATAACAGGGTTCATACTTCTATACAAGGACTTCCAAGATCCATCAAGATTATAAGGGAATGGCGTTTTCCGAAATGAAGAATCACTCAACAAGTAATGAAAATAACCCCTCAAAACCTAGGCTGATGACCTGGTATTACTATTTACTAATAATTTAAATTACCTTTGCATATGAGGACAGTTTAGACTTCCTTTCATAAACATTAATATGTACTCCACCGGAGGGTGGTGTTTTATACTTCCGACCGCCAAATAAAGGGGACTGCCATGGTGGCAATGACTGCATGTATGACTTTGCCACATCAACTGGAGAACCCTTGTCATCTTCGACAGGCTGCATGAGATGCCAAACCATTATCGTAAGCAACCAAGATAAATATTCACTCATGCCAATAACCTAAACCTTGAATGATATAACCATCGGAAAGGAAATTACGTCTGGCACTCACAGAATTAAGCATTTGGGTATTCAATATGCAAGGTCCATGATTTTCAGGCTTTGTGCCTAGTCCTTGCCTTTTCTCTTCCAGCCATTTCTTTGCTTCCATAACTGCTGCATTGCATAGCTCAGGCGATGCTTGGAGAGGAGAGCCAGGAGAAAAGTAACCAGGTCCAATACTAGAATATGGGCCTGATTCAGGAAAATCTCTTGTGTGATTCAAGAAACGCCATGCTCCTGTGAAATCATGGCCAGGACCTACTTTCCTTCTTGGAATTTCATTTGGCGTTCCATTCTCATGGGTTTCAGTGAATGTTGAGTCTGTAACTCGCGATTGTAACAGCTTTACCATCTTATCACATTCATCCCTGAAAAAAGGAACAGCAAAAATTTAGAGGGAAAGTAGTACGTCCAGCGGAGATTATTCCAGAAATCAAGTTGTAAATTTTATGTATCTACCGCATATAAACAATCAAAATATCGTGTTAACAAATATTCCCTCTGTCCCAAATCAGCTTTGTTTAGGTACACATGTATATGCACACCGAAACGTGTCTAGATACATGCGTATCTGGACAAAGTTGAGACAACTAATTTGGGACAGAGAGAGTAAAATGCATAACAGTTAATTAATTCAGCATTGGGCTTCGGACTACATAATTTTCTCAGACTTGCACTTCTGAAGAGATCCATCATATCCAGTATAAACAGTAGATGACCTTGGTCCATCCTCTGATTCAAATTAAGCAGTCTGTCGCTACAGATAGAACAATACAAGAACAACGCCAGTTTTGATGAACGAAACATAAATTAGACTAGATTCTTTTACCACCAATTCTAATTCATAGTGGCTGCCCAGAAAATAATGCACTATACATGCCAGCACATGTACACCAGAATAATATAAGCAAGTTACCTTGAAAATGATTCCTTCATAACCATTTCCTCAATGGCAAGCTTTGACTCACTATAAGGAACTATTGCTTCATTACTATTATTGGTATCTTCATTTCCATCTGCAAAAGTGCTTCACATTAACACATTTATAACATATCTAAGCATAATTCAACTGCTGCAAAGTTTTGAGCATGACAGCAATGTGTGATGACATCAAACAGTCAACGAGAGAAGAGATGATCAGATGCAATTCAGGACAAAGTTTTACATGTAAACAAACTTATATGTAGTGCAACAGCATTCCTAGTATTCAAAGATGGATCAAGCTTATAATGAAGCAATATATATTAATGTTCCCAACTACTACTGTTTACCTTGTTCAAATAGTCGGTCGACTAACCAGTTAACTGGCTGATTAAGGAGGTTAACCGAGCAGCCAATTAACTGGCCGATTCACCTATTAATCCTACTGGCTAGACAACCGAGCAGTTACCAGTTAACAGTTTCCTCAATATTGACTGTTTGACAGTTGAATAGATTGCCCACCATTTCTGAACACAAGACTGAGCATTTTTCTAACCACGCCAGAACTAACTACTTGAACTCGCATAATCAACTCTACTACTATTAAACAAGCAAACATTATCTTTCTTATGTACACACCAACAAACGTACACATACCAATCAGTACCACAGGATCAGATCCACTTAACAAATTTCTACAGCTAAGATGGATCTAATCCACCGTGAGTGTGCAGTTAGCAACTAACAAGGCGAAACGCCTCGCTTGCAGACAAAATCTTCCGCACCCCACCTACATCCTGTGGTGCCTCTGGCCCTCTGCCGCCTGCCTCGACTTATCTTCCCTAGGTCCTCTATGGGTGTTGCCACTCAACTCCAGCTTTACGGGTCGTTGCCGCGTGCTGCCTCCGCTGCACGCTTCTCATCGTCACGCGAAACAGCCTCTACCGGAACTACATCTCCTCCTCGCCTGGTCCTGTCTCCGCCATTGACGGATCGTCAATCGAGATGCCATCGACTCCTTCCATCACATTGTGCTCCCCCTTCTCGCATGAAGCCGCCATGGCCAGAGCACGTCCACCGTCCGGCAGGCCACCAACAAACTGCCCGTGGGGGACGCAGCCCGCTGACACGCTCTGAGGCGCGATCCGCCGACAGCCGCCTTCACCTCCTCCCGTGGACGCCGTGCCCTCGGCTCAGAAGAGTGCCAAGACTGCGCAGGCTCCAGGACTAGATGCCCTGCACCGTCTGCATCTGCCCCACTCGGCTGAGGGGAGCACCGGCTGTTCTTGCACCATTCAAGCACCCATGCCAGGCAGGAGTCCGCGCTGCAATGCACCGCCGCCCATCCCTCTGCCCGACATCCTGTGACGTCCGTGCAGCCCAGGTTCATGCTCGCCTGAATAGGGTTGATTGTACTGCTGCTCAATGTTTTGTGACAAGGCCAATTTTGTGTTGTTTAGCATTGCTACGGTGCAGATCATTCAGGTATCTCTGTTTCTGTCTTTTTTTCCGAATGAATTAGATACATGGGTGAAGAGGTGACAGATACTAGCGTGGGAGAACCATTTGATGAGAAAAGGCTGAGATGGAGATAAAGAAAGCTGCGGCATATATATTTTTTTCCACGATTCCACTTTTGTTTCTTCCTGTAAGGTTACTAATCAGTAATCACCAGCCGTGAAACACAGGTATAGAGTTAGAAAATTGCAGACATCCCATTTCCCTACAGTTTTCAAATGATTTTGTGCCTAAAGTGTTTGACTGCTCCAATCAGAAACCACTACATAGAACGGTAGAAGACATGCAGGTCTAGAGGCCAGCTTCATTTTGGTGGTAATTTTGGTGCTAACAGGAAGCAGTGCTGTAAGGAGGGATGTGCTTTCTGTTTTGCCCCAAGCAGTGCCCTGGTTTACGGTGTTGCATGAGGCAAAATGGTTTTGTT
Organism: Dactylis glomerata; assembly: GCA_007115705.1. NCBI lineage: Eukaryota > Viridiplantae > Streptophyta > Magnoliopsida > Poales > Poaceae > Dactylis > Dactylis glomerata. The sequence continues at coordinate 6,052,022 of QXEO01000545.1, read as the reverse complement.
TTGTTTCTAAGTGGTGGCAACATATGTTTGTTCTGCTCTTAGCACTACGAATTTGGAGTCAATATTGTTGCTGGATATTTTTTTCTTTCCAAACTTCTCTTCAATGTATGTCTACAAAGAAAGAAAACATGCTACATATTCGCGGAAAAATGAGGCCAAGGATATATATACGAACCGGTGTGGTGTATAGGTAAGCTGTTGATCTGTCTTTCCTTTTTCCTTGCAGAATTATGATCATTGTCAGGAATATTTCCACAGATCTACCTCTTCAATTTCATTTTTAGTGATTGATCTCTATGTTTTCATAATCGGGGTCACATTGATGGTGATCTCCTATGCCATGCAGACTCATTACTGAAATGCCACGAAATTGAAGATGATAATTATGAGTTCTCTCTCTATACGTAGTCATAAATTCCTTACTACCGAATAAGAGCTCAGTTCTATTTTTTTTCCTGCATGGACTACGAAAGCAAGATGACCAGTGCAGCTACTGAGGCAGGATCTAACAGAAATGAGAAAGGAAGTGCCCCAAGATGCTTCTTACAAAGGTTGCTGGCTTACTGCCCTTTACAGACAATCCCCTTGTTTATTTTTATATTTTAGTACTTGTATTCAATGAACAAATCTAGGACTCAAATGCGATTTATCCGTTAGGGTACCAGTCTAAGCAGGCCTTAAGCAAGCTTGAACTGAACAACAGATTGACCATTTATTTCAAATAATGCATGCATTAGGCCTAGATGAAGTGGAGTATCTGCTGAGCTGATTCTTTCTTTTCTTTTTCATGGGTTACATCTTAAAATATTGAACTATTTTCCTTGCATAGAATTCTTCATGCACGCACATGCTTTCCTAGTGGAGATTTCAGGTCAAGCACAGCTTGTCCAGTTTTGTCCTATAACTCACGATACTAATTGTAAAGTATGATCTTAAAGCCATGGCAATACATAAATGTTCCAATTTTGAAATACGAGAACAAGACTTTACCCATACGGAACATATTGTGGAGTTATCGCAAACAGGTGCATGTACACACTAACTAGTCCCAAAAGGTTCCAAAGTTGTATCCCACTAAACAACATTCAGGTTAACTGAAACTATCAAATGAGATATGTTAAGAAAGCCAAATCATAAAACTGACACTCCAGGTAGGGATAACGCTCAGCGTCAATTACAACTCAGATGTACACAATGAAACTTCCTAGTCACGAGTACGGTTTTCAAATTCCACGACCAACACTAGCCAATCCAGTTTTCGAATTCGTGCATGTTTTCCCCAATTCCACTTAGCGAGACAAAATCCTTACTCTACCGCATCCCCTAGACACGGTCGAAACTTCAGCATGCACAATTTTGCGAACAATTTGCAGCCAGTTCCACAGGTTAGCAAAATTCCGAAGCTGCTAGCGGAATTTGAGAGAACGAAATCGAAATTCAAAACCCTAGGTCAAGTCTCGTGACTGAAGCAACCGCATAGCAGTAACGTGTTAGCCCCGCCACCCCTGGTACGCTTAATTAGAAGACGGAGCGCGCTGAAGCCGGACCTCGCTACATGGAGAGGGCGAGCGAGCAAATCGAGATAATGGGGAGGGAGAGAGTAGGTGGGTGGGGTAACTGACATCATTCAGGTTAAACTGAAAATCTCGAATGAGCTATGTGAAGAAAGCCAAATCATAAAACTGAGGCTTCATGTAGCAATAAACATCATTCAGGTGTAACTGATACTCTCGAATGAGCTATGTTAAGAAAGCCAAATCCTAAAACTGAGGCTCCAGGTAGCGATAATGTTCAGCGTCAATTGTCAAATACCTTAAAAACCTGATGGTTTCTTAAATGGAACCGGGGGAGACCCTTTTTATCTTAAAAAAATGTCAAATACCACAACTCAGAGATGTACACAATGAAACTTCCTAGTCCCTAAGTCGACTCGAGTATTCAAATCCCACCACCATCAGTAGGCAATCCAGTCTTCGAATTCGTGCATGTTTATCCCCAATTCCACTTAGCGAGACCAAATCCTTACTCTACCGCAACCCTAGACACGGTCGAAACTTGAGCATGCACCATTTTGCGACCAGTTCCACAGGTTAGGAAAATCCCAAAGCTGCTACCGGAATTTGAGAGAACCGAATCGAAACCCTAGGTCGGTCGAGTCTCGTGACTGAAGCAACCGCATAGCAGCAGCGTGTTAGCCCGGCCACCCCTGGTACGCTTAATTAGACGAGGGAGCATGCTGAAGCCGTCGAGGATAATGCGGAGGGCCAGAGAGCAAATCGAGGATAATGGGGAGGGAGAGAGGAGTTGGGTGGGTGGGGTAACTGACCGTCGCCCGCTTCGGAGCTCTCCTCCTCCTCCTCCTCCCCTTCTGAGACCTGCTCCTCGGAGGACGAGAAGAGCACGGAGGATATGACCCTCTTGGCGCCGGACACGAAGGTGGAGAGCCACCCCCCGGGGCTGGGCCCCTCGTCCGGTGACCGCGCGCCGTCCTCCGGCGAGAGGCGGCGGCGCTTGGCCCGCCCGGATCCGGATCCGTCGCCGTCCTCGCCGTCGTCCTCCGGCGATCGCCGGCGGCGAGCGCCGAAGAGGGACGCCATGGCTGGCTGGATGGGGAGCGTGTGCGTGTGACGCGAGGGGAATCCGAACCGGAAACGTGAGGAGGCGATTTTTGGAAGCGACGGCCGCGGGCGGAACTGCTACGGCCACTGCTTTAAACCGGAGCGCCGCCAGATGACATGCGGGCCCACCCCGTGCGCTTTGCGCAACCTGGCCCACCCGACAGAGACTGCGGGCGCGAGAGCGACTGGTGTCGCTGGCCTTTTGAGGGTGGGAGTTAATGGGACAAACTTTATCGGCGGCGATATACCAGTTGGCCTGTGAAGTTCTCATTAACTGCTAATGTTTCCTTATTTAATTAAAATTCACGGCAGGTTTTGCTGTACCCCTCACATGAAGTAGTAGGACCTACCGTGCAGTCGGCTTTTATGGCCCCACTTGTATGTGAGTAGTGCTGCGATATTTCTTTTTTTTGAACAAAGCTGCGATATTTCTGTGTGTACGGAGAAGTTATGTTAACTGGTAACCTCCGTCCAGAATTCGATTGAAGAGCGATGGTGCATAGGTTGTCATAATCTATGAGAAGCGGGTCCAAGGACTGGATAGGCTTTGGCCCGCGCGCTTGCGGTTGTGCGTAGTGGAATTTTGGGTTGAAGGATGTTTTCTCGTCGGGGTGAGACCGGCGTCTCAAAATGTTCCCTCTGTGAGGATGGTAATGGATATCTGATACCCGCTAATTTGATGGTATCCGCTTTAGGGTGTGTTTGTTTGAGCTTCTGCTTCTACTTTTAGGGTCCAAAAGCTGAAATCCAAACAAACAGCTAAAGTTTGTAAAGCACTGAATAAAAGCGCTGGACCTAAATACACGCACGGGCCGCTGTCGAACGGAAGCTAGTCGGGAGCTGCTTTCAGCTGCTTCCCGAGCTTCTCAAACTTGAAAAGACAATGGTAACCCTGAGCACTTCCACTTATTTACCAAAAACTGCCACTCGATATATATACCAGTTTCCACCGTCGCCCCCGAGCCGTTCCCCACCCCCGCGCTTCCCTGTTCCCTAGCCATGGCGGCTAGGGTTTGACCCCGCCGCCCAGCCGCCGGCCCCGTCCGCCGCCGCCCAGCCGCCCGGCCCCATCCGCCGCCGCCGTTCCCGCCAGTGCTCCCGCCTCTCCCTCTCTCTCCGTCCCCTGCTCCATGTCCGCCGCCGCCTGAAGGAGCTTCACCGGAGGGAGCTCGCCGCCGCCTGAAGGAGCTCCACCGCCGCTCCCCTGCTCCATGTCCAGCACGCGCGAGGGCGGCGTGAGGGCGGCGCGTGGGCGGCGCGAGCTCGGCGCGTGGGCGGCGCGAGCTCGGCGCGTGGGCCAGGGCGGCGCGAGGGCGGCGCCTGTGGAAGAAGATGGGGAAAAATGTGAAAAAGAAAAAAAGAAATAAAAAACCATAAATGGAGAAAAAAGAAGGTAGAAAATGGAAAAAAAACTTTATCTATTGCCAGATAAATTTTGATTACAAACCATAAGCCTAAAGGCTAACATAGAGAAGTCTCCTAATATAATTGGTGCATAAATTATGGTTTACAAATCATAAGCTAAAAGCCGAAGCCGAAAACCGAAAGCCAATAACCTAACAAATAACTTTAAATTATTTTATAAAAAGCGAAAATCATAAGCTAAAAACTAAAAGCCAAAAGTTAAAAGCTAAAAGCCAAAAGCTAAAAGCTAAAAGCCAAAAGCCAAACAAAATAGCTCCAAAATTATTTTAATTATAAGAGTGCTTACATAAATTTTAGGAAAAAATAAAATTTATGGTAATTCATGCATTGATCATCGCAATTATGTTAAGAAATAGACATAACAAGCTAATTCGGATCAAATCAGCATTTATACAATCTCTTCAGCATTTAGGGGTATTTCAGTCATTTCATCATTTAAAACAGCAACAGCAGCAATCAACAGCACTTTTACCAAACATCAAATCTCAACTTTCAACAGCTGCTTCCTACAGCTGCTTTCTAACAGCTCACCAGCTACAGCTGCTTCTCAACAGCAGCAGCCCAAACAAACAGACCCTTAGGCCTCGTTTGTTTAATTCCACAGAGACATAGATCGATGTGGATCAGGGCCCAATCTTGGCCACCCAGCCCGGTGAAGTATTTTTTTTTCCAGCCCAACAAATGTATGGTCCTCGTTTAGGCCCCGATGGTATTTTGGTCTAGCCATACCCGTTCGATTTCTTCTCTGGCGGTCTGGAAATATTTTCTCCCCGCTTGACAACTCGAAGGATTTCCACGATGCCGAAGACGAGGAGTGATGCGACGGAGGTGACTGCAATCTTGACGGTGGACTGCCCACTGTGGCTTAAGCGAACGAACACGCATTTGAGAGTTTGTCATGGATTGATTCCAATATGGATTGGGTGAAGGGCCTCGATCAACCCAATCCCTACATGGATCAATTCCTTGCTTGGATTCAATCCCTACAAAACAGACGAGGCCTTAAACGGGGAGAGTTTGGTAAACAAAAAACCCATGGGCTGCTTAGCGGCAAAAACATTCATCCATCGGGTCTAGCGGAGAGGGGTATAGAGTGTCAAACCCGCACCCGAGAACCCATGTGCTATATTTCTCAGCTATCACTAAGAAATATAGCACATGTATTCTTTATATCCCTTGTGAGGTAACTACGGATTTGTAAACTACCATAGTAGGTCATAAAATTGTTGTCACAATTCACTACTATTACCAAGTTACTCCATCTAATACATACCATCTCCTTTATGCTCTCGCATACTAGTTAGATCAGAACAAGTAATAAAGAACGGGATAACATTATGCATCTACTCATACATTAAAAACATAATAAAGTATCACATCTCATAGATCATCCAATATAATAAAGATCCACCATATAGAAATTATATAATAGGGATTTCTATTTTTGTGCCCTCAGGTCCTTAGTTGTACTCAGTTTTCCTCAGCTCCTTAGTTTTTCCTCAGTTTTCTCCAAGCCCTTGTCTGAAACCTTCAGAAGGAGCTCGGATGGGAGGATTTCCATTTAGTTGACCGTTCCGTGCTGACGTGTGGGGTCGCGTCGTGTGGAGCCGCATCGCGTGGGGCTGGTAGAAAGGGACCGCGTGGGACAGGATGAGACCGCGTCGTGTGGGGCTGGTAGAAAGGGACCGTGTGGGACAGGACGAGACCGCGTTTGGTTGTACGTGAGAGCTCGGTTCTGTCTCTCTCGGCCCAAATTGGCATTTTTCAGAGCGCATTTTTTCCTTCTCTCTCTGTAACAGTTCTCTCTTTTTTCACCAAATTAGTATCAAATCTAGAGAAGCTTCTATTTCTGTCTTTCTTCAATAATTGTTGCCTTTTGGCCCTCGTTTTTTTGCCCAATATGATAACAAATCTAGTAGCAAATCTAGAAGCTAGTATAGGATAAATTCACAGCAGCATAATAAATCGAGAAAATATAGGATAAGCTGCATACAGCAGCCAACATAGCATATATATATATTCACGACAGATCCAACAGTACTACCGATAACATAAGCTACATTTTACATGGGATTAAGCTTGGAGGCTGCGCAGGTGAATCCCAAGTGCTTTGTGTTTGGCCATGAACGCATGCACGTTCACGGGCATTCCAACTCTAGCATCGCCAATGGCTCTGCCAATGGATTCAGCATGGTTCACCAGGCAGTTGAAGTCGGTGGCGCGGAGCCTCCTGTTGCAGAAGGGGCACCTGTAAACGCCTCGAGCAAAGTGGCCATCGTAATGGCCAGACTGCAGCCTCCTGAGGACGTGACGAGTCTTGGTGTGGAAGGACTCGTCATCGCTGTCGACGTCGCTGCTCTGCACCTGTCACGTAGCACCAAAGATCAAAAAACACGGAGTCAATTGCAGCGATGATGGAACAGAGAGTGAATAAAAGATCATGCATGATAATATGGGCACGAAAAAAAGAGGTAGCCTCAGTTACATTGGACACACTTATATCCAGGATTTGAGTCACTGAACCAAAGATCATGCACAACAAATTTGTACACACCAATTGTTCAATGACCAAACCCTGAATCAATTTGTGCCCAAATATTCATCATCATCGGCACAAATTAACCGGATGGGATTGATTACTCACATAAGTTAACCAAATCTTAAACAAAAGCAAATCACAAACACTAATAACGCAAGATCTAGAACTAGGAACAGACGAATCCTAATAACGCAAGATCTAACACAAAAGGATTAAACTAGGAACAGACAAACCCTAATAACGCAAGATCTAACACAAAAGGATTGAACTAGGAACAGACGAACCCTAATAACGCAAGATCTAACACAAAAGGATTGAACTAGGAACGGACAAACCCTAATAACGCTAGATCTAACACAAAAGGATTGAAATGGGATAAGAACAAGGGAATAAAGGGTTACCTCCGACTCGTCGTCGACGATGCTGGTATCGTAGGGGTTCTCCGGCGCGACGTACGACACTGGTTCGTACGGGTCTTCGTACTGGTCCCAATCGACGGGGGCCTGGACGGGGGCGGCGACCGATGCGCCGGCGGCTACGCCGGAAGCAGCGACGAGGGCTTGGATGGGGGTGGCGGCCGATGCGCCAGCGGCCGATGCACCAGCGGCTACGTTCAAAGCAGCGACGGGGGCCTAGACGGGGGCGGCGGCCGATGCGCCGGTGGCTGATGCGCCGGCGGCTACGTCGGAAGCGCCGACAATGGGCATCTCATTCTTCTCCATCGCCGGGGTTTTTTCTTCGGGGGTTTTTCTACGCGAAGTGGAGAAGATGATGGGGCAGGAAAGGCGGTTGCAGTGAGAATGAAAGAGTGGGCGAGCGTCGAGGGAGAGAAAGAGGGGCTCTATAAAGATGAAGGTGGCGTGTACCGCAACACGCGTCCGCTATGCACGGCTGCAGCGTGCACCGCGACACGAGGCTAACCCTGCGACGTTTGGTGTACTCAGTTCTAACCTCGGGCCTTATACAGAAATTTTATATGTACTCAGTTTTCCCATCGAGTACTTAGACTGGCAAGTGCAATATACTCAGTTCTACCCTCAAGTAGCTGGTCAACAGAGAGTCAACAAATGAGATTAACATAGCTAATTGAGTCATTTCATGCGCAAAAAAATCCAAAAAAATAAAAATATAGTGGCACCTACTCATGGAGTCTTTCTACGCAACCTGCCACCTAGCAAACCTTAACAAACATAGATAAATCAAGTTTTACCACAAATTACCACTTCTCAGAATCACTAGTAGCTATGAAGATGCATGGTTTTCCACTCAAACCCCTTTGCAAAACATCTTTCCCAAAACATAGTTTGTCTAAATGAGGTCATAATTGTCACACTCATATATATTTGAATTGCAAATAATTTGATGTAGCCCAATATGAATTATATTGTACAAAGCACGCATTTTTCATTTTGTAATTCTTTTGTTTGAATCCCTTAGTCTATTTACTATTTACGTGCCCTTGGTTTCTTAGTACTACCCAGTTTTGCTCTCAAGTACTGTCACAAATGCTCACAGAAGCCCAAACTTATCTTGATTGGTTGAGCCGTTGTCACACGGATCGACTCCACCAACCGTTGATCCACTAATCTAACGGGCAGTATACCCCTCTCCGTCTCTTCATGGCCACCCCTCTCTCTCTCTCTTCGTGGCCACCCCTCTCTCTCTCTCTGTCGGTGGACAATGCCACCCCTCTATTTATGTGCAATAACGAGTTTGCCACGTAACTATATTCCCTCTATTTATGCATTATTTTCCACGATTTAAAAATCTTAAACTAAAAAGTGGTATAATTTTGGTGTAAACAAGTGACAAGGGTATAGATAATAGAGCCCGTTAGTTGAGTACCCCTGAGGCCCGTTAAGCTAGGCCCAATTGTAATATTAGTCGAAATACGAGTTCATGTCGTATGTCGATATTGTAATCTGTATCGGATCCCACCTGATCCTTGAGACCTGGTGATACGTCTCAAACGTATCTATAATTTTTGATGCTCCATGCTTGTTTTTACACCATTTGCCTTGTGTTTCGTTACACTTTGTGGCACTTTTATGCATTTTCCGGAACTAACCTATTAACAAGTGCCACAGTGCCAGTTCCCTGTTTTCTGCTGTTTTTGTGTTTCAGAAGTGATACACAGGAAATATTCTCGGAATTGGACGAAACAAAAGCTAGAAGTCTTATTTTTCCCGGGAGCATCCAGACATCCGAAGAGAGGAAGGAGAGGGGCCACAGGCCTCCCTCACACAGGGCTGGCACGGCCTAGGCCCTGGCCGCGCCGCCCCTGTGTGAGGAGGCCCTGGCAGCCCTCTGACATCGCCCCTTCGCCTATATAAAGTCTCGGGACAGAAAACCCTAAAGGAGTCGGCAATTTTCCAAAAACAGTTCCGCAGCTCCGCCGCCGCCACCGATGAATTTCGGGGGACAGAAGTCTCTGTTCCGGCACCCTGCCGGGACGGGGAAGTGCCCCCGGAGCCATCTCCATCGGTCTCCATCGCCGTCTTCGCCATCTCCATCGACCTCACCGCCATCTCCATCAACCTTGCTGTCTCCTATGATGAGGAGGGAGTAGTTCATCCCCGGGGCTGAGGGCTCTACCGGTAGCTATGTGGTTCACCTTTCTCTCCCATGAAGTGATCTTTATGTGATCGTGAGCTTTGTATCATGTTGAACAAGTAGATGTTATTATTCAGATATTATGTGTACTCTAGTGGTATTATTAAAGTAATCTATTCCTCCTGCCATGGTGTAACGGTGACAGTGCGTGCATCATGGTGGTACTTGGTCTAGGCTGCGATTGTGATCTGTTATGGATTATGAGAGTAATTATTGCTATGATAGTATTGAAGTGATCTATTCCTCCTTTCATGGTGTAATGTTGACAGTGTGTGCACCGTGTTAGTACTTGGTCTAAGTTGCAATGATATCTATCTTGAGTTGTGCTTTGATTTGGATATCTCTATGAGTGGTGTTTGTCAAGTACTTGATGAACTTTAAGGGGTGCTTCTGTAGCCACTACACAATGATTAGTGTTATTCAATAGGAGAGTAATTCAGAGTACCATAGTGGAGAGAAGTTGTTTATTTGTTCAATTATGTTATATTTGTTGGGAGTGTGTCCACTAGTGAAAGTATGATCCCTAGGCCTTGTTTCCAAGCATTGCACACCGTTTACTTACTGTTTTGTTACATGTTTGCTCGCAGCGATATTTATTTCAAATCACGTTTGCTACTTATAATCATCACTACTACTTGTATTTCACTATCTCTTCGCCGAACTAGTGCACCTATACATCTGACAAGTGTATTGGGTGTGTTGGGGACACAAGAGACTTTCTGTATCGTAATTGCAGGGTTGTTCAAGAGGGGATACCTTTGACCTCTAACCTCCCTGAGTTCGATAAACCTTGGATGATCCACTTAAGGGAAACTTGCTGCTGTTCTACAAACCTCTGCACTTGGAGGCCCAACAAGTGTCTACAAGAATAGAAGTGCGTAGACATCAAGCTCTTTTCTGGCGCCGTTGCCGGGGAGGTAAGGTAAAAGGTACTCGCATCCTCCTGTGTGAGTGCTCGGAGTTATTTCCTTTAGATTCTGCAATTACATCTTTTTGTTTCTTGTTTTTATTTTCACTAGTTAGGCTTAATGGAAAATAAAGACTTCTTTAGTCTTTTTCCTGAGTTTAGATATGAAGTGTTTGAAGAGAAAATTGAAAAACCTTTGGAGCTTAATTTGCATGCTAATAGTGTTGTTAGTATGAATGCTTTGAACACCGTTGTTGCTAATGCTATAGAAAAGTCTAAGCTTGGGGAAGCTGGTTTTGTTAAGCATGATATTTTTAGTTCCCCAACTTTAGTGGAGAAAGTTTGCTCTGATAATATTTTATCTCCCATATATGATGTTCCTTCTTATGATGATATGTTTGAAGAATATGCTTTGCGAAATAGCTGTTCTTTAGCTTGCGATGATACTAAACCTCTAGTTTATGATGGCTATGATGATGAGTATAATATTTTCAGTTCACCTACTTTTGAGGAGAAAATTAGTTATGATTACAATATGCCTCCTATTTTTGATGATTATGGTGATGAGAATAAATATTCTGTTGAATCTGCTCCTACTACTATTGTTCCTGTGGTGAGTATTAATTCTTTTATGCATGTGGCTCATGATAGGGATGCTTTATGTGATAGTTATATTGTTAGTTCTATTCATGATGCTACTAAAAGTTATTATGAGAGAGGGAAACATGGTTTGATGGATCTCAACAATATTAAGTTTCCCCTCTTTATGTTGCAAATCTTGAAGTGGCACTTGTTTTATCTATCTATGCTTGCTACTATGTGCCTCGTTGATTTATTTTCTTACAAGATTCCTATGCATAGGAAGTGGTTCAGATATAAATGTCTTTCACATTTGCTTTTTGATGCTCTCTATTGCTTTAAGTTCCTATATAGCGCCTTTGCTTCAAGCTCTTATATGGCGCCCACATGAGCATCTTTGCAAATTACTGTGCCTAGCTCAAAGGCGTTAAAGAAAAGCACTCTTGGGAGATAACCCATTGTTTATTTTTCAGTACTTTTTCTTTTATTTGAGTCTTGGAAGTTATTACTACTGTAATGACCGCTCCTTATCCTTTTTATTTTGTTGTTGTGCCAAGAGAAGCCTCTAATTTGAGTGAGGTAAGATTTGGGGATGTTGCTGTCCTAAAACTGTTTTCGGTGCTGCACCGTAAAAATTCGTATAAATTCTCTGTTTATCTTTTGGACCTGCGATTTCTTGTGCATATGCCCCAGGTTATATCCAAACTTTTCTTAGTTGAACACTTTTTGATTTGAGCAACAGAAAACCCCTCAAAAATTCGACCTTTGTCAGCTGTTCAGTTTTGACAGATTTCTGCCAATATTTGTGTTTGCCACTTTATCGCTTTCTTTTGAGTTCTTTTGATCATGGAACTTTTAGGGAAGTTGCTACAGTAGTATATGCTTAATATGTGGTGGTTTTGAGTTGAAACCTGAAGCAAAAAAGAGGTTGATTATATGTTATACTTACACTAATGTTGCTAATAGAATTGTGTTTAGTTTTGTATGAAGGAAGTTTTCAAGTGTAGGGAACGGAGAGTGATGAGATGAGTTGAAGAATGGACAAAAGCTCAAGCTTGGGGATGCCCATGCATCACCCCAAGAAATATCCAAGAAGTACAAGCGTCAAAGCTTGGGGATGCCCCCGAGGCACCCCTTCTTCATCGGCAAAAATTAGGTCACCTTTCAAGACACTATATTTTTATTGCTTCATGCACTATGCGTTTTTCTTGGAGCCTCAGTTATTTTTGTTTTCAGTATTAGTTTAGTTTAGTTTGCTGCAATAAATGGTTAGATCACATCATGTTTCTTTTGGAGGAAATGAACTCGCTTTTCATTTGCCAAGAACACTCCGTTTTTCACTCTTATCGTTTTAACGAGTGTTCTCTTTTTCTGCTACTGCGTTTAGCTTGCATTTTTCGCCTTGATTTGCATTCAGATCTTGTTATATCTTTTCATCAAGGTGTATTTTTTGCCTCTGATCTTTATTGGTTTTCATCAAAAGAGGTGTTTATAAAAATTTCAAATGGTGTTGGAAAAGAGAAAAAGCTTTATGCAAAATAGTGGTACAAGAAGGAGCTTGTGTAGACTGCGGCTTAGGCTTTTTCATGTCATGCTTGATGTCTTTTTGATAGTATGCTTAGTGGTTTTTCTGTAGCATGACTTGTCTCAAATAACTGAGATTGCTTAATGAGCATTTGAAAAAATCATGCGTTGTTTTTATTATGTGGAAGCATTATTTTGGTTTTCTCCTTGATGCTTTATTTGGGTTGACTTGGCGCATGCTCACACATGTTAGACTCATACAAAGTCGCCAATAGCCTCTATGATCATTTAGTTTTTGACTTTTGATGCCATCTTATGCTTCTTTTAATGTCGCTTTGTCGCTTTGCATGATTATGGCCGTTATTGCTCTCTTAGTTGGTCGCTCCCAGTCTTTTGCTAGCCCTCATTTTGTACTGAGTATGAGCTCTACGCATGCATCCAACTCCCAAAAACCAAGTTTGTCATTGTGTCCACTATAAATTCCTATGCATGGTATTTGTAAGCCATTCCAAAGTAAATTTTCATGCGCTACCTTTCAAAACCTTCAAAATACTTCTCATTTTGTGACACTGTTTTCAGCTCATGGGGACGTAGTGGTCGGATTTGCTATCTTCCATATTGCTTATTCCAAAAAGAAAAAAAAAAGAAAAAAAAGAAAGAAAAAAAGGCACTCCTCCAAGGAATGTGAATGTTGGTGGGCACCCGATGGAATCGGTTAGCCATGGTTTGTGAAAGGAAAAAAGGTGGGGAGGAGTGCCAAGTTTTATAAAAAGAGCACAAAAGTGCCAATCTCTCTCTCTCAAAAACTTGCTTCATTTTTGTATGGAAGATAGTAAGAACCCCATTGCCAGTCGTTGACATAGACAACCACCTCTCAAAACCAATTTTTATCTCTCTGTTTTACAAATGAAAAGCTCTAGTACATATTTAATCACTGCTTCCCTCTGCGAAGGGCCTTTCTTTTACTTTTATGTTGAGTCACCACCTTCTTTCTTTATGCACCATTAAGAGAGCATAGTTGTCATTCTTAGTATGATATGCATTGTCCCAAAGTTCATTGATTGATTCATGACCATGGTTTCACTTGTTCTTAAATTATTTGTATCTAGTCGCCCTCTTAAACTTGAAGGTGTCCTATGCATTTATGTTTTGCTCTCCATGAAGGACAAGCTGAAAACCATTTGTATGTTTTTCCTTATGATTTGAACACACGTTTGACTTTCATTGTTTCATTTTCATGATCTTTTGTTTGTGTTCATTTTCATGTTATAACATGGTTGCTAAGTTCTTATTGTCAAAGATTATATCTTTCATGCCCATGTTTTAAGTTCTTTTGATCCCAGCTCACAATGCTTACATATATGATCAAGATTGTGTAGGTGCATGTCACCTCAAAAATTATTTCTTTTGTTATCACTTACCTACTCGAGGACGAGCAGGAGTTAAGCTTGGGGATGCTGATACGTCTCAAACGTATCTATAATTTTTGATGCTCCATGCTTGTTTTTACACCATTTGCCTTGTGTTTCGTTACACTTCGTGGCACTTTTATGCATTTTCCGGAACTAACCTATTAACAAGTGCCACAGTGCCAGTTCCCTGTTTTCTGCTGTTTTTGTGTTTCAGAAGTGATACACAGGAAATATTCTCGGAATTGGATGAAACAAAAGCCAGAAGTCTTATTTTTCCCGGGAGCATCCAGACATCCGAAGAGAGGAAGGAGAGGGGCCACGGGCCTCCCTCACACAGGGCTGGCGCGGCCCAGGCCCTGGCCGTGCCGCCCCTATGTGAGGAGGCCCTGGCAGCCCTCTGACATCGCCGCTTCGCCTATATAAAGTCTCGGGACAGAAAACCCTAAAGGAGTCGGCAATTTTCCAGAAACAGTTCCGCAGCTCCGCCGCCGCCACCGACGAATTTCGGGGGACAGAAGTCTCTGTTCCGGCACCCTGCCGGGACGGGGAAGTGCCCCCAGAGCCATCTCCATCGGTCTCCATCGCCGTCTTCGCCGTCTCCATCGACCTCACCGCCATCTCCATCAACCTTGCTGTCTCCTATGATGAGGAGGGAGTAGTTCATCCCCGGGGCTGAGGGCTCTACCGGTAGCTATGTGGTTCACCTTTCTCTCCCATGATGTGATCTTTATGTGATCGTGAGCTTTGTATCATGTTGAACAAGTAGATGTTATTATTAAGATATTATGTGTACTCTAGTGGTATTATTAAAGTAATCTATTCCTCCTGCCATGGTGTAACGGTGACAGTGCGTGCATCATGGTGGTACTTGGTCTAGGCTACGATTGTGATCTGTTATGGATTATGAGAGTAATTATTGCTATGATAGTATTGAAGTGATCTATTCCTCCTTTCATGGTGTAATGTTGACAGTGTGTGCACCGTGTTAGTACTTGGTCTAAGTTGCAATGATATCTATCTTGAGTTGTGCTTTGATTTGGATATCTCTATGAGTGGTGTTTGTCAAGTACTTGATGAACTTTAAGGGGTGCTTCTGTAGCCACTACACAATGATTAGTGTTATTCAATAGGAGAGTAATTCAGAGTACCATAGTGGAGAGAAGTTGTTTATTTGTTCAATTATGTTATATTTGTTGGGAGTGTGTCCACTAGTGAAAGTATGATCCCTAGGCCTTGTTTCCAAGCATTGCACACCGTTTACTTACTGTTTTGTTACATGTTTGCTCGCAGCGATATTTATTTCAAATCACGTTTGCTACTTATAATCATCACTACTACTTGTATTTCACTATCTCTTCGCCGAACTAGTGCACCTATACATCTGACAAGTGTATTGGGTGTGTTGGGGACACAAGAGACTTTCTGTATCGTAATTGCAGGGTTGTTCGAGAGGGGATACCTTTGACCTCTAACCTCCCTGAGTTCGATAAACCTTGGGTGATCCACTTAAGGGAAACTTGCTGCTGTTCTACAAACCTCTGCACTTGGAGGCCCAACAAGTGTCTACAAGAATAGAAGTGCGTAGACATCAAGCTCTTTTCTGGCGCCGTTGCCGGGGAGGTAAGGTAAAAGGTACTCGCATCCTCCTGTGTGAGTGCTCGGAGTTATTTCCTTTAGATTCTGCAATTACATCTTTTTGTTTCTTGTTTTTATTTTCACTAGTTAGGCTTAATGGAAAATAAAGAGTTCTTTAGTCTTTTTCCTGAGTTTAGATATGAAGTGTTTGAAGAGAAAATTGAAAAACCTTTGGAGCTTAATTTGCATGCTAATAGTGTTGTTAGTATGAATGCTTTGAACACCGTTGTTGCTAATGCTATAGAAAAGTCTAAGCTTGGGGAAGCTGGTTTTGTTAAGCATGATATTTTTAGTTCCCCAGCTTTAGTGGAGAAAGTTTGCTCTGATAATATTTTATCTCCCATATATGATGTTCCTTCTTATGATGATATGTTTGAAGAATATGCTTTGCGAAATAGCTGTTCTTTAGCTTGCGATGATACTAAACCTCTAGTTTATGATGGCTATGATGATGAGTATAATATTTTCAGTTCACCTACTTTTGAGGAGAAAATTAGTTATGATTACAATATGCCTCCTATTTTTGATGATTATGGTGATGAGAATAAATATTCTGTTGAATCTGCTCCTACTACTATTGTTTCTGTGGTGAGTATTAATTCTTTTATGCATGTGGCTCATGATAGGGATGCTTTATGTGATAGTTATATTGTTAGTTCTATTCATGATGCTACTGAAAGTTATTATGAGAGAGGGAAACATGGTTTGATGGATCTCAACAATATTAAGTTTCCCCTCTTTATGTTGCAAATCTTGAAGTGGCACTTGTTTTATCTATCTATGCTTGCTACTATGTGCCTCGTTGATTTATTTTCTTACAAGATTCCTATGCATAGGAAGTGGTTCAGATATAAATGTCTTTCACATTTGCTTTTTGATGCTCTCTATTGCTTTAATTTCCTATATAGCGCCTTTGCTTCAAGCTCTTATATGGCGCCCACATGAGCATCTTTGCAAATTACTGTGCCTAGCTCAAAGGCGTTAAAGAAAAGCACTCTTGGGAGATAACCCATTGTTTATTTTTCAGTACTTTTTCTTTTATTTGAGTCTTGGAAGTTATTACTACTGTAATGACCGCTCCTTATCCTTTTTATTTTGTTGTTGTGCCAAGAGAAGCCTCTAATTTGAGTGAGGTAAGATTTGGGGATGTTGCTGTCCTGAAACTGTTTTCGGTGCTGCACCGTAAAAATTCGTATAAATTCTCTGTTTATCTTTTGGACCTGCGATTTCTTGTGCATATGCCCCAGGTTATATCCAAACTTTTCTTAGTTGAACACTTTTTGATTTGAGCAACAGAAAACCCCTCAAAAATTCGACCTTTGTCAGCTGTTCAGTTTTGACAGATTTCTGCCAATATTTGTGTTTGCCACTTTATCGCTTTCTTTTGAGTTCTTTTGATCATGGAACTTTTAGGGAAGTTGCTACAGTAGTATATGCTTAATATGTGGTGGTTTTGAGTTGAAACCTGAAGCAAAAAAGAGGTTGATTATATGTTATACTTACACTAATGTTGCTAATAGAATTGTGTTTAGTTTTGTATGAAGGAAGTTTTCAAGTGTAGGGAACGGAGAGTGATGAGATGAGTTGAAGAATGGACAAAAGCTCAAGCTTGGGGATGCCCATGCATCACCCCAAGAAATATCCAAGAAGTACAAGCGTCAAAGCTTGGGGATGCCCCCGAGGCACCCCTTCTTCATCGGCAAAAATTAGGTCACCTTTCAAGACACTATATTTTTATTGCTTCATGCACTATGCGTTTTTCTTGGAGCGTCAGTTATTTTTGTTTTCAGTATTAGTTTAGTTTAGTTTGCTGCAATAAATGGTTAGATCACATCATCTTTCTTTTGGAGGAAATGAACTCGCTTTTCATTTGCCAAGAACACTCCGTTTTTCACTCTTATCGTTTCAACGAGTGTTCTCTTTTTCTGCTACTGCGTTTAGCTTGCATTTTTCGCCTTGATTTGCATTCAGATCTTGTTATATCTTTTCATCAAGGTGTATTTTTGCCTCTGATCTTTATTGGTTTTCATCAAAAGAGGTGTTTATAAAAATTTCAAATGGTGTTGGAAAAGAGAAAAAGCTTTATGCAAAATAGTGGTACAAGAAGGAGCTTGTGTAGACTGCGGCTTAGGCTTTTTCATGTCATGCTTGATGTCTTTTTGATAGTATGCTTAGTGGTTTTGCTGTAGCATGACTTGTCTCAAATAACTGAGATTGCTTAATGAGCATTTGAAAAAATCATGCGTTGTTTTTATTATGTGGAAGCATTATTTTGGTTTTCTCCTTGATGCTTTATTTGGGTTGACTTGGCGCATGCTCACACATGTTAGACTCATACAAAGTCGCCAATAGCCTCTATGATCATTTAGTTTTTGACTTTTGATGCCATCTTATGCTTCTTTTAATGTCGCTTCGTCGCTTTGCATGATTATGGCCGTTATTGCTCTCTTAGTTGGTCGCTCCCAGTCTTTTGCTAGCCCTCATTTTGTACTGAGTATGAGCTCTACTCGTGCATCCAACTCTCAAAAACCAAGTTTGCCATTGTGTCCACTATAAATTCCTATGCATGGTATTTGTAAGCCATTCCAAAGTAAATTTTCATGTGCTACCTTTCAAAACCTTCAAAATACTTCTCATTTTGTGACACTGTTTTCAGCTCATGGGGACGTAGTGGTCGGATTTGCTATCTTCCGTATTGCTTATTCCAAAAAGAAAAAAAAGAAAAAAAAGAAAGAAAAAAAGGCACTCCTCCAAGGAATGTGAATGTTGGTGGGCACCCGATGGAATCGGTTAGCCATGGTTTGTGAAAGGAAAAAAGGTGGGGAGGAGTGCCAAGTTTTATAAAAAGAGCACAAAAGTGCCAATCTCTCTCTCTCAAAAACTTGCTTCATTTTTGTATGGAAGATAGTAAGAACCCCATTGCCAGTCGTTGACAAAGACAACCACCTCTCAAAACCAATTTTTATCTCTCTGTTTTACAAATGAAAAGCTCTAGTACATGTTTAATCACTGCTTCCCTCTGCGAAGGGCCTTTCTTTTACTTTTATGTTGAGTCACCACCTTCTTTCTTTATGCACCATTAAGAGAGCATAGTTGTCATTCTTAGTATGATATGCATTGTCCCAAAGTTCATTGATTGATTCATGACCATGGTTTCACTTGTTCTTAAATTATTTGTATCTAGTCGCCCTCTTAAACTTGAAGGTGTCCTATGCATTTATGTTTTGCTCTCCATGAAGGACAAGCTGAAAACCATTTGTATGTTTTTCCTTATGATTTGAACACACGTTTGACTTTCATTGTTTCATTTTCATGATCTTTTGTTTGTGTTCATTTTCATGTTATAACATGGTTGCTAAGTTCTTATTGTCAAAGATTATATCTTTCATGCCCATGTTTTAAGTTCTTTTGATCCCAGCTCACAATGCTTACATATATGATCAAGATTGTGTAGGTGCATGTCACCTCAAAAATTATTTCTTTTGTTATCACTTACCTACTCGAGGACGAGCAGGAGTTAAGCTTGGGGATGCTGATACGTCTCAAACGTATCTATAATTTTTGATGCTCTATGCTTGTTTTTACACCATTTGCCTTGTGTTTCGTTACACTTCGTGGCACTTTTATGCATTTTCCGGAACTAACCTATTAACAAGTGCCACAGTGCCAGTTCCCTGTTTTCTGCTGTTTTTGTGTTTCAGAAGTGATACACAGGAAATATTCTCGGAATTGGACAACAACAACCCAGTGCTTAATCCAGCAAACATAAACAGAGGGGCAAATCACTTAGCAGAAGGAGAAACCGCTGACTCCCTCGCAACAAGGGTTAAAGTTCGACTATCAGCCGATGAGTGGAGAGAAATCAAGACAACCGTGGAACACGGCACGCCAATACCAACAAATTCCAGCCAAAACATGCTTTTGGGATATCATTACGCCCTGAGGCAACAGGCAAAGCAACTAGCAAAGGATAAGATTGAAATACAGAAAAGGAAGGACTCAGCCATTGCAGCAAGCGACGCTGCTCGCAGAGCACATAGTGACGCGTCGTACACAAACAGAAGGCATCATCGACATGGGTCAAGATATGAGAATCTAGAGTACTCAAAAAGGCAAAGTATCTCAAAAAACCTCGACTCGTCCTTCCTATCGGTCGACGAGCAAGGAAATATTATCCCAAAAACTCCGGAAGCAGCATTGGTGGCAGCTCAAGCGTACCTGCATACAACATGGCCAAATCTAGGAGACCCGAGGGAACATATGCATTGAGCAGTGCTAAATGGATTGAAGATGGTAGGCAACAAATTATCAGCAAAAGAGGAGGAGGCATATCGCAACAAAGGAACCTATAAACCAAGATCACCATGCCGTCACAACAGTCCTCGGCACAGAAGTGGAAGTTGTCGATCTAGGATGCCATCACCTGGACGATACAATAGTCCAAAGAACAAAGGAACCCGACGATCCAGAACTCCCAACAGAACATATGACTACGAAGACGATGAAAAGGAGATGGGGGCGCCATGCTTTACCCGTAGGGTTCGCATCACGCCAGTACCCAAAGGTTTCAAACTACCCCATGATCAACAAAAGTACGATGGATCTCAGGAGCCACAGTCATGGCTTTCAGACTATCTACAAGCAGTAAAACTATTAGGAGGAACCAAGGAAACAGCAATGCAAAGTTTGCAATTACACCTCACTGGTGCAGCAAGGTCATGGCTAAGCAAATTAGAAAAGGAAACAATTGGAAGCTGGGAGGAGCTCACAAAACAATTTACAAGTAACTTCAAGTCGACATACAAGCGGCCAACATCAATAGAAGAAGTCAAAGCCCGCGTACAGCAACGCGGGGAGACATTACGAACATATATCCAAAGGTGGAGTATAATCAAAAATTTGGCAGTCGAAGTCTCGGATGAAAGAGCAATAGATGCATTTATAATCGGGTTACGACGAGGAGACCTAGTCGAAGAGATGGGCAGAATCAAGCCAAAAACAGTATCAGATCTAATGGATGTGGCAAACATATTCGCAGATAGAGAAGATGCGTGCAACAATAAACACACGCGATCGCCAGAAGATGATAGAGGAAACAGATATGGAGGTCAAAGGAGAAGGTCCCGCAATTACGACAATTACGGCTCCCACAACCAAGTAGCTGCAGGATATAAAGATAACAGCTACCAAGGCAACGATCGTAAAAGTTTGGGATACCGTAACTATGGCAGAGAAGATTACAAAAAGTTTCCGCCAAAGGGAATCTAGAGAGTACAACCCATCACGAGAAGTTATGCTCAACGGACCATGTCATATCCACTCTGCATTCGTCGATGGGAAATGAGTATCCAGACACGCAATGAAAGATTGCACTACGTTCTTGAAACTACAAGAAGCAGCACTTTAAAATCAAGCCGAGGAAAAATGCCAGGGATACGAGGGAAACACAAGCAACACGCATGCAACCCAACAAGGAAATAGTGGAGCTCCCAAGGGTCAAGATCAATCAAACCAGGGATGCAACGACGATGAAGGATATGTTCCATCTAAAGGGCACATCACAACAATGATACAACCAGTGCCCAAGTTGAACAAAGAGGAGAAAAGCATAACTCGACAAGTTAACCTCGCAATAACTTCACCTCCAGCAACAACGGAATACCTACATTGGTCAGAGCAACCCATAGAATTCAGCAGAGACGATCACCCAATAACAGTACCTCGGCCAGGAAACGCGCCCTTGGTACTCAAAGCCCAAATAGGGACTGATGACCCACAAGTATAGGGGATCGCAACAGTCTTCGAGGGAAGTAAAACCCAAATTTATTGATTCGATACAAGGGGAGCCAAAGAATATATGTAAGCCTTAACAGATGAGTTGTCAATTCAGCTGCACCTGGAAACAGTCTTGCTCGCAGTGGTTTATGAGTAGCAACAGTTTTATAGTGGAGATAGTAGTGAAACAGTAACATCAGTAGTAAAATAGCAGCGGTAATAGTAGCAATAGTAAACAGTAGGAACAAATACTGTAGGCATAGGGATGGATGTACAGGCGTTGCATGGATAAGATAATTCATAAAATCAATGAGACATGGGCATTGCAGATAAATAATGATAAAGCATCCTAGTACTAACAATCATAGGCATGCGTTCCGTAAATAGTCATACGTGCTCACAAGGAGAAACTTGCACGACATCTTTTGTCCAACCAGCCTGTTGCAGCAGGGCCTCAAGGGAAACTACTGGTAATTAAGGTACTCCTTTTAATAAAGTACCGGAGCAAAGCATTAACACTCTGTGAACACATGTGATCCTCACATCATAGCCATCCCCTCCGGTTATCCCAATTTCTGTCACTTTGGGGCCTCGGGTTCCGGACAACAATATGTGTATACAACTTGTAGGTAAGACCATAAACAACAAGTATCATCATAGAAATAATAACATGTTCAAATCTGAAATCATGGCACTCGGGCCCAAAGTGACAAGCATTAAGCATAACAAGTTGCAACAAAGTCATAAGCACTAATAGAAGATACTAGGCACCATGCCCTAACAATCTCATATCAAATTACATGAACAATCTCATCCAGTCCCCACCAGCCCCTCACCTATAGCGGGGGAATTACTCACACATGGATGGGGGAGTCATGGATGGTCGATGGAGGGACGTCGGTGATGATGGTGATGAAGATCTCCTCCAAATCCCCGTCCCGGCAGGGTGCCAGAATGGAGTTTCTGGTTCCGAATTGCGGTTTCTGATGGCGGCAGCGCAGCGGAAGTCTATCTGGGAAAAACGTCGTCTCCCCGATATTTTCAGGCCAGAGGGTATATGTAGGCGGAAGGAGAGGTCGAGGAGACGGCCGAGCCGCCCTCACAACAGGTGGGCGCGGCCAGGGCTGGGCCACGCCCCCTGTGTGTGTGTGGAGGCCTCATGCCTCCCCTCCGTCTCGTCTTCTGGCTACGTGGGTCTTCTGGTGAAATAGGATTTTTGCCAATTTTTCCCAAATTTTTACTAAAAGTTGGATTTCTGCACAAAATGAGACACCAGAACAATTCTGCTGAAAACAGTGTCAGTCCGTGTTAGTTGTATTCAAAACACACAAATTAGAGGAGAAACAATAGCAAAAGTGTTCGGGAAAGTAGATACGTTTTGGACGTATCAACCCCCCCAAGCTTAGCTATTTGCTTGTCCTCAAGCAATTCAGTTAACAACTGAGAGCGATAAAAGGAACTTTCACGAACACATTTGCTTCATATGATGTATATATACTCACTATATGATCAAGTACTCAGGCAATTCATAATAAGAAATATGCAACTAATGTCACCTCATAGTCGAGCAAGCTATGAAAGAGTACCAATGCACTAATAACAAGTAACATGAACATAAGAAGCTACAAGATTGTAATATGCATAAATGATATGGAAGAGTGGTATCCAGCTTGCCTTTATTTGTGGAGCAAAACATAAATGCTGAGGCACCTCTGAAGTCCAAAGGAAGACTAGAAGTAAAAATATCAAAGATACAAGCATCAAAGTTATACCACAATTAACCGTGTTCTGGGACAAGCACATTACACTAAGAATAACAGCTATGCTCTCAAGAAGTGCTTTAAAGTTAGAAGATGATGACTCAACATAAAAGTAAATGAAAGGCCCTTCGCAAAGGGAAGCAGGGATTAAACATGTGCTAGAGCTTTTCATTTGTAAAACAGAGATAAAAATTTATTTTGAGAGGTGGTTGTTTCATGTCAACGACTAGCAATGGGGACTTGCTATCTTCCATAATAAACAAGTGAGTGCGGTTCCGAGTTCTTTGAAAATTTGGCACATTGGTGCTCTTTTATAAAGCTTTGGCACTCCTCCCTACCTTTTTTTCCTTTCTCAAACCATGGCTAACCGATTCCATCGGGTGCCCACCAACATGCACATACCATGGAGGAGTGCCTTTTTTTCTTTCTTTTAAAATTAGATTGCAATGGTCTGACCAGCTCCCTTGCAAAATTAATGACGAGCATATGAAGCTGCCTAGTCGAGGGGTACTCAATTTAATATGGAAGATAGCAATTCCGACCACTATGTCCCCATGAGCTAAAAAACAGTGGTACAAAATGAGAAGTAGTTGAAAGTTTTGAAAGGTAGCACATGAAAATTTACTTGGAATGGCTTGCAAATACCATGCATAGGAATTTATAGTGGACTCTTTGGTAGACTTGGTTTTTTGGTGATTGGATGCACAAGTAGAGCTCATACTCAGTACAAGTGAAGGCTAGCAAAAGATTGGGAAGCGACAATTGAGAGAGCAATAACTGTTATAATCATGCTTGCGACAAAACAAAATTAATATAGGCATAAAAATGATACGAGAACTCTGAGGCAAAGTAAATCATCGAGGCTTAATTGACTTTTTGTTCAGTCATATGCATGCTTGAGCATGTGCTAAGTCGATTCAAATGAAACTTCCAGAGGAGGATACCACAATAACATACCATATTATGAATAAAACAATGCATGCAAGCGTCTACATGACATGCTACAAACTATTAGTAAATTGGAACTAATCATATGAGAGCAAGAACTACAAAGCATCCATTAGATAACATATACCTTACATGAACCGACTAAGCATGTCCACATAGATGAGTATATGTACAAAAATGAAAACAAATAGAGTCCATACCAGCCTCTTATCACATCTCAGATTGTCATATGTCGTCATTATTGCTCTTCACTTGTATGGCTTGAATAATATGAAGTGAATACCAAGCTCCAATGGAGTAACAGGAGACTGAACTCTGCAACAAACTTTACAAAACCGAAGAAGAACAACAAATATTTTTGGGGTTTTCGATTTTTGAAACAAGAACGAAAGGAAATAGCAAACAAAGCAAAATATTTTTGGATTTTTCAAATACCAAACCGAAAATAGCAAGTAAAGCAAACCAAAGGTAGAAAGCTAAAGAAACAAATAGAGAGAAACAACGGAAATATTTTTGGTCTTTTTGAGTTTTGGAAAGAAGAAATAAGAACGAGAACAATAAAGAAAGCGAAACATGAATATACAAAGGACCGACAAAATATGATATGTAGATGAGTGAATCATCGGCGTACCTCCCCCCAAGCTTAGGCTTTTGGCCTAAGTGGAGATCAATCCCAGCTCGGCCAACTCGGCCACGAGGTGGCACCTCTGTAGTGCGACGAAGAAGCACCATCGTCCTGATATGAGCTTGAGGATGCTCCGGAGATGTATGTGGTGTAGTGATAGGCCGGCTCCTCCTCTTCCTCCTGGTCCACGATGCCATGTTGTACATTGAAGCCAAGCACCCTAAGCCACTCGTCCAACTCCTCCTTCGTGCGTGACCATGGCCTGTTATCAATACTGAACAAACTGGGTTGTGGCAAGGGCACTTCCCTTTCCTCTCCATCTGTAAATAACATTCTATAAACTAATTTCCCTGCATAAGAGTTAGCAGTAACAAAGTGATGGAGCTTCATGGCAGCAAGATCAAGCCTCTGTGGAGTCAACAATATATCATGAGGAGCAATAGGTAGTTCAAGAGCAGCAACAATGCGCGCAGCAATAATACCTCCATAAATAGGTCCCCTAGCGGCTAGGCGACGAGCAATAATAGCACCGAGGTTATATCTCCTACTAACAACAAGAGCGGTAGCTAGAAAAGCTAAATGGTAGTTGGAGATATTGCTAGTGTTTCCTCTGCCAAGTACACTAGTGGCAAGATAGTAAGTAAAATATCTAATAGCTGGGAGTTGAATGTTTCTTATCTTGCCACGCTGTGCGGTGCGGTCATCATCGTTGGTTACTCCTCGGTAGAGTTCCAACAAATCAGTGGGCTGGTGTAGCATCTTCCTCGCCGTCCCAAACATGGGTATACCTAAAATATTACAGAATCTCTCCAAAGACATGGTGATAGACTTATCATAAATCTTAAATGCAATGGAAGGATTGAAATAAGAGATAGCAAATTTAAAACTTTCAACAAAAATCTTAGTGAGAATAGCATATTGATTACTCTCATCCATCATGTATGTAGTCAATCCAACCCTGTTAACAAGGAGCAAGAAATCATCAAGAATCCCTGCATCACGCAAAAAAATAGCACAAGGGAAGGTCGATGGATGTGCATCTCCATCGTCTCCCTCAAGGTTAGGTGACATAAGATCTTCATTGTAGGATATCCTATATTGAGCAGTGGATCTTGAAGGCCTTGATGACCTTGGTGCTTCTCTTTCAAACACTTCTCCATAGGTGTAGTTATCCATGTCCCTTTTCTAAAAAATTTAACAAACCTCATAAAATATGATTTTGAGACAAACAAATGTAGGGAACTACTATAGTGAGCTACTAGAGAGCTAACATGCATCAAAATAACATTTCTAAGCAATAGAACAAGCATGCATACTCATTTATCATGCCACCTACAATGCTAAAATACTCAAAGAATACTTCACCAAAAGAAATTCTACTTGGACAAGCGGAGGAGTCACATACCGGAGAACAATTGCTCCAAATCTCAGCAGAAATGATGGGCTGGGCAAGGAGATCGAAAAATCGCGATGAAGAACAGCAAGAACACGGGTTTGAGCTGGGTGTGTCATTGTTTTCGGGAGAGAGAAAGAACTGGGGAGGAAGAGATAAGTGAGAGGCCAGGTGGGGCCCCCTCACAGCAGGTGGGCGCGGCCAAGGCTGGGCCGCGCCCCCTGTGTGTGTGGTGGCATGGCAGCCCCTCCTGGTGTCTCCCAGGTGCCTCTCTGTCCCATTTTTGACATAAAAATTTATAAAGAATTTTCTGGCATTTTTCGAGAAACTTTATTTTTGAGGATTTTTCAGAAATTGGCATATCGATAAAAAAACTCAGAAAAACAAAGATGAAATGATTTCAAGCAAATCAAAACCAAGTATGCAGCAGCTCTGAGATACTCTTAATCATGTAACTAAACTAAAGGAATAAAATTGGTGAAAGTAAATAAAAGTGAGGTGGAGTGGATGCGGTGAAAACAAAGTTTCGTTCATATAAAATCACTTTGTTAACAAGGTTGATCAAGTCTTGTTACCAAACTAACTTTATATGAGGAAAAACTTTGCATTTCACTAAATGCTTATGTTACCTCAACTTTGATAGGCATAGTCCCAATCATAACAATTTTATATTCTTCCTTGGGCTTTCGCTCTGAACAAATAATTTGACCAACTCTGATGGTCTCAACATTCTTGACGGAATTTAGAGCATTCTTTCTATCAATCTTCTTGGGAAAATAAACCGTGTACTCTTTATCATTGACATTGAAAGTTACTTTTCCTTGATTGCAATTAATAACACCCCTGCAGTGTTTAGAAAATGTCTTCCAAGAATAATAGACATATTATCATCTTCAGGCATTTCCAACACAACAAAGTCAGTTAAAATCAAACAACTGTTAGCAACTTGAACAGGAACATTTTCACATATACCAATAGGAATAGTAGTAGACTTGTTAGCCATCTGCAAAGATATATCAGTTGATACTAATTTTTCTAGATCAAGTCTCTTATAAAGAGAAAAAGGCATGACACTAACTCCAGCTCCCAAATCACATAAAGCAGTTCTAACATAGTTATTTTTAATGGAGCAAGGAATAGTTGGTATACCTGGATCTCCAAGCTTCTCCGGTACTTTACCATCAAAAGAATAGTTAGCAAGTAAAGTGGAAATTTCCTTATTAGGAATCTTCCTTTTTTAGTAACAATATCTTTCATATACTTTGCATAAGGAGGCATTCTAATAGCATCAGTCAAAGGAATTTGCAAAAATAAAGGTTTCATCCATTCACAAAACCTGTTGTAGTGTTCTTCTTCCTTGGACTTGTGTTTCTTACCAGGAAAAGGCATTGGTTTCTGCACCCAAGGTTCTCTCTCATTACCATGCTTGTTGGCAATGAAGTCTTCTTTGGTGTACTTTGCATTCTTATCAATCTTTTCTGGTTCCTCTTCAACTTCTTCTTTATCGGAAGCATCACCTGGTTCAGTTTTAGCATCAGAAATAGAAACACTGTTAGGATCTTTACCTGCATCAGAGGATTCTGTAGTTGTTTTATGCTTCTTCTTCTTCTTCTTCTTCTTCTTCTTCTTCTTCTTGGAAGGACTATCATCTCTTGAAGTGCGTTGAGAATCTTGCTCGATCCTCTTAGGATGTCCTTCAGGATATAAGGGGTCTTGAGTAGTAGCACCTCCTCTTGTGCGTATTTCACATGCTTGCTTCTCTCTTGAAGCATTTACTAGCAAATCTTTTTGCACCTTGGTAAGCTGATCAATTTGTGTTTGAACCATTTGAAAATGTTTAACAAGTATCTTCACATCATTGGAGGTTCTCTCCACAATATCCTGCAACTTGTTAATAGCTCTAGAATTTTCCAACAAATGATTCTGCACCATTCTATTAAAATTTTCTTGCTTAACAATAAAATTATCATACTCATCTAAGCATTGATCAGGAGGTTTAGAGTAAGGAATATCTCTATCATCAAAGCGTTGGAGAGAGTGTACCTCAATAGTAGATGAATGAGGGATTGGCTTACATAATTCTTCTATAGGAGGTAAATTCTTCACATCTTCGGATTTAATACCTTTCTCCTTAAGAGATTTCTTAGCTTCCTTCATAACTTCATCATTTAATTCAATCATCCCTCTCTTCTTCGGCGTAGGCTCTGTAGATGGCGCAGGTGATGGTGCTGGTGTTGGCTCAACTGGAGTCTAATCATCATGATTCCAGCTTATTTTAGCCATTAATTCTTCAGCTTCAGCCGGAGTTCTTTCCCTGAAAACACAACCAGCACAACTATCCAGATATGACTTAGACTCATCAGTTAGTCCATTATAAAATATATCAAGGAGTTCATTTTTAGGCAATGGCTCTTTAGGCAAAGCTCTAATTAAAAAACAAAACCTTGTCCATGATTCAGGCAGTATCTCTCCTTTTCCCTGTTCAAAATCAAAGATTTTCTGCACAGCAGCATGTTGAGCACTAGCAGGAAAATATTTCTGAAAGAAAGCATTAACTAAAGCAATAGGACTATGAATAGATCTAGGAGACAAGCTATTAAACCAAGTTTTAGCTGCATCTTGCAACGAGAAAGGAAAAATATTAGCAACAAAGTAAGTGTGAATCTTAATATCATCAGAAAACAAATTACTCAAAGTAGAAAGCTCATTCATGTGCTCCATAGCACTCTCATCTTTAGTACCACAAAAAGGAGTTTTCTCAACAATAGATATGTAAGATAAATCTAAAGAGAAATCATAATCCTTGTCTCTAATATCTATGGGAGAAGCAGCAAACTTAGGATCAGGAGATAATTTATATCTAACAGCACGTCTCGCTAGAAGTTCCTTAACAGCTTTAGCATCACGAGTAGCATGAGCTTCAGCAATAAAATCATCGTCAAGCTCAATATAAGCATCATCAAAATCATCACTAGGACATTCCCTAGACTCAGGTGAACTAACAGGTGTAACAGTGGTGTTTTCCAACTTAGCTCTAGCAATTGTAGCATCTAAAAAGGAACCTAGTGAACCACTCTCATGAAGCACAGTAGAAGCATCATCTAAATTATCAGTGGCCTTTTCAAACTCAGCAGAAGTAGTAGCAGTAGCGTGTGCATGTGGTGGTGTAAGCAACTTACTCATAACAGATGGTGAATCAAGAGCAGCAGAAGTGTTCAAAGTCGTACCTCTTCTTGTAGTAGATGGCAATATAGGAACTTTCCATCACGAGGTTTACCCATGATGAAAGGATTGCAGTGAACAATATGAATACCAAGTGAACTTACAAATAAAGCTATGCTCCGCGGCAACGGCGCCAGAAAATAGTCTTGATGACCCACAAGTATAGGAGATCGCAACAGTCTTCGAGGGAAGTAAAACCCAAATTTATTAATTCGACACAAGGGGAGCCAAAGAATATATGTAAGCCTTAACAGATGAGTTGTCAATTTAGCTGCACCTGGAAACAGTCTTGCTCGCAGTGGTTTATCAGTAGCAACATTTTTATAGTGGAGATAGTAGTGAAACAGTAACAACAGTAGTAAAATAGCAGCGGTAATAGTAGCAATAGTAAACAGTAGGAACAAATACTGTAGGCATAGGGATGGATGTACGGGCGTTGCATGGATAAGATAATCTATGAAATCAATGAGACATGGGCATTGCAGATAAATAATGATAAAGCATCCTAGTACTAACAATCATAGGCATGCGTTCCGTAAATAGTCGTACGTGCTCACAAGGAGAAACTTGCATGACATCTTTTGTCCTACCAGCCTGTTGCAGCAGGGCCTCAAGGGAAACTACTGGTAATTAAGGTAATCCTTTTAATAAAGTACCGGAGCAAAGCATTAACATTCGGTGAACACATGTGATCCTCATATCATAGCCATCCCCTCCGGTTATCCCAATTTCTGTCACTTTGGGGCCTCGGGTTCCGGACAACAATATGTGTATACAACTTGTAGGTAAGACCATAAACAACAAGTATCATCATAGAAATAATAACATGTTCAAATCTGAAATCATGGCACTCGGGCCCAAAGTGACAAGCATTAAGCATAACAAGTTGCAACAAAGTCATAAGCACTAATAGAAGATACTAGGCACCATGCCATAACAATCTCATATCAAATTACATGAACAATCTCATCCAATCCCTACCATCCCCTCACCTACAGCGGGGGAATTACTCACACATAGATGGGGGAGTCATGGATGGTCAATGGAGGGACGTCGGTGATGATGGTGATGAAGATCTCCTCCATATCCTCGTCCCGGCAGGGTGCCAGAACGGAGTTTCTGGTTCTGAATCGCGGTTTCTGATGGCGGCGATGCAGCGGAAGTCTATCTGGGGAAAATGTCGTCTCCCCGATATTTTCAGGCCAGGGGGTATATGTAGGCGGAAGGAGAGGTCGAGGAGACGGCCGAGCCGCCCTCACAACAGGTGCGCGCGGCCAGGACTAGGCCGCGCCCCCTGTGTGTGTGGAGGCCTCGTGCCTCCCCTCCATCTCGTCTTCTAGCTCCGTGGGTCTTCTAGTGAAATAGGATTTTTGCCAATTTTTCCCGAATTTTTACTGAAAGTTGGATTTCTGCACAAAACGAGACACCAGAGCAATTCTGCTGAAAACAGCGTCAGTCCGTGTTAGTTGTATTCAAAACACACAAATTAGAGGAGAAACAATAGAAAAAGTGTTTGGGAAAGTAGATACATTTTGGACGTATCAGGGACGTACGATGTCGACAGAATATTCATGGACGCAGGAAGTGGAATAAACTTAATCTACGCAAAAACCCTACAGGCAATGCACATTTCATTAGAGTTCCTGAAGTCAACTGACTGCTCCTTTCACGGAATAGTCCCAGGGAGTGCTAACTATCCACTTGGTCGAATAGCACTCAACGTTTGCTTCGGAAATCGATAAAATTACAGAAGGGAGAAACTCGACTTCGAAGTCATGGACTGGCCATCACAA
The DNA here is from genome assembly GCA_007115705.1 of Dactylis glomerata. NCBI lineage: Eukaryota > Viridiplantae > Streptophyta > Magnoliopsida > Poales > Poaceae > Dactylis > Dactylis glomerata. The sequence continues at coordinate 6,021,254 of QXEO01000545.1, read as the reverse complement.
TATCATGCGATCCTCGGGCGACCCGCGTTTTCGCGATTCATGGCAGTGCCTCACTACACTTATCTGGTACTAAAAATGCCAGGACCCAAAGGAATTATTACAGTCAAAGGAAGCTTCGAGCTATCAGACCTATGCGACAAGGAATTTCACAAGATGTCCCAAAACTTTGGCATGATGGCAAGCTACGGGGAACCTAACTACGAAACAAAAAGCACGACTATAGGAGTCACGCAGCAACTTGAAGGAAACCCCAAGGAACCAGAAGTAAAGAAACCTCGGGTACAGCCACCAGAGCAAGAGAAGTCTACAGAAGAAGAAGAGAAGACTCAAGCGACATAGGCGAATAAACAGAGTAGGAAAATAAGGCTGGAAAAGCCACGAGTTATTCCAGGGCAATGCCCTCTAGATCCAGAACACAGGTCATTGGCCGGATCTCTTGGGTCATCCCATGTATCTTACATTATACGCATTAATAAAAGACAAAAGTTCCTCTTATTTGAGTTTACGTGTCTTCAAAAGTTGCGGTAAGCGCACCAACATACACACAAAGTGCAATGCTCTGAGGATAAAAAATTATGACACAAAAAGTTAGAAAGTAGCAAACTCTCGCATTTATTCGCACACAAATATTACATCAATGGCTGATCAGAATCGTCTACGCCCAAAGGATCTAAATAATGATGCTCGTGGAAAAACGCGGCATCCTCTTGAAGCAACCTAGCTATAAGCCTCCTAGCTGGTTGGAGGGTAGCATCCATATGAACTCATAGCTGAGCTCCTCCCGAAGGTAAGCTTAGTGACATGGAAATAAAATTGAGCCTCGGGTGCCACTTGCGTGTCCAACCAAGTGCAAAATTGGCACTAGCCACTAAGTTAAGTTCTATCAGGTGATGAATGCGCTGCGTAGACCTAAAAACAGCAAGCAGCTGCAGAAAAGTTCCAGGAAGAGGATTACGAGGAAGCATCACGGAATGCATGGTAGTCAGAGATTTTCGACAACCATCAACCGCTTCTCCAATGTGTTGAGCACGATCTTGGAGAAGCACAATAGCACTACGGCGCCGGGGATCAGACCAAAAAGTTTCGACTCCACCTGATGATCTCTCAAGAGCCGCGATCCATTCAGAAACACAGCGAGCTTCACTAACAAAGTCCAAGCAAGTACCTACAGTAATAAAAATCATGGGCCAACAGCATTGCAGCAGAAAAGCAAAAGAGGAAAGTGGCAGGAAAACTTACATCGTAGCAACTCGCAAGCAGACTCGACAATACCAACGAGAAAGGAGTCGCACTCCTCCAAATGTACAATTTTAGCTGTCAGACTCGACACCTTATCCTCGAGTATGGATATCTGCTTCATAAAACCGCAAGATTTGCTGGCTTTATCCATAGCCATCTGCGCTTGGCGTTTCAACAAAGTCAAACGGCTCTCAAGATCTGCAATCCTTGAGGAATACTCAGCACATCGGCAAGAAGGACGAGGAGGCGACGAAGCTCCGGAGTCGAAAGCATCGACAGAAGATGGAGCTTGACCGCGACCAGATAATTCACCAGCACACATAGGCTGGAAGGCAAAAAAAAGAGGAACATCTCAGAAGCTAAACCGAACATGACATTTCGCAAAAGAGGATATATTTACAAAAGCATAAGCCCTCTGACTAAAGTTCTCGGGTTACATGCGACTAAAGAGTTTGCTACATCAGAATAAAACTAAAAATTACAAGGGAGGCCAAGTCTATGCCACCTCGGCCTCACGATCCGCAGTAGAAGTAGGCGTAGCAGAAGCAGCACCAGCGTCGGGAGGAGGCACAGACCCACTTGTCCCCGGAGTCAAAGAAATCGGCGTCGTACCGGTCGCGGAAGCCGCTGAAGGGGAAATCATCGACATGATGCCTGGTGCATACTTTTTCACTTTCTCGAAGAAGGCCTTCAGTTCCGAATGGGGACGGCCGGGGGAAGAGCTCACCTTCTCCCAGTTAACCTCCTCACCATGCGCATATGAAAATGCAATGGCCCCCTCGGCACCTCGCTTCAAGGAGAGACCCTTCATAGCAAGTATGGGGTCGTCAGAGGTGTCGAAGGCTTTGGCAAGATTCTTCAAATCCGGTACATTCATCTTTTGCTTGGGCCACAACCCGACAAAAATCTGCGTAAGTGCGCGGTTAACCAACTCGAAGATTTCCTGGACAGATATCCAGTTCGCTTCCAGTAAGCTAACCGCGACCAAGAGAGGATCGTCGTCTGGCTGCAAAGTCGACGCAGACACTTCACTATATTCTGCAAAACCAAGGAAGTAGCAAACAGCAGAAAAGGAATACATCAGCAAGCATAAAAGAGCAAGAAACCCGACAAAATGAAAGAAAGTTATAGTATGTACCTCCAGCAGCAGCAGACATCTGGTTCAGCCGCTCAGCCACGGCCTGTTCCTGCTGGAGGTGCTCCTTATTAGCATTAGCCAGGTCCTTTTCTGCTTTCTTCGCCTTAGCCAATGCTGACTTAGCAGACTTCTCAGCATTGACCTTGGCAGTAGTGGCGGCATCAAAAGCTATCCTGGAAGCTTCGAGTTCAGCCTACAGCGATGAAACGCGAGCATTGGCTGCCTTTAGAGCACCTGCAGTTTAACAAAGAGGAAAGAAAAAGTCAAGCAAAGAAGCAAAGACAGGCATGCAAAGACAAGCAAAGTATCGAAAATGAGATTTACCTTCAGAGGCCTTAGCAACTTTCAGGTACTCGACACATTCATTTCCCAAGTCGACAAATCTCTTCATCAGGTTCTGTCCAGAAAATAGGACGTGAGTATCAACACGCAAAAATTAAAATAAATATAACAGTATGTTTACGAATGTCGTCAGAGGAGCTTGTGGACTGATGGGCCTCAAGGGTAGCACCGGCGTCGGATGCTTTCTTCAAGCGCCCAGAACTGCGAACACTGACTACCTTCTTGGTAGGCTTCTTCGAAGCTTTTTGAGGCTTCGCTGCTGGATCGACCTCCTGTGGCGGCGGCTCGTTGATGACAAGAGTATCAGTGATAGGGGCAGCAGCAGCAAATCTCTTTGGGTTCTCCTCGTCACTGAGAAAAGGAGAAAAAGACAAAGTCATCTATCAAGGTCGACAATAAGAAGCTAAATATATGAAAACAAACAGATGAACACTCATGAGTCCATGAAGTCGAAGAGTTCTCCGCCGTCCTCTGGCACGAAGGATTCCTCGGCCACAATCTTAGGGGCAGAGGCACTGGAAGAAGCAAATTCTTCGACACGTTTCCTCTTCTTGTCCATGACAAGGTCTTCAGAAAGCGCAGGAGGAGGTGACGTCGTTGAATTGGTCCTTTCCAGTGAATCCTCGCCTTCGTCTCCATCTGGGTTGTCCTCAGTCTCGGGGGCTTCGGAGGCCGTGGAAACAGGAACATGTGGAATGGCCCCTTCCTCTGGGAAAGGAGGGCGAGAAACAAGAAGTCGATGATCCTGAAAAGACAAACAACCCAAAAGTTACAAGGCGAACAATAATAAGAGAAAGACAAGGCAAGTAAAGACAGCAAAAATTACCGCAGGCAAGAGATGCTCGGAGTCAAAGTGGCTTGCGGCTAAGTCCGCAACTTGATGATCCTTGGGGAGAGTAGTAAGAGCTCTCACACGCCTGTCGAGATCCTTCTTCTCCATAAGATTTTCAGATGCCCGAGAAGGATCCCCCAAGCCGGAAAAGTCTACAACTTGGAGAGACGATGCTGCAGGGGTTGAACCCGACGTTGCAGGAAAAATGCCATGAGTTGTGTACCCGAAAGCGCACCTCCTCTACCACTTTTCAGCTCCTGGATGCGGGCCAGGAGTGGTTTGATCTCCTCCATCTCAGCTTCCGTGGGAGGCGAATCCCACGAGGCCAATTTCTTCAATTCTTGGGAGGCATCAAATGGAGCAATGTCATACTTGTCGGAGGAGGAACTCTTTCGGTCCTTGATGTAAAACCACCTGGTCCTCCAACCTTGTACCGAGGCAGCCATTGAAAATTTCAAATACTATGATTCAGAACGAACAAAGATACAAGCTCCACCCAGTTCGGGTTTCTTGGACAATGCAACACTGGGGCGGAGCCGAAAGAGGGATCTCCAAAGAAGAAAGTGGGGATCAATCCCCAGAAACGACTCGCAAAGAGTTATGAAACAAGCAATGTGCAAGGTGGAGTTTGGTGTGAGCTGGTGAAGCTGCACACCATAAACAAAAAAAAGCCCATGAAGGAATTCGTGGGCAGGAAGGGAAAGACCGCGCAAGAGATAGGTGAAGAACATCACCCGAAAACCATCTCTGGGCTTGGGGATCCGTTCAGTGCTTGGGAAGATAACCTGGTCGTCATCGGAGATGAGGCCATCCGCTCGGGCCTTGTCCAGCTCCTTCTGCGTAAAGACAGAAGGTACCCAGCTGGTCGCGGCGTTCATCCCCTTGGTCATCTTGTGTTTCTGCGCTTGATGCTTCACGCGCATCTACGATCTACGCACGGGGGCTAAGCAGGAGATCAAAGGGGCGTAGAGATTGCAACAATGGCGGCAGCGGCGGAAGCAATGAACTAGTAAACAGTGAATTTCCCTACTCTCCCCTTATATAGCTTCCAGGTAACGGAACTTGGGCTGAGACGTGGCACAAGGAGCGGAAATGGTAGCCCACTAACAGGCAGAGAAATTGCGAAATTACCGTGCTGCCCATGGGTAACGGTCAAAATCTAGAGATAATTACAAACAGATTAATGACGTCATAAACGTATGGGTAACGAGAACTGAAGACTATGATAAGCAGTGGACGCTAGTAATATGAACATTCCAAAGATGGTTCGAGTTGGCGAACTTGAATAAGGGAAGATCAAGGAAGCCGACGAAAAATTGAGCCTGGTAAAAAGAGGAATCATTCTTTGAGTCTATACCCAAAAATATTCGGCTATAGCCTCGGGGGCTACTACCATTGGGAGCGCTGGGCGTGCACCCGCCGATATTATTGAGTCACATAATGGTCTCACGACATGGAAGAAGGCACGCTGTCCTTGAGACTATACTCGAAAAAAGATTTTTTCGACTATGGCCTAGGGGGCTACTCCCATCGGGAGCGCTGGGCGCGCACCCGACGATGTTTTATAATGAACAATGAAGGCGAATAAGATTCTGGAAGCATCATTACTACCATCGGGAGGAAGATTTTTATCTATCAAGGTTGAATAAACCCGAATATTTTGTATGTTGGAACAGTCAAACAAGGATGCGACATATGATTCTCGGGTTGCGTCATCGCGACAAAACTCGAATGCCGTGACTGAAATATATCACGAAGGTAAGACCCCAGGATCTGTCCTGCGTGGCCTGGTATACGCACATGGATGTGCTCTACTGGTATGTATCCGTGTCTATGACGCGAAGAAAAATCCTGGTGGACGCACTGGGTACCCTGAGAACCACTGGGACTCATTCTTTGTAAGTCCTAAATATGGCAAAAGAGTGGGTTTGACCAGTTTTCCGAATTCAAGTCCAAGGGGATTGAATTTGAAGTAGGTGGCAAGTGTCTGTTCCGGCAGTTAACTGACCTCTTGATCCGTCAGAGTTGTCAGGCTTGTTCATCAAAGCCCCTTGCGAGATATTATAGAAAAAGATAAGTCGAAAGATCAAGTCGAAGATTTCAAGATTTGAAGAAGTCAAGTATTGATCACGTCGAAGAAATGAAGATCTGAGATTCAACCCGAATCTACAATTCTGGTAGAATCTCGGGGGCTACTGACAAGGGTATAGATAATAGAGCCCGTTAGTTGAGTACCCCTGAGGCCCGTTAAGCTAGGCCCAATTGTAATATTAGTCGAAATACGAGTTCATGTCGTATGTCGATATTGTAATCTGTATCGGATCCCACCCAATCCTTGAGACCTGGCCACCTATATAAAGGGGCCAGGAGGGGATGGTTGAAAGGACACAGATGTCGCCTAGAGGGGGGGGGGTGAATAGGCGATATCAAATTTTACGAATGGCTTGAACAAAAGCGGAATTAAACTAGCATTTATTTTGTCAAGCACATAAAACCTAAATAAACTAGGCTCACCTATGTGCACCAAGAACTTATGCTAAGCAATACAAGTAACAAGGTGATAGCAAGATATATGACTTCAAGCACGAAGGCTATCACAATGTAAAGTGCATAAGTAGAGAGCTCGGGTATAGAAATAACCGAGTCACGCGGAGACGAAGATGTATTCCCGAGTTCCTCCCTTGAAAGGGAGTACGTCTCGTTGGAGGGGTGTGGTATCGCCACAAAGGCCTAACCAACGCCACAAAGGCCTCACCCTATTCTCCGGTGTGAGCTTGCGCCACAAAGGCCTAGCTCACTCTTCCACTAAGGGGTTCCTCAAGGCGGAACCGGGCCTTTACACAAAGCTTGGGGCACACTTCCACAACTTAATTGGAGGCTCCCAAGAATAGCCACAAAGGCACCACAAAGCCACAAAGCCGTCTAGGGTTCCAAGAACCCAAGAGTAATAAGCTCACAAACTTTCACTTACTCGAATCTCCGGGGAGAACTCAAACCGATGCAACTTATGCAATGGCAAGAGCACACAAGGTGCTCAAATCCTTCTCACTCAAATTCTACCAAAGCAACTAATGCTATGGAGAGATATGAGAGGAAGAACAAAGGAAATCCACAAAGAACTCCAAGATCTAGATTCAATGGGTTCCCCTCACAAAGAGGAGAAAGTGATTGGTGGAAATATAGATCTAGATCTCCTCTCTCTTTTCCCTCAAAAATATCCAAGAATCATGGGAGGAATGGAGGAGGAAGGGCAAGCTTGCAAAGTCAACAATGGAGGAGAGAGAGCCCAAAAACGCGTGCAGCCCAAGGTGGAAGAAGGGGTATTTATACGCCCCCACAAAATATGGCCGTTGCAGGACTTTAGGGGCGGATTATCCGGCCAAAATATGGCCGGAATATCCGTCTGGCCGGATTATCCGGCCCCCAGGCCGGATTATCCGCCCCCCATACTGGGTGACGCCGACTCTGGTCCTTAGCAGAAATTTCGGAACGAAATTTTCGCCCCCAGGCCGGATTATCCGCCCCCCTGGGCCGGAATATCCGCCCCCCTTACTGGGTGACGCCGAGCAGAAACTGCAATACGAAAACGGTGATAACTTTTTCATCCGGACTCCGTTTTCGATGATCTTGGGCTCGTTGGAATCACCACAACGAGCTTTACAACTTCATCCATAGAAACATCATAGTCCAACAAGGGAGTATAAAACCAAATGATGAAAGGTTTGACCTCTCTTTGAAGGCAAACCGGTAAAACCTCCAAACATCAAAAATGCAATAAGAGTTTCATGCGAAATCCGTTTTTGATGAGCTAGAGCTTGTCATGGAAATAACCACAAGCTCTAAAACCTCACATGGATAAAACTCAAATAAGAACCAAGAAAGATGATGCCAAGTATGCAAAGGTTTGAGCTCTCTTCGAACGATATAATTAAGTTACTCACTCGAGAGCCCCTCTTGATAGTACGGCTACCGATCCTATAACCCGGTCTCACAAATAACACCATGAGACCGGTAAGAAAGAAACCCTAACACTATCATACCTTTGCCTTGAGCATTCCACTTGAGGTGGATAAAGACGATCTTAATCTTCTCAAGTTGGACCACCTTTCTTGATTGAGCTTGCTTGGTGAAGTCTTGCGGATTGCTCCCCCATACTCTACTATGGAAGAGACTCTCTTTAAGCATATCTTCACATATCCATGATCACAATATAGATGGCAAGCTTCAAGCATATGTTCTCTTCTAGTTGCTCATCTTGAACTTGCGCTTTGACTTGATCAATCCTCGAATCAAATCTTCTTTCTCCATAATGATGGTGTCTTGAGGATACACATGAGAGCTCACTCAATCTTATTCTTCAAGACACACTTAACATAAGCTCAACTCCCTTAAGACCAATCTTTGGATCACTCCTTGAATAACACCTTGGTCAACACATAATCTTCTTCTTACAACCTTTACTCCAACAAATGGTTCAAGCATTGTCTATGGACAAGTCCTACACATATAACTCAATGCAACCATTAGTCCATAGGGATTGTCATTAATTACCAAAACCACACATGGGGCTCGATATGATCTTTCAATCTCCCCCATTTTGGTAATTGATGACAATCTCTTTGAGAGGGTTTATATAATGAATTCAAAGAACCAAAATGGTTGTACTAACATCAAATACTACAAAAGTATGTGATGTTAGTAAAACCACCATATATAGAGCAAACTCCCCCACAATCTATGCACGTGTGAATGATCTTGATTTCATTGCATATATTGCCAACCAAGGTTGTTGGTGGAGTTTCCACTATATACTCAACCATGCAAAGCATGCAAGGCAAATGCTTAAGAACAAACCAAAGCATAAAGGCCAATTCCCGTTAAACCCTCGAAACTTCTCCCCCATTGGCATCCATTGCCAAAATGGGCGAAAAAAGCTTAGAAGGCCAATATAGTGAGAGTTCCTCCAAAATGGTGTGCATATCCAAAATAAATGAGTGAAAATACATGCACATGTACAAAGGCAAATTTTTGAAGGAAATGAAACTATATTGAGGATCAAAGATTGCAAAAAAAATAAGATAACACGATGGATAAACTTCAACAAATGAAGAGAGCAATCAAACAATCCAAAGAACAAATTGAATAGAGATATTATGATAAGATCGAAAAGGTGTTCCAAATAATATGAGGAAGCTCCCCAAGGTGTGTGCACAAAATATTCTATTGAGTTGAAGATAAGGTGCACACACATGGAATCATCACTCCCTCAATATTATTCAACACAAAATGATACCAAGTGAAATTAAATACTATGCTAACCGCAAAATGGTGCTTTAAATGAAATGAGGAAGCTCCCCAAGGTACGTGCAAAAATTAGAATGTTTGTATTTGAATACAATTTGCACAACATGGAATCCTCACTCCCTCAATAACATTTAAAGCGCAACCATTTGCAAGAGATCATAGAGAAGAAATTAAGCTTAACACTTGCATCAAAGAAATGGTTGAGCAAAAAGTAAGGGATAACATATAAAAGGCTCAACCAAGGAATGTGTGAGAGAAATGACACAACATATTATAAGACTAATACAAGGATTATCATAGAGCATCCACATAGTCTTCAATGAATGATGTTGCTTAGCATTCCATCCCAACACATAAGGTTCAAATAAGATATCAAATAATGAGATATCATCTCTCATGTGTATAAGATTCTAAGTAGACAATATCACAAAGATAATTATCACAAAGAACCATGTACACACAAAATAGATACTAAGAATAGAACATGATATCCAAAATAAAGGCATGCAATATACCAATGAGATTTTTGCTTTTAAAGCATGGCCAAAGGCTCAATTTATCTTATTGTATATTGACAAACTTCAACCACCAACATGTCAAAGACATCACAAATATCAACAAGGGAAAGAAGATAGTTGGGATGCTTTGATAAAAACAACAAGTATCAAAATGAAGGATACCAAATGGAAGAAATAAATTTGCAATTTCATCAATTTTGCACATGTGAGCTTATTGAGGAATTGATATGCAAAAAGATTGCTAAGCTGACATATATGGGATAGGAGAATCATGAGCATGATTTTTATATGTTCCCAATAATATGTCCTCATCTCAACTTGCTCACATTTGCAAAAAGAGGTTTCACTAGAATCCTTGCAAAAAGCACAACATTTGCAAATAAAGATTTTCAATGCCATAAAACAACCTACACAAGGTTGGATACTAGAGAAGTATGCATAAAAAAAAGATACTTGTTACCGAGATATAATGGTAGGATGTAGTAGATAGGAGTTCTTCAATAATCCTAGCTTGCCTCAAATTATCATTTAGTCACCACTTCATCCTTATTATTGAGACAAGCACCAATATATCTCCATGTACCTAAAACAAAGTTCAAGTACAAGATGGTCCCCAAACTCATTGGGTCCAAAGTAGTTAGAAACTACAACATATAGGACAAACTCCACATAAATATGTGCATATGTATATGAAATTGAATTTCATGCACATCTTAGCCGATTTAGGATTTGATGGAGCTTCTCCTATATATTTGATCAAAGAAAGCAACAACATGCCATACAATATACATTTAGTAAATATGCATGCACAAGACTTTCAAGAGCCAAAGGAGATACAATTTGGACAAAACACCAAGAAGGACAAGAGAGCACACCAAATTGTGAAGCTACAAAAGATTGTCCAAATTATATCAAAGAATCAAATCAACACAAGATTGACTCCAAAGTTCAACTAGTGAACCAAGCAAAAGCCAATGAGCATAAAGCATAACTAAAACACACATGCTCAAAGACATATCTCATTTTAAGAGTAAGAAATAAATAATGAGGAATGAGATCACCAACTCCCAAAGAGAGCAAGGTTCAAACAAACAAACCAAACTCTCCACACTTTTTATGATGGCACACTAAGTACCAAAAAGAAAAGATTTGTCTTCCAAAAAAAAACAATACCAAATGAAATAAGCACAAAGAGTGTGTTATAACAAATATAGGAGAGCTCCCCCAAGATTAGTGCATTATTTATGATTTTGCATTTGAATACAAAATGCACACAAGTGGGATCATCACATCTACCTACATAGAAATAACACAAAACAAGTTCAACGAAATCAAATGGAATAACAAAAGTCATGGAAGACAATGAGAGCTAAAACAACTACATTTTTGGCTAGAGATAAGGCAATTAAAAGCAATAGCCAATGTAAAGATGATCAATATACATGTCCCACATGATATAGTACCAATTGTCCAAGAACAAGAGGTATTTGGATTTATTTTCCGATGGTAGTTTACATATAAATCCAAGATCATCTTCACAACAAAGAAGCATACAGAGAAGGATAAGAATTAATCACCATGCTAAAGAAGATATTCTTGATAGACTCAAATAGTTAAACAATCACGCAAAGCAATGATTAAGATAACTTGAAGCAAATGGTTTTCCAACTTTGATGTAGAATTCCACATTTTAGGAAAACCCTATCAAGAAAGTATCTCACAAACAAGATCCAAAACAAGAGGAATAAAACAATTTGGCAAATTGGAACTTGTTTGAGAAAACATGCCACATAGAAGCAAGATAATTTACAATATCAACACTATGTGACACAACCTCAAATATACACATTTTATTGGTTTGTAGTATGCACAAAGCATATTACTCCCCCATAATGTGATAAAGCATTTCTTTTCACAAGAGGTAAATAAAATCCAATAAGAGATTAATGGACATTATAGAATTTGAATTTCTCATGAGAATGACATACCACATAGAAACTAGATAATCTTTAAATATTAACACTAAGTGGTATTCCTCATGTACACACATTTTTAGGATTGTGAAGTGCAAAGCATATCACTCCCCCAAAATGGGATGGTCCAATAATCTCTTACAAAAGCTAAGTAAGATAAAACGAGATACAAAAGGCTCAACAAGAACAATCATACATGGTGTGCAAACCAACATGCACATACTTGATTACTCAAAATGAAGCAAGTAGGAAGCACAACATATACAACCACATGCAAGATACAAAACCCAACACATGCAAAGGGGTGAGTAACTTTCAAGGTAGGTAAGTTGAATACATGTTACCGCAAGGAGGAACATTGGATATATGATAGAAATAAGATAATCCAAATGACTTGACTTGAGAAAATATAATTGATGAAGATCCCTTAATTCTTCATGATATAGCCAAGTCTCCAATGCCCTCCAACAACACCTATTGTTCAAGTAATGGCTTGTTGGTCCCCAACCAAGTTGGGTCCTAAGAAGTTAGAAACAATAGGTTTGGCAACCCAAATGGTTCTTTTCTTGACACCACTTTGAGCACCAACAAATTTGGCAAACACATTGCCAACCTTATCCTTGCAAAGTGAATAAGCATCTTCAATTATGATAGGGTTGGATGAGTTACCACTAGTGCATGAAGAAGATAGGTGACCCTTCTCATGGCATATGTAGCAAGTTCTTTTCTTCACCTTCTTCTCACTTGATTTCTCCACAAGGGGAGCATTAGCTTGATTTTTCTTGGGAAGTGACCTTTCTTCAACTTGAGGTTGAGCAAGGGCTTGAACTTGAGGCCGCTTCCCTTGTTGCTTCTCACTAAGTGCCTTTTTCTTCAAAGGGCAAGATCTAACATGGTGCCCTTCAATTTTGCACTTGAAGCAAACAATCTTGACCAAATTCTTGACTTGTTCTTGGCCCTTCTTCTTCTTGTATATTTTGGACTTCTTCTTGTTGTTAGAGATAAATCCAAGTCCACTCTTGTCATTGGGGGATTTTTGCACACTCAAGATCTTATTGAGTGTGGACTTCCCTTCATGACGTTTTTCCAAGTCTTTCTTCAACAAAGTAACTTGGGCCTTGAGCTCTTTGATTTCCTCTACATGGTTAGTGACAACACAAGTACTAGTGGAAGTAGAAGCTACATTGTTAGAGCAACAAGGCAAGGAGGGTAATTCATCACTAGATGTAGAAATAGTATGAGTGGATGAATTACTAGTACTAGCACATGGCAATATTGCATTTTGGGAAATAGTGCTAGTGCCCACATGAGGCTCACAAGATGTTACCTTTGTAGATATAGCCTCATGAGCTAACTTTAGGCGAGCATGGGACACTAGAAGATCCTCATTAGAGCTAGATAGCTTTTCATGAATTTCTTCCAATTTCCCATACTTGCTAGTTAGCAATTCAAGTTGAGCCCTTAGCTCAACATTCTCCTTCAAAATAGATGCTTCACAAGAAGTAGAGTTAGTAGCACATGCATCATTATCATTATGAATGGGAGAAGACAACTTGGCAAGAGCGAGGTCACGTTCTTTAGTGAGTTTAGAAATAATTTCATTACATGACTCCTCAATGGATTCAAGCTTCTCCTCAAGAGAAACCCGAAGCTCTTGCTCTTCCTCTAGAGCATATTTTAAATCATGGATATCATTGGCATACTCACGCTCAAGAGAAAACATTTTATCAATTTGTTCTTCCTTCATCTCAATGAGTTTTGTGCTCTCAATAGCACAACTCATGATTTCAAAGAAGTTGGGCAAAACATTTTTATGGTTATGCAAAGCATCAAAGACCACCTTACCCTTCTTGTTTAAATACTCAATATAGTCTTCTTCATTTTCCTCATCCTCACCATTGTCCTCAACATCATTATGATTTGAAGACCTAGCCATAAGGCATATGTGGGAACCGTGAGAAAAGGAAGATGAAGAAATACATGAAGCTCCATTCAAGACCTTGTCTTGGCCCAAAGACTCTTCGGTTTCCTCTATATGGTTAGCATCACAAATACTAGAGGAAATAGAAGCATTTGTATCATGGCAACAAGACAAAGCAAGCATATCATCATGAGATTTATTCGAGAAATTTACACATGATATGCAAGGACTATCAACACAAGCATGTAAAACATTTATGGGGCTACAAGTGTTTAAGTCCAAAGATGAAGCATTGCAATGAGATAGAGATGAAGGATCATCAAAAGTAAGCATACTATCACCATTGCAAGTTTCATCACCACTCACCATATCATTACCTTGTGTCTTGCCACACTTTGGTGAAGTGGATGAAAGTTCATTGCGGCCGGACGTGGAAGGAATACAATCATCCTCAATAATCTTGGACACACCATATTTTTCTTGAAGCTTTGTCCATATCTCATGAGCGCTCCGAAAAGGTGTGATGGAGAAGGTAACTACATCGCTCAAAGCATTAACAATCACATGAGTAGCTTGAGCATTGAGATACAAGTTTTTCTCATCCTCTAAAGAGAGATTTTGAGTATCCTTTGGAGGAGAAAAACCCGCATCTACAATTCGCTCCATAGATGGGTCCATGACCCGAAAATAATTAAGCATGTGAATTTTCCAAGTATCATAATTTGTGCCATCAAAAATAGAAGTGTTATTGTGCACTAATCCCCTAGCCGACATCTTTGCTCTCAAGGCGGTGAAGCCTAAAATGAGAGACCGGGCTCTGATACCAATTGAAAGGACACAGATGTCGCCTAGAGGGGGGGGGTGAATAGGCGATATCAAATTTTACGAATGGCTTGAACAAAAGCGGAATTAAACTAGCATTTATTTTGTCAAGCACATAAAACCTAAATAAACTAGGCTCACCTATGTGCACCAACAACTTATGCTAAGCAATACAAGTAACAAGGTGATAGCAAGATATATGACTTCAAGCACGAAGGCTATCACAATGTAAAGTGCATAAGTAGAGAGCTCGGGTATAGAAATAACCGAGTCACGCGGAGACGAAGATGTATTCCCGAGTTCCTCCCTTGAAAGGGAGTACGTCTCGTTGGAGGGGTGTGGTATCGCCACAAAGGCCTAACCAACGCCACAAAGGCCTCACCCTATTCTCCGGTGTGAGCTTGCGCCACAAAGGCCTAGCTCACTCTTCCACTAAGGGGTTCCTCAAGGCGGAACCGGGCCTTTACACAAAGCTTGGGGCACACTTCCACAACTTAATTGGAGGCTCCCAAGAATAGCCACAAAGGCACCACAAAGCCACAAAGCCGTCTAGGGTTCCAAGAACCCAAGAGTAATAAGCTCACAAACTTTCACTTACTCGAATCTCCGGGGAGAACTCAAACCGATGCAACTTATGCAATGGCAAGAGCACACAAGGTGCTCAAATCCTTCTCACTCAAATTCTACCAAAGCAACTAATGCTATGGAGAGATATGAGAGGAAGAACAAAGGAAATCCACAAAGAACTCCAAGATCTAGATTCAATGGGTTCCCCTCACAAAGAGGAGAAAGTGATTGGTGGAAATATAGATCTAGATCTCCTCTCTCTTTTCCCTCAAAAATATCCAAGAATCATGGGAGGAATGGAGGAGGAAGGGCAAGCTTGCAAAGTCAACAATGGAGGAGAGAGAGCCCAAAAACGCGTGCAGCCCAAGGTGGAAGAAGGGGTATTTATACGCCCCCACAAAATATGGCCGTTGCAGGACTTTAGGGGTGGATTATCCGGACAAAATATGGCCGGAATATCCGTCTGGCCGGATTATCCGGCCCCCAGGCCGGATTATCCGCCCCCCATACTGGGTGACGCCGACTCTGGTCCTTAGCAGAAATTTCGGAACGAAATTTTCGCCCCCAGGCCGGATTATCCGCCCCCCCTGGGCCGGAATATCCGCCCCCCTTACTGGGTGACGCCGAGCAGAAATTGCAATACGAAAACGGTGATAACTTTTTCATCCGGACTCCGTTTTCGATGATCTTGGGCTCGTTGGAATCACCAAAACGAGCTCTACAACTTCATCCATAGAAACATCATAGTCCAACAAGGGAGTATAAAACCAAATGATGAAAGGTTTGACCTCTCTTTGAAGGCAAACCGGTAAAACCTCCAAACATCAAAAATGCAATAAGAGTTTCATGCGAAATCCGTTTTTGATGAGCTAGAGCTTGTCATGGAAATAACCACAAGCTCTAAAACCTCACATGGATAAAACTCAAATAAGAACCAAGAAAGATGATGCCAAGTATGCAAAGGTTTGAGCTCTCTTCGAACGATATAATTAAGTTACTCACTCGAGAGCCCCTCTTGATAGTACGGCTACCGATCCTATAACCCGGTCTCACAAATAACACCATGAGACCGGTAAGAAAGAAACCCTAACACTATCATACCTTTGCCTTGAGCATTCCACTTGAGGTGGATAAAGACGATCTTAATCTTCTCAAGTTGGACCACCTTTCTTGATTGAGCTTGCTTGGTGAAGTCTTGCGGATTGCTCCCCCATACTCTACTATGGAAGAGACTCTCTTTAAGCATATCTTCACATATCCATGATCACAATATAGATGGCAAGCTTCAAGCATATGTTCTCTTCTAGTTGCTCATCTTGAACTTGCGCTTTGACTTGATCAATCCTCGAATCAAATCTTCTTTCTCCATAATGATGGTGTCTTGAGGATACACATGAGAGCTCACTCAATCTTATTCTTCAAGACACACTTAACATAAGCTCAACTCCCTTAAGACCAATCTTTGGATCACTCCTTGAATAACACCTTGGTCAACACATAATCTTCTTCTTACAACCTTTACTCCAACAAATGGTTCAAGCATTGTCTATGGACAAGTCCTACACATATAACTCAATGCAACCATTAGTCCATAGGGATTGTCATTAATTACCAAAACCACACATGGGGCTCGATATGATCTTTCAATGGTGTGGGACAGATTGAAAGCAAGCCAGGTTCTACACCCACGTTTACTTTCATAGCCACCTTGTTTGACTGAGTTTACCTTCGAGTTCATCCGATGCCCTATCTCCTTGATCCTAAGTCCTTCATCTAGGACATTTGTCAAGTTTAACCCTCGTCAACAAGAGACATACATATTTGCGGATTTCGGTGAATGGATTATTTATCACCCCTCTAACAATTATCAACTATCTTTAGCATTCCTTTTCTTTTAGGGAATATAGTTTTGGTAATTTGAAACGGCCCAAAAGTGGTATAATTTTGGTAGAAACATGAGACATACATATTTGGCATATTTGAGGGATTTCGGTGAATGGATTATTTATCACCCCTCTAACAATTATCAACTATCTTTAGCATTCCTTTTCTTTTAGGGAATATAGTTTTGGCAATTTGAAACGGCCCAAAAGTGATATAATTTTGGTAGAAACATGAGACATACATATTTGGCATATTTGGAGGATTTCGGTGAATGGATTATTTATCACCCCTCTAACAATTATCAACTATCTTTAGCATTCATTTTCTTTTAGGGAATATAGTTTTGGTAATTTGAAACGGCCCAAAAGTGGTATAATTTTGGTAGAAACATGACACATACATATTTGGCATATTTAGGGGATTTCGGTGAATGGATTATTTATCACCCCTCTAACAATTATCAACTTTCTTTAGCATTCCTTTTCTTTTAGGGAATATAGTTTTGGTAATTTGAAACGGCCCAAAAGTGGTATAATTTTGGTAGAAACATGAGACATACATATTTGGCATATTTGAGGGATTTCGGTGAATGGATTATTTATCACCCCTCTAATAATTATCAACTTTCTTTAGCATTCCTTTTCTTTTAGGGAATATAATTTGGGATATAGTTTTGGTTTTTTGAAACGTCCAAAAAGTGGTATAGTTTTGGTAGAAACATGAGACATACTTATTTTTTTTGGTAATTTCGGTGAATGCACACACTAACTGTTGCCTGTCAAAACCCACCGGCGAGCAGCGACGAGCAACACGAAGAGCCGGGAGGCTCCCAGAGCTGCTGGTGGGCCCTGGTCCCTCGGTCAACGGCCCGCAAAACTTCGGCACACGTCCTGGCTGATGCAAGGGCGTGCCACCTGACCTATACCTGATCAGGAAGGTGATGGATTGCTTCGATTGGTTTCCTGCATGGCAGACATGTAAACATTAAATACGAGCCTCGATCGGCTCTCAGGTTTCCCTGTGAATCGGCTCAGGTAGCCGATTGTCCCATGGATCTGCATTGGATCTACGATAACATGGGGTTTTGCTTTATCAATACAAGTCAAATCGATCTACGACAGTTTAACGCTTTCACCACATAATTGGAACATCCCACACGTAATTGAGCCTGGTAGATACGAAAGATAACAGAAACTAACCCTAGAGGAGGCCAAAAAACCAACGTAGAGTCAATTCCTGGAACAACTCCTCTCGAATTAGCAAACCATATCCTTACGTACTACTGGACCGTTCAACCCGTTTGTGAGGCCTGACCATGCGGATATTAAACTAATCCTTGGAGAACAAAGAACAACTATGACAGATTGAATCGACTGAATAAAGATCAAGCAAGATGCTGCCCTTACACCAAAAAAGGTGCAAAGGCAGCGAGATCTCTAGGGGCAACATGACTAAGCAAACAGAAACAAAAAGCACTGATGCTAGCCCAAACAGATCTATGATAACAGTATTACTCGCCATCAACAAGGCTTCAGTACGAGCAACACCAAATAACACATAAGCAGATGCTGCCTAGATCGCGAGATGCGATCTAGGCAGCACGACGCTTACCTGAAAGAAACCCTCGAAACAAGGGGTGGCGATGCGCCGAGATTGTATTTGTTGCGAACGTGGTCGTCCTCCTTTCACAATAACCCTAGGTACATATTTATAGTCCGGAGACTTTCTATCTTTGGAATAAACCTAACAACTCTATCTCTTGCTTAAACCGAAACGAACTCTATCATAATATACAGATACACGGGCAATTAGCCCAAATCCACGCGCAAGGCCGATCCAGCCTCCAAGCCCATCTTGATTACGGCCCATCTCCTCATTTGGCCAAAATGTGGCGATAACACATGCCCCCCTGGTTTTGGCAATAATAATTCCAAAACCACTCTGTTTTTTTTTCTTCATCGGGTCACGCGTTGCAGAGCAGAACCGTCATATCGCCTCCTCATCATGATGCCTCGCCTTATCAACTTCTCCGCAGTGCATGATTTGACAACTCTGGCACCACATCCTCGGAAACCGCTATGGCATTGAACCACCTTCCACTATTCCCCTTATTTAAATCTATCCGAACCATTTGCATCCTCATTCTTCTCCCATAGCCAAAAAACCCTCTTCCTCCGCCATGGACTCCTCTTCTTCCTCCAACACATCCGGCCTTTCCTACCAATCATCCGACTCCGTCAACCGGGAGCCGACGCCGGAGCACCCGCCGATGGCGGCGTACGAAGCTCTCGCCCCACAATGGTGGGACGAGAGAGACTGGGACTTCGCCGCCCAGTCAGAGGACGACGAGTCCATGACCGACGGTGAGGAAGACCTCCAACTCCTCGTCGACGGGGAACTGGAGGCGGAGAGTGCCGACGACGCCGTGTCCTGGGGCGAGGACATCGGCTCCTCCGATGAGGAGGAAGAAGCAGAGGAGGACACCTCCTCCGACGAGTACCCGCCGGTGAAGCGCTTCCGCGCCGGGTCCAGCGAGGACACCGACGACGACGAGGACGAAGAGGCCCCCGCTGCCAACTTTAGCAGCAGCGGTGAGAACTACGCCGGCAGCAGCGCCGATGACAGCGAAGACGGCGGCGGCAATGGCAACGGCGACGACGACGACGCCGCTTTTTAGATTAGGAAGTAGTAGTACTAGTAGTAGATCTCTATTTTGTAAGCAATCGGCTCCATTGTAAACAACCATCTTTGGAATCAACAAAGCTTGCTTTTCCCCATTTGATTTTGCCGATAGTCAAATAGGTCAACGTTCCAAAAGCCGATAGTAATGAATCGGCTTTCACCATACCACGCTTGATATGGTCAACCAAGTCAAAACCTAAAGAGCCGATGGCAACACATCGGCTTTTTCCCACAAACGTTGGCAAGGTCAAACTTGGTCGCTTATTTAGACAAGTCTGAGCGGTCACTTTCCAATTTCAACGGTAACCTGCAACCATCTTCAAAAAGGCTAACTCAGACCTCCAATTGCCTCATTGAACAAATCGGGCTCACGGCGACACGAACCCTAGATTCCCCACCGCATAGATCCATCTCCGCCGGCAAATTAGATGGCTGAATCGTCCAACGCCAACACAGCGGTCTCCGGTCTGAAGGTAATCCTTAACTGTTCCTCGCAATCCGAGCACGGTGCTAGAGTTAACAGCAAACACCTGAATTAATGCTTTATCCCATCATTGAAATTTTAGGTTTCAGACATTCTGCTGCCGCATCCTTCTATCCCAAATTCTCTCTGCCTTGGCCCCCGTGCAGAATCTAGTCCTGCCCATCTAATCTCTTGCGAGGCAAACAGAATCCCCTTCGTAAGCCAAAACTTAGATTTGGATTCTTGGGCCGACTGCTTACGAGCCTGGCCTAATCCACCCGAATATTGGGTTTCTTGGTACAGTAGGGTAGCCAAAACTTACCAACCCCAATGGGAAACCACAGGAATAGCCGATGCCTTGTCCTTGTCATTGTCTCCCCTTGAGAAGCATGAAAATCTTCTAAAAACCATCGGCTATTTCTGGTCTGATGCTCTGAACTGCTTCATGTTCGGCCACGGCCCCATGACACCAACTCTGTTAGACGTGGTGATGATTACTGGTCTGGACGTCACATCACCCAGCCCCTCTGCTTTTATGCCGCCAAAAGTCCCCTTCAAGCTTTCTTCCAAAACAGATTGCACGAACTGGGGTGCTTATCTTCGAAGCCACATGAAAACTAAGGGCCCTGTCACAGAGAAAGAACACACGGCCTTCCTCAATTTCTGGCTGGAACATTTCATATTCTGTGGCCCTTCCCTTGCTCCAACCAAGAATTATCTTCCCTTGGCCTACGAACTTGCCAGAGGCACTCAACTTGGCATCGGCAAACTGTTCCTTGGAGAAGTCTATCGATATCTCCAGTTGATGTCTGTCAAACTATCCTCCCACATAGCAGTCAAAACAGGAGGTCCTTGGTGGTTTATTCAACTATGGGCTCAGCTGTACTTTCAAAACCATATCCCAAACTTCCCCCTTTTGGCCAGTTGCACCTTTCCAGATGCCAAAGGGAAGCAGATCCGATGCACTAGCTACGGCCAGGCTCTGTATAGCCTGCCAGGCAGTAAACTGATCCCTCATGAAGCATCCAAGTGGTTCAGCATTTTCTTCCAAGGCCTGGACAATCCTATCTTCTTTCCTTACACGGAGGAATCGGAAAATTTTGAAAATCCAACCTCCTTCAGGCTGGACAACTTTGCCGATGACACCAGCACTCGGCAACTATTTTCCACCGTGATCCGTCCCTGCTTCCTCCCAGTTGGCATGAGCACATCCAACAGAATAATCAAGCCTGGATACGAGTTCTACCAGCCGGTCGTAGCAGCTCGGCAATTTGGCCTTGGGCAAGTACCTCCCCATTTCTTTCTCCACCACCTCACAGAGAGCAGAGCTGACCTACCCGATTCTCTCATCAGTCAGAGGTGTTATTCCTTCTTCGATGCTCTGACCATCCCAATTCCTAACAACCTCACTTTCGCTTCATCAACCGATGGTTTTGAGGACTGGTGGTCGATGTGGAAGACTCATGCCTTCAGAAGAGCTCTGGGACCATTGCTGGAACAGCTCGATGCTGAATATGACATCCCCGTAGAACAGGTACTGCTACTTGTAAATTTTCTTGATGCAGCTCACGACGATGCTTTTAATATCCTGCTCTGTCTTCTTGCAGCGACAAGATGGTCCAGAACCTACCAACGAGGATGGCTCCCCCTTCGAATTCCTCCCACCGGCTCCTGTGGTCCTTTTCTGCAAAAACTCGCCACCTTTGAAACAGGTCGTGATGCAGAACCAGCCGATATTACCAAAATCGGCTTTCAAGAGCCAAGCAACTTCCGGGTCAGCTGCCCCCCGAGTTCCAACTAAAACAAGAACGGCGGTGAGGAAGATAGTGGCCAAGAAAACTTCGAGGCGCCGGAGCCCTTCTCCAGAGAGCTCGCACGTACGCTGATTCATGCCTTGGTTGATCTCATTTATCTTTGTAAACATGCTCGTGCTTACCAACTCTCCCTTTCTTACAGGTCTCCATCGAAGACACCTCCAGCGAGGAAACACCATCCAACCGAGGAGATTCAAGCTCAGCAGACTCTGAGAGAACCACCACACCGAGCCAGCCAGATGTGCCACCATCGGCTTCCAGGAAAAGGCCTGTTCCTGAACCTGTTGCCCCCCGAGCATCAGTCGAGGCGGGGCAAGCTGTGAGCCCCAAGAGGGCTCGCAAGGGACTGCAAACTTCTTCTCCGAGCCAGGAGGCTTCGCAAGTAATTATCCTCCATACTCTTACCACTCCTTTTTACGCCGATTCATTGCTATTCACATCGGCTAAGCACCTTTCATGCAGACGAAGGACACTCCTAGTGGGAAAGTCGGGGAAGTGTCGATGCCTTCCGCAAGCCTGGATCTAGTAATCCCTGAAGGTATAGATAAAACGGTTGCCAATCTGGCCAAGCCATCAGCAACAACACACGAGCCGATTGTCTCGCCGTCGGCTTTCCCCCTGATCTCAGGAGAGGTATGTTCGCTTCTTTCGACTCATCCTTCCCTGTTTGACGCATACTGACGCCACTTCTGCCTGCCAGGGTTGTGATATCTCAGGCTTGCTGACGTTCGACCCTGAATCCATCGAACCAGCTCCCTCTGCCGCCAACGATGAACCACGAGCAAGCGCTGTTCTACCTCAATTCCAGCGTCTCAAAGCCTTGCTGTCCTCCCCAATCGAGAGGTTGGTCGAGGGTTCTGAAGAGGTGAAGAGTATTCTTGACGAAATCAAGGACCAACTCCCGGTAGCATTGCAGGTGAAGCTTTGGCCAGTTGTGACTCTGTCTTTCTACGGGTCAAGGGTGAAGTTGGCTCGTGAGAGGATCAATCTACGCCACGCCCAACTCCCACTGAAGGCCGATATTGCAGCCAAATGTCAGCGGCTTAATGAGAAAAAGGCGTCTCTGGATGCCAAAACTGACACCTCTGTCAGCACCGCCGAGCTTGCATCCTTAAAAAAGGAATTGGAAGACCTTGAAGAGAAGGTCCGGGCGACTAAAAAGCTCATTCATGACAAGGAAGCATTCATCGCCCGCTCCCAAGACGAAGCAGAAGGCCTCAAAGCTCAACTGAAAACTGATCTGGCAGAAATACGTGCCCTGAGCAAGCAGCTAGTGACGGGCAAGGACGATGATGACGTAGCCGAGATCGCCGAAGTGGATCGTGTCCGTGCTGACGCCCTTCGTGCCTTCGAGGCATTCCTTCAGTAGCCATGTAACCTGACACCTGCTCGTAACAGTCTGAACCTCGAGAGTCGATGGCTGTGCATTGTTTTTTTTTATTATTTGGCCGATTTCATGTATCGGCCCCCATGTTTCACTGGATATATTTTTTTACTGGCCGATTTCATGTATCGGCCCCCATATTTCACTGTCCATCATCCCACATGCTTGGGAAATATTTCTTGTTTCACTGGATATTTTTTTTTACTGGCCGATTTCATGTATCGGCCCCCATATTTCACTGTCCATCATCCCACATGCTTGGGAAATATTTCTTGTTTCACTGGATATTTTTTTTTACTGGCCGATTTCATGTATCGGCCCCCATATTTCACTGTCCATCATCCCACATGCTTGGGAAATATTTCTTGAGATGCTGACCGTTAACAGCCACTGGGAATTTCACACCGTCCAGCTCCTCAAGCATGTACGCGTTGCCCCTTAAAACTTGGTCGACCCTGTATGGCCCGTGCCAATTTGGAGACCATTTACCGTATGCTGCATCCTTAGTTCCCAATGGCAATACAGCTTCCCATACCAGATCCCCAACGTGGAACTCCTTTGGTCTCACCTTCTTATTATATGCACGAGCTACCTTGGCTTTGTTCTCTTTAATTTTCTCAAGCGATCACAGCCTAAGTTCAGTTAAATCCTCAACACTGTCACTCATCAGGGCTGCATATTCTTCAGTTGTTAGATCGTTCTGAAAAGTGACATGTCTCGATCCAGCCGTAATCTCCCATGGCAATACGGCTTCCTGTCCATAGACTAGATGGTATGGCGAGGTTTTTATCGCTCCATGACATGACATGACATGCGATAAGCCCACAAAGCTTCTGACAAAACCTCGTGCCAACGCCTAGGGTGCTCATCGATTTTTCTCTTGATCAGCTTGATAAGGCTCTGATTGGACGCTTCAGCTTGCCCATTTGCTTGAGCATAGTATGGAGATGATCGGATCAGCTTAACTCCCGTGTCCTCGCAGAACTCTCTGAACTCGTGAGAAATGAAGACCGAACCTCCATCGGTCGTGATAGTTTGGGGAATCCCGAATCTATGAATGACATGTTCTTTCACGAAATTGATAACATCCTTCGAGTTTACTGACTTCATAGGGACGGCTTCCACCCATTTAGTGAAATAATCCGTAATGGCCAAAATCCACATGTGGCCTTTGCTTGATGGAGGGTTGATCTTGCCAATCATATCCATGCCCCAACCTCGGAATGGCCAAGGCTTGATGATGGGGTTCATCGCTGATGCAGGTACCATCTGAATCTTCCCGAATTTCTGACATGCTTGACACCCTTTATAGTACTTAAAACAGTCCTCAAGCATGGTGGGCCAATACAACCCTGATCGCCTGATCAACCATTTCATCTTGTGAGCCGATTGGTGAGTTCCACAGGCGCCTTCGTGTACCTCGTGTAGAAGCCGATTTGCCTCGGCCGGCCCCAGACATTTGAGCAGTAACCCTTCCAAAGTCCTGTAGAACATGTCATCCCCAATAAGCACATACTTCATGGCCTTGTACCTTATCCGTTTAGGTGCCCCCTGAGCCGAATCTTTCAGGTAATTGAAGATATCGGCTCTCCAGTCGTCCGCCTCCAGGAACTGTACCTGAACATCAGTTCCATCTGCTATGTCTTTGTAGCCTGAAGCCATCTGTGCAAGATCATTCGCCTCGGTATTCTGCGACCGCGGGATCCAGTTAAAGTTTAGATACCTGAACTGTGCCATCAGCTCACGGCATTGCAACCATAATGGGAAGAGTGACTCGCTCTCACACTTGTATTCATCCGTGAGTTGGGAAATCACCAATTTGGAGTCTCCAAAAAGTTCCGCTGCTTCTGCTCCGGCTTCAATGAGCAACTCCATTCCCTTGCGTATTGCCTCATACTCAGCGACATTGTTGGTGCAAGGGGTAGATAGCCTGATGGAGAAGGAATATGTTGCCCCCCGGGGCGACACGAGTAGAATGCCGATGCCGCAACCATCATCACAAGCCGATCCATCGAAAAACATAGCCCATGCACGTACAGACAGTGCTGCTATATCAGTGTTGATTCGTTCAGCAATGAGATCGGCCAACGCTTGTCCCTTAACCGCTTTGGCGGGTTGATACCGGATATCGAATTCCGATAATGCAAACATCCATTTGCCGAGTCGGCCTTTCAACACAGGGGCCGACAGCATATGTTTTATGACATCTGATTTGCATATGATGATAATCTCTGTTGACAGCAAGATGTGTCGCAGCTTGGTGCAGGTGAAAAATAGGCAGAGGCATAACTTCTCGATCTCAGGATATCTCGTCTCTGCATCCAGCATCCTTCTGCTGATGTAAAACACAACTCGCTCCAGACCATCATAAACTTGTACCACCACCGAGGCGATGGACGTGTCAGCCACCGACAAGTAAATGTAGAACGGCCTATCCTGCTGCGGTGGAACCAACACTGGCGGCTTCGTTAGATATTCTTTGATCTCGTCGAAGGCTCGTTGTTGTTCTATCCCCCAGCGGAACTCCTCGTCAGATTTAATTTTCACCAGTCCCATGAACGGCTCTATTCTTCCTGACAGATTGGAGATGAACCTTCTGACGAAGTTGATCTTGCCGATGAGACACTGCAGTTCTTTCTTCGTGGTAGGTGGCTTCATTGTTCGCACTGCCTCCTGACTTTTCAGGCCGATCTCAATTCCGCGTTCATGGACCAAGAAACCCAAGAACTGACCGGCCGTCACACCGAAGGCACACTTCTTTGGATTCATCCGTAGTCCGAATTTTCTGGTTCGGTCCAGGACGCGTCGCAGATCGTCCAAGTGTCCTTGTACTGAAGCAGACTTGACTACCACGTCATCGATATAAATCTCCACCAGCTTGCCGATCAGATCATGGAAAATGTAATTCATGGCTCTTTGGTATGTGGCGCCGGCATTCTTCAGTCCAAATGTCATGACTACATATTCGAACAACCCCACCGAACCTGGGACTCTGAACGCAGTCTTGTGTATATCTTCTGGAGCCATAAAAATTTGATTGTAACCGGCATTGCCATCCATAAAGCTCAAGACCTTATGACCAGCAGCTGCGTTGATCAATGTCTCTGCTACCGGCATCGGATACTCATCCTTTGGAGTGGCTCTATTGAGATCCCGAAAATCTATGGCAACACGCCATCGGCCATCCTTTTTCTCTACAGGTACGATACTAGAAATCCACTCAGCATACCTGCATGGCCTGATGAACCCAGCTTTCAACATTTTCTCGATCTCTTTCTTGACTTCCTCTAAAATTTCGGCCTTCATCTGTCGTGCTCGCTGCTGGAATGGCCGAAACCCTTTTTTAAGCGGGAGCCGATGCTCAATGATGCTCCTGTCTAACCCGGGCATCTCCGTATAGTCCCAGGCAAAGCAATCTGGATATTCTTTCAACAAAGCTATCATCGGACCCCGCAGATTCGGATCTAACTTTTTGCTGATAAATGTCGGTCGTGGCTTATCCCCAGGACCGATGTCAATCTCCTCTAGCTCATCAGCGGATGTAAACCCATACCCCAGCTTTCCGTCACCTGCTAAATCGATGCTGAACACCGGCCAAAAGTTTGGTGAGGATAACAAAGATAATTTGGGCCGATTGCCGGAATCGGCCCCCTTTTTGATTGCATTACTCAAGGAAGGTTTACAACTCATTTGTGCTCTACAATGGTAGGGAATCTCCCTACTACGACCACATGACATGCTTGTCGTAAGATCACTGCTTTTTATTTTTTGTGGCCGATCGCAGGGATCGGCCTTACCACGCACAATCGTGGGCTTTACTACTCTGTCAGGCCAGTGGATAAGACCAGCCTCACCCCGTTTTTTGTAGCTTCAATGCGCTCACAGCCGTCTAGACTGACTCCAGAGATCGGCTCTTGGTCTTCTGCGTCCCAAATGTTCATGCCAGCTAATGAGATCTCGATCGAATCATCTGCATGAATGACCTCCACTTCATCTCCATCCCACTGTATCAGGCATTGGTGCATCGTGGATGGAATGCAGCAGTTAGCGTGAATCCAATCCCTTCCCAGCAAGACGGCGTAGGTGCTTTTACTGTCAACAATGAAGAACGACGTAGGGATGGTTTTTCTACCCACGGTCAGATCCACGTTCAGAACGCCTTGCGTTTCTGAAGCTTGGCCGTTGAAGTCGCTTAACGTGACGTTGGTTTTGATCAGATCTGCAGTGGAGTGTCCCAAACGCCGCAGCATGGAGTATGGCATTATATTAACTGCCGCTCCGGTGTCAACCAACATCTTGCGGACAGGCTGCCCATTGATATAACCTCTCAGGTACAGGGCTTTCAGATGTTTGTAGCTCTTCTCCTGTGGCTTTTCAAAGATGACCGGCCGTGGGCCGCAGTCAAACTGTGCCACTGGTAGTTCTTCGGTTCCTGGAGCGCAAAACTCTGACGGAAGTATGAACACCATGTTTGTGTCAGCCGATGTCTTCGCATCGGCTTTTACTGGTTTGGGGCGCCACTCTTTCCTTTTTGGACGGGCCTCCGTCTCCAAGGTTTGCTGAATTTTCACGGCCAGATCAGGCCGGGCTTTCCTTAAAGTGTGGAGGTACTGCGCTTCGGCTTCCTCCAAGCTACGTAGCCGCTGAACTCTACGCTTTTGGGAGTGTCTGAGTCCATCGGGACACCACCTTGGCCGGTGATATCTATCTTCTTCTTCATCCTCTGACTCCTCGAGATCTTTTGCTCGAGATGACTCCCCTTGTCCGTTCTGAGGCCGGAGAGGCCCTAGACGCTTGAACACTGAAACTGGACCTGTGTCATCCTTCTGCTGTCCACATTCCGGGCAGTTGTCGACTGTAGGCAATCGGCTCATTCCCGCATCCCAACAGTACTTGAAGAAAGGACAATCCCAATGTTTATCCACGCCTTCCTTTTCCTTTGACCTTCCCCTAGCGCGGTGCTCATATCTTTCATCATATCTATCATGCCGACGGTATCTCCCATCGTATGCGTTGGTCTGACGATCTCCTTCATCATCACTGTCGTACTGCCGACGTCGGTCATACTGACGCTCATACTTGTTAAGGAGATGCGTGGAGTGTGGCTTCTGATATCGCACGCTTTTCACTTGTTCCTCGGTTATATACCGCCTATCATCATAACGGGGCCGGTCGCGTGGACCGGCCTCTTCCTTTCCTTTGCCCCGGGAGTGGCCGCTTTCCTCCTTATACTTGGCATGGTGGTACACAGGCCCTGCCATGTTAATATCGAACGAGAAATCTAGCTGACGCCTCGTGGAGTGGCTGTGCTCTACCATGTTGATGCCAGGAAACGGGTTTGTGTCTACTTTCATGGCGAACTGCCCAAGGATCAGACGGCCCTGTTCTATCGCCGTTTGGATCTGCCGACGTAGCTCCTTGCAATCATTGGTGGTGTGGGTGAACGAGTGATGCCACTTGCAGTATGATCTCCCGTTCATCTCTTGCGCCGTAGGGATTTTATGGCCTTCGGGTAACTTCAGCTGCTTTTCCTTCAGCAGTAAATCGAATATCTGCTCAGCTTTGCCTACATCGAAGTCGAACCCTTTTGCAGGCCCTTGCTGTTTCACCCATTTGCAGGACACAGGATCTGCTCCCCGAGCCCATTCAGCCACGGCTATCTCCTGGTCTTCTGCAAGATCCTCTTCTTCTGTATCGACCAGGCCTATCGGACGTTTGAACTTGTCTTGGTACAACTCAGGGTGGCGCTGCTCATACATTGTCAGTTTCTGGACCATGTGCGCCAGTGAATTGTATTCTACTTGGAAAGCCAGATCCTTGATCGGGGCTGAGAGACCCAACACGGCCAGCTCGACTGCTTCTTTCTCAGTTAAACGAGCCGAATAACATCGGTTCTTGACAGTCCTGAAACGCTGAATATACTCAGCTACCGTTTCTCCCCGCTTCTGCCGCACCTGTGCCAGATCGGCAATGCCAGCCTCGGTAGCTTCTGAATGATACTGAATATGGAACTGTTCTTCCAGCTGCTTCCAGGTCCGGATCGAATCTGGTGGCAACGAGGTGTACCACCCAAAAGCTGGTCCCGTCAGAGATTGCGCAAAGAACCTTACGCGTAACTGATCCGATGCTGAAATCATGCCTAACTGTGCCAAATATCGGCTCACGTGCTCGATCGAGCTAGACCCTTCTGAACCATTAAATTTTGAGAACTCAGGGAGCCGATACTTGGGTGGAAGCGGAATCAGATCATACTCGTTGGGGTACGGCTTGGAATAGCCGATTGTTCTCCTCTTCGGCACGAAGCCGAACTGGTCTCTCAAGATGGTACTGATTTGCTCCACCGTTTGAGCTGTAGGGGCTAAATTCTCATGACTCGTTCCGGTGGCATACTTAGCTAGCCACGCCTGTTTATCAGCGTCCATCCCGGACATCCCTGCTCCCGAAATCCCTACTCCAGAAACACCTGCCCCAGAAATCCCTGCGGTTGCAATCTGGTTCGTGCGCGTCAGGCTGTTGCAGTCCGGCACGTATGTGCACACATATCCATGTGGGATTTCTTTAGGTGGCTCAGACAGGAACTGGTAATCGCCAGGATCACCTCCAATCTTGTAGACGACGTACGCCGGTGACCCCGGTGGCTCCGGAGCTGCAAGCGTGAATGGTAGCTGTGGCCTGGTCTGGAGCGGTCTCTCTCCCTGGTGAGTCCCTAGGGTAGGCCCCGACGGAGAGTACTGATGTTTCATGATCTCCTGAACCACGTGAACCGCGACGCGCTCGAAAGCGTTCACCAGGCTCTCAGAATGGCGGTGAAGAGAATGAGCCACCATGTAATTGACTTCCTGTCGCAGAGCTCTGGTGCGATCCTCTGAAGGAACAGACAGATCCACCTCATCGAGAGCGCCTTCGGGTGAGAACCCTTTCCACCTGATGCCATGCTTACGGGTCCTTTCAAAAGAGCCGATGAGATCGGCTTCGAAGAGAGCTTTGATATCATCATACCTCTTCTTGTGCTCAACAGACAGATCGTCGTACGTGATTGGTCTGTCCCCCATCACAGCGTCAGAGGTTGATGCAGATGCTGTTGAGTGTCCCACCGGGCGTGCCAGAATGTGTTGCCTGTCAAAACCCACCGGCGAGCAGCGACGAGCAACACGAAGAGCCGGGAGGCTCCCAGAGCTGCTGGTGGGCCCTGGTCCCTCGGTCAACGGCCCGCAAAACTCCGGCACACGTCCTGGCTGATGCAAGGGCGTGCCACCTGACCTATACCTGATCAGGAAGGTGATGGATTGCTTCGATTGGTTTCCTGCATGGCAGACATGTAAACATTAAATACGAGCCTCGATCGGCTCTCAGGTTTCCCTGTGAATCGGCTCAGGTAGCCGATTGTCCCATGGATCTGCATTGGATCTACGATAACATGGGGTTTTGCTTTATCAATACAAGTCAAATCGATCTACGACAGTTTAACGCTTTCACCACATAATTGGAACATCCCACACGTAATTGAGCCTGGTAGATACGAAAGATAACAGAAACTAACCCTAGAGGAGGCCAAAAAACCAACGTAGAGTCAATTCCTGGAACAACTCCTCTCGAATTAGCAAACCATATCCTTACGTACTACTGGACCGTTCAACCCGTTTGTGAGGCCTGACCATGCGGATATTAAACTAATCCTTGGAGAACAAAGAACAACTATGACAGATTGAATCGACTGAATAAAGATCAAGCAAGATGCTGCCCTTACACCAAAAAAAGGTGCAAAGGCAGCGAGATCTCTAGGGGCAACATGACTAAGCAAACAGAAACAAAAAGCACTGATGCTAGCCCAAACAGATCTATGATAACAGTATTACTCGCCATCAACAAGGCTTCAGTACGAGCAACACCAAATAACACATAAGCAGATGCTGCCTAGATCGCGAGATGCGATCTAGGCAGCACGACGCTTACCTGAAAGAAACCCTCGAAACAAGGGGCGGCGATGCGCCGAGATTGTATTTGTTGCGAACGTGGTCGTCCTCCTTTCACAATAACCCTAGGTACATATTTATAGTCCGGAGACTTTCTATCTTTGGAATAAACCTAACAACTCTATCTCTTGCTTAAACCGAAACGAACTCTATCATAATATACAGATACACGGGCAATTAGCCCAAATCCACGCGCAAGGCCGATCCAGCCTCCAAGCCCATCTTGATTACGGCCCATCTCCTCATTTGGCCAAAATGTGGCGATAACACTAACTTTGAAAACAACTACAAGTACATGTAACTGAATTTGTAACAAGGGATCCCTTGTAACAACTTCTAGCGCCTGAAGAGCAATGATAAGAATCCGATCGCAATTATACAACAAAAAAAACAACCAGCCATCAGATTAGCTTGCTTCTTCAACTCGATCAGCTGCCTTAACTGCTTGTTCATTTTCTTCAGTTCTCCCTTCACTTCCACCAGTTCTGCATTGGGAGCATTAGGCATAATCGGAATGGCTACTCTCTCCGCCGCATTCTCTACAGCAAGTCCCCCCTCCCAAATTGCGCTCCTCAATAGCGCCAATTGATTCCTGCAATTTAAGCCTCTGAACGTACACATCGATCCACTCGAAATACCTGCATTTCTTCAGGATATGAAAACAACAATGTGAACCCTAAATCCCAAATTTGAGGGAATAACAAGAAAATCGAGAGAAAATAGAGTAATTGGAGCGAGATCTAACCTTATCCCCCTCTCTATATGGCAAGCTCTCGCATGCAAGAAACTCACATCCACGGTTGCCGTTGTCATCCGTCTTACAGATCGACCGCTTCAGAGGCTCCTGGCGTGGGCAGTCAGGGCATCTTGTCAAAGGCACGGGTCCATACTGTGGCCATGAAGAACAGGAGGTCGAAGAGAAACTAGACATCACCCGCCTGCCGGAGAAGGGCTGCCGCTGGCAGAGAAGAAGAACAATGGGGCGCGGGGAAAGAAAGGGGAAGCAATGGCACGGGCACGGGCGCGGGGCTGGCTCAGGCTCCCATTTTTCAACGGGCACCTGGGTAAGCTGTGGGTCTGGCGCGCTAACGTGGACAAGTTGTGGGTCCCATGATGATCTGGATAAGTGGAGGCGTGTCCACTGCGGGGCACCAACAGTGGCCCCACTTGCCAGCACCAACCAACGGTCAACTAAATGGGATGCCTCCCGTCCGAGCTCCTTGTGAGGGTTTCAGACAAGGGCTTGGGCAAAACTGAGGAAAAACTAAGCGGCTGGGGAAAACAGAGCACAACTAAGGACCCGAGGGCACGAAAATAGAAATCCCTATATAATATGGCCATAATCATGTTGGGCAGCTCATATGGCATCTAAACATCATAGCACAAGAGAGAAATAAAATAAGCTACTACCACAAACCCATAGTCCAGCGGTGGACTACTCCCTCTTCATCATGATGGCGGTGTTGGTGATGTTGTAGAGGTTGGAGAAGCGACCGGGGGAGACTCCGGCAACGTTTCCTCCTCCAATCTTTGCTGGAATAGCCTATGTTTTATGGTTTCATGTTTCTCCGCTGCCTCCTCGCGAGAATGCTTTGGGGGTCTTTATATAGGCGTTTTTAGGTCAAGCTGATCAATCTTGTGCAAAGACGGATGGCATCAGAGGCTCGAGGGCCAAACAAGGTCAGGTGGCGCGGCCTGGCCTGGTGGCCGCGCCACATGGTCTCTTTTGGACCTCGTGCCTCCCCCCGTTGACTTTTTGTTCTCTAGGTGCTTCTCATGATAAAATATTAACGCCTGAAAAATCCTAGATCAATTTGAGTTCCGGAAGGTCCCTGAAATGTCAAAATATGCAAAACAGGGTTTTCTATTCTGTAGAGTTATAACCAAAAATAAGGGGGATCGATGGAAAATCCCCATAAATCAATACAAAATATGATTATAACATCTCATAATATCTAAATTTTGTTGGAATATGCATCAATAAACTATAAAATTCATGCATGAATTTTGCATGCATCAACATCCCGTAGGAAACTCATGCTTACAAGCACCCTATTTTGCATAACCCGTTTTTGCGTGTCAAAAATATATGAGATAAGTTAAAGATATAGATTATGTGTATCTTGTGTATATGAAAATTTTCATCTAAAAATATAAAAATTTCTGGCACGTACAAAAAAAAAGTGATGTGTGAATAGCACATGATAGTATTCACTTATTGAAAGCATATTTCCCGGTCCTTTATTGTTTTGTCTTTTAGACAACAACATTATAAATTTAATCATATGCTGAGTTGAGTGTTGTAGATGAATTATTGTTTATTACATTGCAACATCAACACCAAAAGATAAAAGTGAGAAGAGCAAAAGAATTCCTGCACCCAGATATTTGGCTGGATATTATGTATCCAGGCTGAATTATATGCATACGCGAAGAAACGACTAAGGACCTAATTGAGCAAGGATGTGCAAGTGCCAGTATAGGGGCGGATTATTTGGCCGGGTATTTTGTATTTGGGCCAAATTATCCTCCCGCAGCAAAACCGGCTAAGGACTGGCCGAGCCAAAAGATGTGCGAGCTCAAGATGGGGGGTATTTGGCTGGAGATTTTGTCTATGGGCCAGATTATCCGCACCCCTGGAAATTTTGCTAAGGACCATAGCGTGCGAGCTCCGAATAGGGGGTAGATTATTGGGGCGGATATTTGGCCTTCGGGCTAGATTATTCGGGGGCGAATTATCCATCCCTACTTAGACCAGAATATTCCCCCCCCTAGAGCAACAACTGTTGGGGTTCGGTGCAAATAACAAAAATTAATTCCCTACGGAACCCCGAATTTCCCAGATCTATCTATCTAGTAGTGTTGTAATGATTAATTGGAGATCAGAGACGTACCCTCCTAGACCGATCACGGGGATTATGCCCCCTGATAGGCGTTGATGATGAAGCCGACACAACCGACCTCAAGGTCATGAAGAACTCGTCGTCACAACGCCATGGAGCCTCGGTGCATTGGCGCCACGATGCCAGTGCGATAGCACCGGTGCAATGACATAATGGCGCACATGGAGTACGTTGTAGTACTCCCACACATATGGCAAACCATGACTCCTTCCGGATCCAGTCCACCAGTGCAGCTTAAGAAGAAGTATTTGGACTGGAAAATCCAGCAGCCTAACGGTGTTCGGTATGAGAGAATCCTCTAACTCGTTGGCATGACTCCAAACAAGGAAGCTGAGCTAGAGGGAAAGAGGAAGAGAGGTGGCGCATAGGAGAGAGGAGAGGAGAGCTCTTCTAGAAACTCCCTCAATCCACTTGTGTCAAACTCTCCTCTATGGGGGGTTTATATAGGCGGATGGGGGGAAACCTTACCCCCCACCAAGGAACCCCTAGGGCCGGCGGCTAGGGTGGGAGGGAGCAGCCTTGGGCGTGCTCACCTACTCTCCCAAACCCTAGGATTGGCCGGTTGGGCCCTTGGCCCTTTGGCCCATGCGCATGGACCCCTTAGGGTCCATCTAGGAGGCCTGGCCGGCCCCCTAATGGGCTCTCCTTCCAGGGAGGGCCGAAATAGGTGGGCTACCTATATTTATGAATTAAATAATTTATTAATATTAATTCATTAATTAATATCAATTACTTCTTTATTTAATTCCTCGTTGCTCCGAAACTCCTTCCGGAACCCCCCGAACGACTTTCGGATCATCGCGGAACTTTTCCGGTATCCTCCTGTCAACTCCTTGAAAATTCCAGAAACATCTTAATGTCATCGTACCCTTAATTGAGTTACCCTATGGTTGGGAATATTCCAGACATTACCGAGAATCCTCTTTGGTAAATGATCAGCAATCGGATCTGGACATCCGTGATGATCCCTTTGCATTCCCACGAAGGAACTTTGTTGTTACCGCAAATGTTAATGTCTTATTCCTTTTACTTCTGCGATACTTGCAATATCCGAGGTTTGATCATCGATATCTCCATACCTAGTTCAACCTCATTACTGACATTGCTATTCAACTCGTTCCTGTGATATTCCATCCCTGTGACCTAGTCACATGTTGCAACATTGGATGAATCTTACCGAGTCGGCCCAGAGTATCTTCCATCACGCAGATGAGAAAATCTTGCTCTTGGTTTACACTCCCCAACGTACTCCTTTGGAACCCAAGAGACACCTTTTCAGTCAACCAGTTACGTGAAGACGGTTGATGCAATTAAAGCCTCCTCCGGAAGTAGCGATTATTGTAGTGACCTCATGGTCTAAGGATTAGGTCACAACATTTCTTATTATTATAACATGAACATTGTGACACGATCGTGTTACATAATAATGTTGGGTATGTCCTGCATGGCATTTACACAATGGCATGAACCTCATTGTCAATTGACGCATTTGTCACATGATCCAGAGACTGATCATCAGTTGACCAATGAGCTAGTATAGAGGTTCTACTAGGGACTCTGGTTGTTTAATACCACACATGTATCAGTGTCTCTGGACCAACATAGTTATTGCATAGTATTACGAACTCTTCAGAATATGCAAATAAACCCTTTATTATTTTCCTCTAGGGCATAATTCCTTCAGTCTCCCACTTGCACTAGCGTACAAATAATCCAGCTGCATTATATTCGATCATGATATCATATCATCCATATATGTTCTTGATCATGCTTACTCGTGAGAGAGTGTTCTCAATGATCTGTACAACTCAGACCTTTTATGTCCTTTGCAACTTGTCAACCAGTTTGACATTATTCCATCATTTAATGATGTCGTTAAAGTGTATTTTTTTGGCAGAAGAGTGAGACTTTGTATTCTAGTGATGGTCATTCGAAGATGGACTTTCTTTGTCACCATACACACCAGAAACACACTCAACTAGAAGACAAACTTTCTAGGCCATAACATTATACTCGCCACTTTCAAAAAAGGCCTCTAACTTTTCAATTTATGTAGATTCAATCTGAAGTGCAACTTCAATATCTAACCACGCTTCCATTTATCTAGCGTTTAATTCTGCAAATTTCCAAACAAGATAAACTTGCTCAAGCAGCCAAGCCTACTTTCTTTTAGAAATATGTCCTTAGTTCTACCTAGAACCTTAAGGATGAACTTTTGTTCAACGATTCTCCAGTCATTCCATAACCTGTTCTTCAAACTTATCCTTTGTTCAATGATTCTCAAATCATTCCAGAACCTGTTCTTCTATCCAAGAACTCGGGTCACATTATGTCATATACATAATATGGTTTAGATGACATTCACAAAGTGGCACATCTATCAACCACTATTATTGTATTGAGTCCTAACTCAATGTTTCCCTTAGCCACTTAGTCATCCAAGAGCTTCCTCACTGACTTTGTTCCATTCTGTACTTTCAGAATTTCATCTAAGAAACATTCAGACTTAATGTTTTATTTAACATATCAATCAATCTCTATAGATATCAATGTTTTTCTATTTATCTATTAATACCATTTAGTATTTCTTTATACCAACTAGTCCATTCATAATAGGGATTTCTATTTTCGTACCCTTGGGTCCTTAGTTGTGCTCAGTTTTCCCCAGCCGCTTAACTTTTCCTCAGTTTTCCCCTTCCTCTAGTTTGAAACCCCTCGCAGATGCTCGGACGGGTGGGTTGCCGTCTGGTCAGAGGCCTTGACCATTACCGGTGACGGCTAGGGGGCCGCGGTGGTTGTGAATTGACCGTTGCTTTTGAATGATGCTGACGGGTAGGGTCAGGAGACACGTCGGAGCAGCCATCCATCTATCGCTGATGTGTGGGCCATTTTATTTCCTAATTATATACGCGGTGCTGCCAATGACAAATGGGGCCGCTCTATAGGGCTGCCGCAGCCAATGACCAGTGGGGTCGTGTATTTTTCAGGAAAAGACATATATTGCCGCTCTGTGGGGCTGCCGCAGCCAATGATCAGTGGGGTGGTCTATTTATTTCGAGAAAATCATATATTGCCGCTATGTGGGGCCTCCGCAGCCAATGACCGCTGGGGTCATCTATTTATTTAGAGAAAATCATATAGAGCCGCTCTGTCGGGCCACCTCAGCCAATGACCGCTGGGGTCGCCCTTAGTGAAAAGGCATATATCCCTGCTTTTAGTTAGAGAGAAGCAACAAGTTCGCTAATTAATTTTTCTTAAGCTAGACCCAGCAGGTGACTATTTTCATAGCTTAATCTAAAGTGAATCTTATGCTAAACATGGCTGGAACCTAGTGTTGTGTATCTCATTAGTCATCGGAGAACCGCTGGCAGCTCGTTCCCCACCCTCGGACGGAGCAGCCATCGCCGGCGCCTCGTCGCGCCACCGGCTCTATCCCCCGGCGGCATCGGACGGACTACGGCACTGCACGTCAACCATGGCTCCAGCACTTGTTTCGTCCGCACGCATTGTACCCACCGCAGAAAAGTCCGCCGCAAGCAGATCCGCCGCCCACAACGACCGGGATTTGTTCCGCGCACCAATTGGTAGTATAGCTTGGTAAGACCACCGCTTCTGCCTTCCCCGCCCCCTAATTGATTCGGTTTTATTGGAGTTTGCAGGTGCGAAATAGTCCTCAATGTCTGGTCATAGCGGGTACACCAGCGAGGGTGGGGATTCGATCATGTCGTGGCCACGTTCTACTTCTCCTACCTAGTCGGAAGTGCAGGTATCTAGCTTCTGCTCTCTGTATTACCGTTGAATTTGAAGTGCCGCCATGGCCTATTGGAGTGATTTTAGTTGTTCTATTTTCCATTATTATTACAGTTTGCTAGGCAAGCCGATGATCCATGGTACATTGCATACCAAGATGAATCAACCCAGTGGTGTAGCCAGAGGATGGATTTGGAGGAGAAGGTGGCCAATTTAGGTGATGAATTGGCCCATAAAAACCTGATGATATTCGAGCTGAAGCGTAGTGTGAAGGAAGAAAAGAAGAATTCAGAGCTTATTCGCAAGGAGAAGTTGATACTTGAGACAAATCTTGCCGTATTTGATCAAGTGGTAGAAAATCTAGAACATGAACTTCAAGTGATGGGAGAGGAGAAAAGTAGATTCATCTGGGCGGTTTTATTAGGTGTCATCCCTGTCCTAGCAGTTATGTGGTTGTGGTAGATGATTTAGATAGTATAGAATTGTTATTCAGTAGATGGCTCTAACCACTGTATTTTGGTGTGGCTCTAACCACTGTATTTTGGCGTACAATTTCCTAGTTGTGCTAAGTAATGCGCGCGATAATTTTAGCATGCATGAACATCTTATAAAAGTGAAGGGATCCCAAAAGTGAAAGCATGTACCAGCCTCTCGGATCAAATACATATCAATCTTCCCAATCAAGTTGGGATAGAATTCAAATCATACATACGGATGTACATGGACACATCGAGAAAGTGGAGAAGCTTTTTTTGAGACGGAGGTAGTAGTTTGAACAATTTTATCCCAATTTGAAATTGAAAAATACAAATTTATCATAATTTATCCCAATTTGCGGCGTCGAACACGACCGCGCAGCGATGGGCTAGAAGGGCCGGGACGACGGGCGGCTGAGGGGTGGTCATCTGTGCCATCCGCAAACTCGAACATGGAGGAGGGCTGGATCTGCGGCTTCGCAACCACTCTTGGCACCGCCGCCGTCTTGGTGTACTTCATCATCGACGGATCTGAGGAGGGCTGGATCGGCGGCTTCGCAGCGCGGTTGTAGACGATGGCTTCAATCATCTTGGCATCGATTCGCACTCTCGGCACCGCCGCAGTCTTGGTGTCCTTCATCAACAATGGATCTGAGGAGGGCAACGGAAGTGAGACATCGGCAGGCTCTGACATTGAAGGATGGATCTACGCCGTCGCAGCGATGTTGTAGGCGATGGCTTCAATGATCTTGGCATCGATGACCACTATCGGCACGGCCGCCGTCTTGGTGTTCTTCATCATCAACAGATCTGAGAAGAGAAACGAAAATGAGACAGAGAGAGACATTTCAACTATTTTTGAGGGTTAGATCCTCACTGGCACTCTTAGATCCACGACACCGCACGGTTAGATCCGCGCCGCCGCATGCACGGTTAGATCCGCGCCGCCGCACACACGGTTAGATCCGCGCCACCGCACGCACAGTTACATCTGCGCGGCCGCACGCACGCTGCAGTTCCGCGCGGCCGCACGCACGGTTAGATCTGTGCTGCCGCACGCACGGTTAGATCCGCGTCGCCGCATGCACGCTGCAGTTCCGCGCTGCCGTGACCGCCAGAGTAAGAGAGGAAATAGGAGAGAGGAAGATGCGACTAGAATATGCGAGTGCCAGGGTTGGTAGGTATGTGCTCTGCTCTTCTCTTCGTATGCGTCCATCGAGGTAGAGAGAGATATACAGGCCGTCTGATCATAAATGATCCAATGGTGCAAGCGTACGTTGAGCTATCAACCAACCAAGATCCGTGTGACATTGATGGCTTGTTGATGAAGGAGATTATTCTTCTTCGTCCCCCAACAGCAATCCTTGTGCGTGGTGAAGGACCAGCCCGTTGGGAACCCCAAGAGGAAGGTGTGATGAGTATAGCAGCTGGTTTTCCCTCAGTTAAGAAACCAAGGTTTAATATCGGTCAGGAGAGGAGAGACAATGACGACTGAAGGTGATGCTTGCTAGTTTGCGACAGCAGCAGACAATTTATATATGGCGCCTCGTCCAAGCTTTGCTTGCTAGCTGCAACGTGGAACCTGCACACACACAAACAAGTACTTTGCTCCCAACTTACGATGAGGTTGTCAATCTCACCGGTTTGCTTGAAACAAAGGTTATGAGTGTATCGAGTGGAAAACAGTAAAAGTATGCGAATAAAATAAACAGTACGAGAAAGTAAACAGGTGATAGCAATATGATGGAAATAGGACCGGGGTCCACAGTTCACTAGTGGTGTCTCTCCATAGATAAAATAACACATGCTGGGTAAACAAATTACAGTTGGGCAATTGATAGAATAAAGATAACGTGATATGTCAAGAAGATCACTATGAGATTTACTCTGGGCATTACAACAAAATACATAGACCGCCATCCAACTGCATCTATGACTAATAATCCACCCCCGGGGATATCAATCCGAACACCCTAGAAGTATTAAGTTGCGAACAACAGATAATTGCATTAAGCAAAGTGTGTAATGTAAACAAAGCATATGCCCTTGAGCATATGAATGTTGTTTTCTCCCTAGTAGCAACAGCACATCTACCACCTTAGAGGTTTCTGTCACTCCCCCAGGTGAAATAGAGACATGAACCCACTATCGAGCATAAATACCCCCTCTTGGAGTCACTAGCAACTACTCGTCCAAGATAGCCACTAACGACGGAGAGCATGCAAGATCATAAACAACATAGAGATAACAAAAGATATAATTCAGTACAGCAACTTAATCATAAACACCAATATTCATCGGATCCCAACAAACCAAACATGTAGAATTACATAACGGTGATCCCAATCATGTAGGGCAGCTCATGAGATCTAAACATGAAGCACATGGTAGAGAAGACAACCATCTAGCTACTGCTATGGACCCATAGTCCAAGGTAGACTACTCACTCATCGCTCCGGAGGCAAGCATGGCAATGAAGAAGACCTCCGGTGGCGATTCCCCTCTCCGGCAGGGTGCCGGGAAGAGCTTCTGGACCCTCCCGATCTTCGGGTCGACGGCGGCGGCGGATCGCGATGTGTTCTGGAAAACTGATCGGGTACGTAGGTTTTTTCCGTCGGGGAGTCTTTATAGGTGAAGGGGCGATGTCAGAGGTGGGGCCAGGTGGCCTCACACCACGGTGGCGCGGGCCAGGGGCTGGCCGCGCCACCTGTGCGTGTGGGCCCCTGGTGGCCCACCTCCTACTCCTCTTCGGATCTCTGGAAGCTTCCGGGTAAAATAAGACTTCAGGAACTTGTTTCGTCCAATTGCGAGAATATTTCCTGTGTATCACTTCTGAAACACAAAAACAGCAGAAAACAGGAAACTGGCACTGTGGCAACTTGTTAATAGGTTAGTTCCGGAAAATGCATAAAAGTGCCACTAAGTGTAACGAAACAATAGGCAAATGGTGTAAAAACAAGCATGGAGCATCAAAAATTATAGATACGTTTGAGACGTATCAAGCATCCCCAAGCTTAACTCCTGCTCATCCTCGAGTAGGTAAGTGATAACAAAAGAATAATTTTTGAGGTGACATGCACCTACACAATCTTGATCATATATGTAAGCATTTGTGAGCTGGGATCATAAGAACTTAAAACATGGGCATGAAGATATAATCGTGACAATAAGAACTTAGCAACCATGTTGTAAACATGCAAATGAACACAAACAAAAGATCATGAAAATGAAACAATGAAAGTCAAACGTGTGTTCAAATCATAAGGAAAAACATACAAAAGGTTTTCAGCTTGTCCTTCAAAGAGAGCAAAACATAAATGCATAGGACACCTTCAAGTTTAAGAGGGCGACTAGATACAAATAATTTAAGAACAAGTGAAACCAACAATATGAATCAATCAATGAACTTTGGGACAATGCATATCACACTAAGAATGACAACTATGCTCTCTTAATGGTGCATAAAGAAAGAAGGTGGTGACTCAACATAAAAGTAAAAGAAAGGCCCTTCGCAGAGGGAAGCATCGATTAAACATGTGCTAGAGCTTTTCATTTGTAAAACAGAGAGATAAAAATTGGTTTTGAGAGGTGGTTGTCTTTGTCAACGACTGGCAATGGGGTTCTTACTATCTTCCATACAAAAATGAAGCAAGTTTTTGAGAGAGAGATTGGCACTTTTGTGCTCTTTTATAAAGCTTGGCACTCCTCCCCACCTTTTTTTTCCTTTCATAAACCATGGCTAACCGATTCCATCGGGTGCCCACCAACATTCACTTTCCATGGAGGAGTGCCTTTTTTTATTTTATTTTTCTCTTTTCTTTTCTTTTTGGAATAAGCAATATGGAAGATAGCAAATCCGACCACTACGTCCCCATGAGCTGAAAACAGTGTCACAAAACGAGAAGTGTTTTGAAGGTTTTTGAAAGGTAGCACATGAAAATTTACTTTGGAATGGCTTACAAATACCATGCATAGGAGTTTATAGTGGACACAATGGAAAACTTTGGCTTTTAGGAGTTGGATGCACGAGTAGAGCTCATACTCAGTACAAGGTAAGGGCTAGCAAAAGACTGGGAGCGACCAACTAAGAGAGCAGTAATGGCCATAATCATGCAAAGCGACAAAGCGACATTAAAAGAAGCATATGATGGCATCAAAAGTCAAAAACTAAATGATCATGAAGGCTATTGGCGACTTTGTAAGAGTCTAACATGTGTGAGCATGCGCCAAGTCAACCCAAATAAAGCATCAAGGAGAAAACCAAAATAATGCTTCCATACAATAAAAACAACGCATGATTTTTTTTCAAAGGCTCATTAAGCAATCTCAGTTATTTGAGACAAGTCATGCTACAGCAAAACCACTAAGCATACTATCAAAAAGACATCAAGCATGACATGAAAAATCCTAAGCCGCAGTCTACACAAGCTCCTTCTTGTACCACTATTTTGCACAAAGCTTTTTCTCTTTTCCAACACCATTTTAAACTTTTATAAACACCTCTTTTGATGAAAACCAATAAAGATTAGAGGCAAAAATACACCTTGATGAAAAGATATGACAAGATCTGAACGCAAATCAAGGTGAAAACGAAAACCAAAAGCAGTAGCAGAAAAAGAAGAACACTCGGTTAAACGATAAGAGTGAAAACTAGAGTGTTCTTGGCAATGAAAAACGGAGTTCATCTCCTCCAAAAAGAACATGATGTGATCCAAGCATTTATTGTAGCAAACTGAACTAAACTAATACTGAAAACTAAAACAACTGACGCTCTAAGAAAAACACATAGTGCATGAAGCAATAAAAATATAGTGTCTTGAAAGGTGACCTAATTTTTGCCGATGAAGAAGGGGTGCCTCGGGGGCATCCCCAAGCTTTGACGCTTGTACTTCTTGGATATTTCTTGGGGTGATGCATGGGAATCCCCAAGCTTGAGCTTTTGTCCATTCTTCATCTCATCTCATCATTCTCCAATCCCTACACTTGAAAACTTCCTTCATACAAAACTAAACACAATTCTATTAGCAACATTAGTGTAAGCATAACATTGAATCAACCCTTTTTGCTTCAGGTTTCAACCTAAAAACCACCACATATATAGCAAATACTACTGTAGCAACTTCCCCAAAAGTTCCGTGATCAAAAGAACTCAAAAGAAAGCGATAAAGTGGCAAACACAAATATTGGCAGAAATCTGTCAAAACTGAACAGCTGACAAATGTCGAATTTTTGAGGGATTTTATGTTGCTCAAATCAAAAAGTGTTCAACTAAGAAAAGTTTGTATATAACCTGGGGCATATGCACAAGAAATCGCAGGTCCAAAAGATATACAGAGAATTTATACGAATTTTTATGGTGCAGCACCGAAAACAGTTTCAGGACAGCAACATCCCCAAATCTTTACCTCACTCGAATTAGAGGCTTCTCTTGGCACAAAAACAAAATAAACAAGATAAGGAGCAGTCATTACAGTAGTAATAACTTCCAAGACTCAAATAAAAGAAAAAGTACTGAAAGTAAAAACATTGGGTTATCTCCCAAGAGTGCTTTTCTTTAACGCCTTTGAGCTAGGCGCAGAAATTTGCAAAGATGCTCATGTGGGCGCGCTTGAGGCAAAGGCGCCATATAGGAATTTAAAGCAATAGAGAGCATCAAAAAGCAAGTATGGAACACATTTAAATCTAAACCACTTCCTATGAAAAATAGTCTTGTAAAGAGACAAGTCATGAAAGCGCAAAGCAAAAAGCATAGGAAGGCAAAACAAGTACAACTTCAAGAATTGCAACATAAAGAGGGGAAACTCAATATTGTTGAGATCCATCAAACCATGTTTCCCTCTCTCATAATAACTTTCAGTAGCATCATGAATAGAATTAACAATATAACTATCACATAAAGCATCCCTATCATGAGCCACATGCATAAAATGATTAATACTCCCCACATGAACAATAGTAGTAGGAGCAGAATCAATAGAATAATTATTCTCATCACCATAATCATCAAAGACAGGAGGCATATTATAATCATAACTATTTTTCTCCTCAAAAGTAGGTGAATTGAAAACATTATACTCATCATCATAAACTAGAGGCTTAGTATCATCACAAGATAGAGAACTACTATGTCGCAAAGCATATTCATCAAACATATCATCATAAGAAGGAACATGGATAGCACTAATGGTACAATAATTATTAACCTTAGAATTGGTACCAAAAAGATTTTCAATATCAAAAGTAGAGTGCTTTTCCCAATCATGATCACTAACATAAGTAATAGGCATAGGGACATCATCCCAATCAGAATTATCATAATCTATAGCAGGATCATAACGCTTAGGGGAAGATACCGTGTCCTCTCGCCTTTTACTCCTCTTCTTCTTCTTCATACTCTTCTTACTCTCTCCTTTAGGAGGGAGAGACTTGAAGGGCATCTTCTCCACATATTCTCTAGGAGGGAAAGGCATCTTCTCCACATAATCTGGTTTGCTGACAGGAACAACAGAAGAAACTTTGGAGGATTCCTCCTCTCTATTAATAAGATCGAAACATCTATTAGTCCTGTCATAGCTTGGCAAAATATCATGTTTTATAAGATCTTGTAAGTAAGTATTTGCGAGGCAATCTTTAGCACAATAGAGACGACAACCACGAAGGGTGCTATTAATATCAACATCTCTCATATCAACCAAAGAAATCTTTCTAGATATCTCTTCACAATTCAAAAACAAAGTAAGCTCATCATGCTGATTGAGAGTAATCTTATCATCACAATATAAATCTGCGGTACTCGTTCGATTAATTGGGCATTGAAAATTAAAGTGACCTTTTCATCGCAAAATTCATAAAGAAAAGGATAAA
This sequence comes from Dactylis glomerata, assembly GCA_007115705.1. NCBI lineage: Eukaryota > Viridiplantae > Streptophyta > Magnoliopsida > Poales > Poaceae > Dactylis > Dactylis glomerata. The sequence goes on along the minus strand of QXEO01000545.1, from coordinate 5,976,405 downwards.
GCTCACAAACCCTTTTAGCAAGCACATCTAGATCCTTGAGCCACATACTGGTTTCTTCATTTGTGTGGGTGATGCAATAATCTTCCTTGTTGTAACTCTGTTCACAAGGTCTATGTATTCCACAAAAATTAACATGCTTATAAGAAATAGTACTTTTAGAAGTTTGAGCATGTTTATTGCAATCATCAATAACAATATCACTTTCTATGCAAGTGTCCTTAAAAGGTTCATGATACACATCCCCATTTCCTTTAGGAACATTCATATGGGAAGCAAAGGCTTTAAAGCAATCAACCATAATTTGAGGATCAAGACCATATTTAGCACTAAGCTCTTGAAAATTAGCAGTTTTAGCAAAAGACTTAATGCAATCAAACTCGTAATTCATACCTGATCCTTTACCTTTGGCGCTATCCCAACCTTCAATATTGTTTTGAATTGTTTCAAGCAGATCCCACTTGGTGTCAACATCCTTGCTTGTGAAAGACCCATCAAAGCATGCATCTAGATAGTCCTTGTAATATCCTGAAAGCCTTGCATAAAAATTATTAATAACAATATTACGAGGAAGATCATGAATAGGACATTTATGCATTAGTAACTTCAATCTTCCCCACGCTTGGGCAATGCTTTCTCCCTCATGAGGCCAAAAATTATATATCTGATTACGATCTTTATGAATCTCACTTGGAGGATAGAATTTAGAATAAAAGAGAGGTACAATTTCCTCCCAGCCAACAGATGGACCATCTTTAAGCAGACGATACCGTTCCTCGGCTCTGCCTTTTAGTGATAAAGAAAATAGCTTCTTCTTAACTTGGTTCATCGAAATACCTGCACACTGGAACAACTCGCATAATTCATGTATAAAGAGCAAATGATCACCAGGATGGACAGTTCCATCACCTAAATAGCAGTTATTCTTAACACATTCAACAATCTTCGTAGGTATTTTAAAAGGATGAGGAGCACAAGCATCACTAGAAACATCACATATGGGAGATAAAATATTATCAGAACAAACCTTCTCCACTAAAGCTGGGGGACTAAAAATATCATACTTAACAAAACCAGCTTCCCCAAGCTTAGACTTTTCTATAGCATTAGCAATAACGGTGTTCAAAGCATTCATACTAACAACACTATTAGCATGCAAATTAAGCTCCAAAGGTTTTTCAATTTTCTCTTCAAACACTTCATATCTAAACTCAGGAAAAAGACTAAAGAACTCTTTGTTTTCCATTAAGCCTAACTAGTGAAAATAAAAACAAGAAACAAAAAGATGTAACTGCAGAATCTAAAGGAAATAACTCCGAGCACTCACACAGGAGGATGCGAGTACCTTTTACCTTACCTCCCCGGCAACGGCGCCAGAAAAACAGCTGATGGCTTGTTGATGAAGGAGATTATTCTTCTTCGTCCCCCAACAGCAATCCTTGTGCGTGGTGAATGACCAGCCCGTTGGGAACCCCAAGAGGAAGGTGTGATGAGTATAGCAGCTGGTTTTCCCTCAGTTAAGAAACCAAGGTTTAATATCGGTCAGGAGAGGAGAGACAATGACGACTGAAGGTGATGCTTGCTAGTTTGCGACAGCAGCGGACAATTTATATATGGCGCCTCGTCCAAGCTTTGCTTGCTAGCTGCAACATGGAACCTGCACACACACAAACAAGTACTTTGCTCCCAACTTACGATGAGGTTGTCAATCTCACCGGTTTGCTTGAAACAAAGGTTATGAGTGTATCGAGTGGAAAACAGTAAAAGTATGCGAATAAAATAAACAGTACGAGAAAGTAAACAGGTGATAGCAATATTATGGAAATAGGACCGGGGTCCACAGTTCACTAGTGGTGTCTCTCCATAGATAAAATAACACATGCTGGGTAAACAAATTACAGTTGGGCAATTGATAGAATAAAGATAACGTGATATGTCAAGAAGATCACTATGAGATTTACTCTGGGCATTACAACAAAATACATAGACCGCCATCCAACTGCATCTATGACTAATAATCCACCCCCGGGGATATCAATCCGAACACCCTAGAAGTATTAAGTTGCGAACAACAGATAATTGCATTAAGCAAAGTGTGTAATGTAAACAAAGCATATGCCCTTGAGCATATGAATGTTGTTTTCTCCCTAGTAGCAACAGCACATCTACCACCTTAGAGGTTTTTGTCACTCCCCCAGGTGAAATAGAGACATGAACCCACTATCGAGCATAAATACCCCCTCTTGGAGTCACTAGCAACTACTCGGCCAAGATAGCCACTAACAACAGAGATCATGCAAGATCATAAACAACATAGAGATAACAAAAGATATAATTCAGTACAACAACTTAATTATAAACACCAATATTCATCGGATCCCAACAAACCAAACATGTAGAATTACATAACGGTGATCTCAATCATGTAGGGCAGCTCATGAGATCTAAACATGAAGCACATGGTGGAGAAGACAACCATCCAGCTACTGCTATGGACCCATAGTCCAAGGTAGACTACTCACTCATCGCTCCGGAGGCAAGCATGGCGATGAAGAAGACGTCCGGTGGCGATTCCCCTCTCCGGCAGGGTGCCAGGAAGAGCTTCTGGACCCTCCCGATCTTCGGGTCGACGGCGGCGGCGGATCGCGATGTGTTCTGGAAAACTGATCGGGTACTTAGGTTTTTTCCGTCGGGGGGTCTTTATAGGCGAAGGGGCGATGTCAGAGGTGGGGCTAGGTGGCCTCACACCACGGTGGTGCGGGCCAGGGGCTGGCCGCGCCACCTGTGCGTGTGGGCCCCTGGTGGCCCACCTCCTACTCCTCTTCGGATCTCTGGAAGCTTCCGGGTAAAATAAGACTTCAGGAACTTGTTTCGTCCAATTCCGAGAATATTTCCCGTGTATCACTTCTGAAACACAAAAACAGCAGAAAATAGGAAACTGGCACTGTGGCAACTTGTTAATAGGTTAGTTCCGGAAAATGCATAAAAGTGCCACTAAGTGTAACGAAACAATAGACAAATGGTGTAAAAACAAGCATGGAGCATCAAAAATTATAGATACGTTTGAGACGTATCAGACATACATCTCGACCAATCAGAGATCAGCCAGTGAGTACAAGTGAGGAAAACTGAGTAGAACTAAGAGGAGGAAAAGTGAGGAAATGTTTATCGGAAGGGCAAAACTGAGTAGGACTGAGTAAAACAAGTGGACCCGAAGGGGGAAAACTGAGTAAAACTAAGTAAAACAGGGGCACCCAAATAATAAAGGGAGTAAGGGAAATTGAAGCTTTTGGCATAAAAATTATTAGATTGTGTTATTTGAACAATATAGTACATTTTGGCCGACGTGATATTGTTTGCAATTCAAAGATACACAAGTGTGACGAATTTGGACTCATTTGGACAAAGTTTGTAAGCATAGTGGGTATTTGGGAGGTGTGTTGAGTAGAAAGCCCTGCATCTTCATAGCTAGTAGCTCATGGACTAGGAAGTGGTTTTGGGAAAAACTTCATATCTCTATATTTCCTTTCCCATTATTATTTCTCTAAGTTGTAGGTAACATAACAAGACTCCATGGGAAGGTTCCACCATGTTTTGAATTATTTTGAATTAAACTAAACCCAAAACTATATTTTTTGAGTTTAGTCACTTAGAAAATGATAAATGTGGCTTAAGCGATGAACTTATTCGAGGTGCATGACCATAGAAAACTTGCAATAACACATACATTATTGTGATTATTCAACATACAAACTTGGGAACGTCACACTAGTTCGAATTCAATACAAAGGGATCCCCAATACAAATTATTCATACAAATTCAAATTAATTGTTCAAAATAAAATCTTTCTCTTGCTCCTGGTGTGACTCGCTGGGTCCACCACCTTACTCCGGGTAACCCTACTAGGGATATTACCGGTGTCTACCTTCCTTTTGCCCTCTTTCTTGTTCTTCTTCTTCTCTTCGGGTTGTGCCAAGACCGAGACAACCATATCATACAAAGCTTGTGATCTTTCTTCTAATGCATTTTCTTCCCTTGCTTCTACAGTCTGCTCTTGATCCATCGGTTTACCCAGCTCTCGATCAATTGCTTCACTCAGCTGTCTATGCATTGCTTCAACGGCCTCTCGATCCATCTGTTCCCTCTGCTCTCGATCCATCGGTTCAAGCAGCTCTTGATTCATCTGTTCAATCTGCTCTCGATCCATCGGTTCAAGCAGCTCTCGATCCATCAGTTCAAGCAGCTCTCGATTCATTGCTTCAATCTCCTCATGTTGAATTGCTGCTTCATTCTCCTCTGCATTTGCTGCTCCCACCTGATCTTCCATTCCAAAAGCTGGGTCAACTGGATTTTTACAAAGCCTAGCAATGTGTCCAGGGGTTCCACAATGTTTGCACTTACGTCGTCGAATCGGTGCACCACCCTCTGCATGTAACATCCCAATTTTTGGGAAAGATTTTATAAATATTTGCACATGAAATCATGCATCATTTCATGCATTCTTCCACTTTGCATTCCACACTTTTTCAAGTTATAGTTGTTTTGTTCTTGAACAAAACCTTCCCTGTATGTTTAATTACAGAGAGAAAGTTTTACAATTTTCAAAGTTGGCCTATTTTCAAATCAGGGGGTTTTGCAAAAGATTCCAAACAAAACTCAAAGCAAATCAAAAAAGGAAAAAGAGAAAAGATTATATAAAAGAAGAAAAGGCCATCGGCAACACTTCAGCCCGGGTTCAGAAATGGCCCACGGCCCTCTTACCCCCTTTTCGGAAATGGTACCGAGCTCCCCTCCTGTGGCCACTGACAACAGGGACCCACCTATCATCCCTTCCGAGGAGTTCGGGACGAACACGACGTGCCCGAACGTGACCTCCCCGGACTTCTCTCTGATTCGGTTGAACCCTAGCCCCTCTGCCATGCAACGCCCCCCATATAAACCCCCTCCCCGTCCGCACCTACCCCCCTCCAAAACCCTAGCTACAATGCCGCCAGGCTGCCGTAACCAGAGACCGCCGCGCCGCCGATACTGCCAGAGGACGCCGTTGGTTCTGGTGAGCAACGATGCCCTCCCGATCTACCCTTTGCACCTCCTCTCCTTTCTTAGTCACGCGCACCTCGCTGACATACTCTCGTCTCTGTTTGAGCACCAGAGCGACGAAAGCATCCACGACTGGATCTCGCTGCCACGGACATGAACTTCGGCGAGAGATTCCAAGGACTTCCGTACATCTCGAGCAAGCAGACCTCGCCACCAGCTCCGCCTCGTCCTCCTGAATCTCCTGGTATGAACCTCGTCTCTCAGATCCGCCCCTGCTCATCGCTTTCTTCCGAGCCCTACACGGCATGGCCACGGTCTAACTTCCAGTCACCCCCTGACACCGTTACAGGACAAAACTAAGGACGCCGCTTCGCCATCGACCTCGCCATGGACTCCTGGTCATCGTCAAGCACTCCATCACCACCGAAACCCGCTGGAAGCACCCCACCATGAAACTCCAGTACCGCCGGATCTCGTCGCCGATGTCTCCCTCCGGTGAGCCATCTCGGCTTCTTCCTCTATCGTTAGATCTTGATCTAGCGGGTAGGATAGATTCACTTAAACGAACCGTTACGGCCGGTTCTGATCCGTTAGATCTCAATTAGATCCAACGGCGCCTATTCGCGATCCGAATGAAACAATACCATCCAATCAGAAGGCGCCGCGTGCCGATCTCTGGATAGCCCTGATTCTATTTTTGTTTTAAATTATCAGATTGATGCTTAAACTTCAAAAATTCATATCTCGAGTTCTGTACGTCCAAATTTAGCAAATCTTGCGTCCATGGATTCATAAAATTGTGTAGAATCTATTTCTAGCATCAAAAGCTCCTATAGTATCTATTTATATAGTGAATTACTACAAGCTCTATTTAAGTGTTTTTGCTATTTAAAATAGTTGTAGATTTTATTTTGCAGTAAATCCTTTTGTGTTAGGTCCCTATGGAACCTCCCAGTAATTTAGCACAGCCAGTATATTTATGGTGACTTTTACATTACTTTTGTAGCTATAGTTTGTTTATTTTTTCTATTTGTGTGTTGTTAATGATTTGAGCTTTATAGTTAACTCTAAAATTTTGACATACCATCATGCATATAGTTAACAACCATAGAACATGCTAAGTGTCTTTGTGGTGTTTAAAACACATTTGCATGCATACTTTTCTTTTCATGATTGTTTTGTGATTGGTATGTGCTTATGATGCTATATTTCATGTGTAGATTGTGCTGAGTGCAACGAGTGTCTTTGTGACGAGTGCACCAACTCTTCTCCTCACCAAGGCAAGTGTCACCATGTTTCCCTTGTCCTACTGAAGTTTTTGTCACTTGTAGCTTTTCTAGTAGAAGATGCATGTATAGGTGTTTTTATGATTTCTTATCTTTAGCTTGCTAGATTTTATGCTAAGTTTTTGTCTAGCTTGCCTAGCTTTGCATCTCCTAGTAGAATTGCTGCTGCTATAGGACTTTGCTTTTACACTTGTTATGGGAAGGGTTAACACATGTTTTTGGCTAAGTGTTGAAAAACCTTGTTTTGCAAAAACTAAGAAAACAACTAAGTTGATGAACCACCTGGGTGGATGTGGCTTTGTTTGGGTTATGTTGAGTGGTTCCCTGGGGTCATGTCGTCGAAACTCTGAACCACCAGGTGTATCTCACTTGTGGATGGCCACCCAGGAGCAAAGAGATTGGAGACGTTCAAGTCATGAAGCTTCCAGTGCAACCATAAGACATATGGGCTCTATCTTGGTCAACGAAGCTGCAAGAACTCAAGCCAGGCGGACAGAGGGTGGTAGATGTTGGTAGGATGGAACACGTCCATTTGGTCTGAGGGAATGCTTCTGAAAGGCCTCGTCTTAGTTTTCACTTGGCCATTTGAGGCAAAATGAGTCTCATGGGAAAATGGGTTAACTAAGTCTTGTGGGAAAAGTGCACCACCTCTGCAGAGTGTTTAGAACTAAGTACTTAGCCGTGTCCCTGGTTATGGACAATTCTGAGTGACATGATGTTGAAGCTGTTCAAGAATCTCCTCATCCCAATTTCTCTAAGTTAAAACTTGATGGGTAAACTTGGGTAGAAAAGGGTCCTTCTGGACAAATTTTTGCTAAGGAAAAACTTGAGTTTTACAAAGATAGGAAAAAGCTTGCTTTTGCTAAGTTAAACTCCACCTGGCCAAATAGCATATAAGTGTAGGTGCCTTTGAGTCCACCAAAGTGACATCTTGCCAATACATTCAATGTATTGACCCTCTGTGGCTGCAACGTATCATGTTGCAGGTGGCTACTATGAAGATTGAAGATTTCCGCGCTTCGGTCACGAGTCTTCGTCCAACACGTCTGCCTGCGGAGCTTTGAAGAAAAGAAGACTTTTAGTTCATTTACTTAGTTATTTTCTAGAGTTGTAATAGGTTTGTGGCATTGAGCCTTTCGAGTTGTAAAAGACTATGTTATTTGTGGATCAAGCGTTGTAATAAAGACCTTTGTATTCTTGGTACTTCATCTTGTAACTGTGTGTGCTAGCAGTCAATCCGGGACTAGCACAAATAAAGCACAGGTACGCTATAGATGGTATCAGAGCAAAGTGTTGCCCTTAGGTTCATGACCCTAGGATTGGACGAAAACCCTTAGGAAATTTTTAGGAGTGTTTTGTTCTCTTTGCTACTAACACTTAGAAATAGTTTGGACTTCTCTAACTTAGAAATCACTTTTTGTTCAGCGCTTTTGCTAAAGTTTTTCTCTTTTTGGACTTACTAACTTGTCATGTTCCAACTTAAAGATGTCAACCTTCTGCATCACCAAGCCCGACAATTTCAAGAAGTACAGCTTCGGAAAGCGCCTCATCGACATCATCACCGCCTTGTCCCTGCCTGCCCCGTTCATCAATGGGAGCGAGATGACCAAGTTCCACAAGAAGGGCGTCTAGGTCATCCACATCACGCAGCCAGGGCGCGAGACTGAGTCGAAGACTAAAAATATCAAGTTCAAGACCTTCCACACCGACAAAAGGGCGGGCGTCCATCTCGTCATGCAAGAACTGATAGCACGCCTCTACGGACGTCACTTCTCCGAGCTCCAGAACCACTACTCCCACCTCTATGGCCGACGTGACGAGAAGGGCATGGCCATCATGCTACTGACAGCAAGCAAGACCCCATGCACATTCACCTCGCCAGTTAGAGTACCTCGTTAGTGACGCCAAAGTTGAGAGGTCCAACAAGATGTTTAACAACGATGAGTTACGTGCCCAGCTTGCCGAGAAGGACAAGCAACACCTGGAGCAGGAGAAGAAGATCAAGGAGATGGAGGAGAAGTTCGAGACTCAAGAGAAGCAGCGGAAGAGCCAAGAGAAGAGAATCCAAGCCAGGAACAAAGATGTTAGAGAACTGAAGCAGAAGATAGAGTGCAACGACTTCGATCTTGAAGCGGACCACGATCTGATCGAGAAGCTGCACGCCAACAAGAGGGAGCTTCAAGAGAAGGTCGACACCCTAACTGAAGAGCTGCAGGACTACAAGAGGCTACTCAAGGAGAATGGCTTCGATGTTGAAGAGGTGGAAGTCGCCATGGAAGAGTAGAGTAGTTAGATAGACTACCACACTTTATCCTTGAGTTTGCGTTTATGCCCGTGACTGCTTGTGGTATGGCATTAGACATTGTATCCCTTGGACTTAAAACATTTGCGTACCTTCGAACCATTTATTGAGTTTATTGTGTGCTTGGTTTAAAAGTCATGCTATGCTTGTGTGTTTATGTATGTGTGTTCTTTTAAGGATTGTTTGTGCATATGGGTAGGAAACTTTACTCCCTTAGACTCTTTCTCTAAGTCTAACCCCACCTATTTCCAACCCAATAGATGCCTCCGCGTCGCGCTCCTGAGGAACAGATGCAGCAGATGATGGAAGCCCAGGCTCAACTCATGCAAGTCATGACTCAGTTTTTGGCCAACGCTAACAACAATAACAACAATAACAACAACAACAACCCTCCACCACCCCCCCTCAGGTCGACATGCTTGCAAGGTTTCTAAGGCTTCGTCCTGCCAAGTTTTCTCGTGCTGTGGAACCACTGGAGGCCATGGATTGGCTCCGTTCTGTCAACAAAGACTTGGTGACAACTGGTTGCACTGACACTGAAAAGGTCAGGTTTGCAGCCCATCTGTTAGAAGGACCAGCAGCAAGCTGGTGGGATACTTATCAGATCATCCATCCCATTGAGGGTGTGACATGGGACTCATTCCAGGAAGGGTTCCGGGCTGCACACATTTCTTCTGGTGTGATGGGTCTGAAGAAGAAAGAGTTCCGTGATCTCAGACAGTAGTTTCACAGCGTGTCTGAGTACATTGATGAGTTCACCAATCTATCACGCTATGCACCGGATGACATTGACACTGATGCAAAAAGGAAGGAGAAGTTCCTAGAAGGTCTCAATGACGAGTTGTCAATCCCTCTGTCTGTTGCCTACACTCCTACCTTTCAGTCTCTGCTTGATCAAGCTATAACTCTAGAGAACAAGATAAAGTAGTATGAAAATAGAAAGAGGAAGCATCATGTTAGCAAGTACCAAGAGCCTGCTCACAAGCGAAGCTATCACAGTGACCATGGAAGCTCTGGATTCCATAAGAATGGAGGGAACCACCACAACCATAATGGTGGGAATGGGCACCAGCACCACAAGGGAAATGGCCACCATCATAATGGCCACAGGAACCACAAAAATCATAACTCCACCAGGACAAATGGCCATAACAATGGCAACAACAATGGCAGAAACAATAATGCCCCCGAGAAGAGGGATATTAGTCAGGTGGAATGCTTCAAGTGCCACAAGACTGGGCATTATGCAAATGATTGCCCACATAAGAAGGATGAAGGAAACAAGCCCAATCCATTCTAGAAGGGGCATGTTAATCACATCAATGTGGAGGAGATTTATGATGAGCCTGACGCCGTATATGGTATGTTTCTGCTCAATAAGTTTTCAACACTTGTTCTTTTCAACACTGGTGCATCTCATTCATTCATTTCAAGAGCATTTGTGGTTAAGAACAAATTACCCACTGAAACAATAGGTTGTCCTATAAGGGTAAGTTATCTAGGGGGAGAATTGATAGTAAATGCCGGTTGTAGAGACCTAGTCCTGGAAATTGGAAAACACAAGTTTCCGGCTAACCTCATTGTCCTAGACTCACAAGGACTAGATGTCATCCTAGGCATGGATTGGATGACCGCTTTTGAGGGAGTCATAGATTGTGCAAACAAAACCATCACCCTCACAACCCCTGAAAAGAAACGCATCCGGTTCAAATCAACCTTCGAGCTCAAAGGGTCCAATGTTAACTCTCTTAAGGGGGTTAGCATGGATGAAGTGCCAGTTGTAAAAGAGTACCCTGATGTTTTTCCAGAAGAGTTACCAGGAATGCCACCAGACAGAGATGTCGAGTTCATCATTGACTTACTGCCTAGAACAGGACCTATAGCAAAGAGGCCATACAAGATGGACATAGATGAATTAAAGGAATTGAAGAAGCAGCTCAAGGAACAGTTGGACAAGGTTTTCATCCAATAGAGTTCATCATCATGGGGAGCCCCTGTTCTATTTGTAGAGAAGAAAGACTCTAGTAAGAGATTGGTTGTGGACTACCATTCGCGGAATGAAGTGACAATCAAGAACAAGTACCCATTGCCCAACATCAACGACCTGTTTGATCAGTTGAAAGGAGCAAAAGTGTTCTCCAAGATTGATCTCCGGTCAGGATATTTCCAGCTAAAAATTCGAGAACAAGACATACCCAAGACAGCTTTTACCACTAGATATGGTCTATATGAGTATACCGTAATGTCTTTTGGGCTAACAAATGCCCCGGCATACTTCATGACCATGATGAACAAGGTGTTCATGGAGTACTTGGATAAATTCGTAGTGGTGTTCATTGATGACATCCTGATTTACTCCAAGGATGATAAAGAACATGAGCAGCACTTACGCTTAATCATGGAAAAGCTCAGGGAGCATAAGCTGTATGAAAAATTCAGCAAATGTGAATTATGGCTGAACAAGGTAGGATTTCTTGGACACATAGTCTCCGCAGAAGGAGTCGCGGTGGATCCAAGCAAGGTAGCATCTGTTACCGAATGGGAGTCACCCAAAAATGCGGGAGACATCCGAAGTTTCTTAGGCTTGCTGGGTACTATCGGATATTCATTGAAAATTTCTCCAAGATAGCAAAGCCAATGACTAAACTATTGAAGAAAGACAAGAAATTTGAATGGACCGACTCATGTGAAGCTAGTTTTCAAGAATTGAAGAAATGGCTAGTAAGTGCGCCAGTTCTATGTCTGCCAGATATACAGAAGGATTTCCAAGTCTACTGCGACACTTCTCGTCAAGGACTTGGTAGCGTTCTAATGCAGAATGGAAAAGTGGTGAGTTATGCCTCGTGCCAGCTCAAGCATCACGAGAGAAATTACCCCACCCATGACTTAGTGCTAGCATCCGTTGTTCATGCTCTGAAGGTGTGGAGACATTATTTGATGGGAAAACATTGTGATGTGTTCACCGATCACAAAAGCTTGAAGTATATTTTCACTCAGAAGGAACTAAACATGAGACAAAGAAGATGGTTGGAACTCATAAAAGATTATGATATGAGCCTGCAATACCATCCAAGAAAGGCTAATGTTGTAGCTGACGCCTTGAGCCATAAGAGCTATGTGAATGGACTCACAGCAGGAGAGTTGCCTGAAGATTTGTGTGAACAGTTCAAAGAGCTTAGATTAGAAATTGTGCCAAAAGGGTTTTTGGCATCTCTTGAAGTTCAACCTACAATGATGGACAAGATCAAAGAAGCTCAGAAACTAGATAAGGAGATAGAGGAAATAAAGAATAACTAGCAAGATGACCCGCGCAAATTGCACGGCTAGCAATGAGATTAATTGATTCTTCATGTCTAATGTACTTTATTCTTATTCATACCATTTATAGAACATTGAAGTCAAATAATTATTGAAAATAAACTGAGTAAATTATGGTACTCAATTGACAAAGCTTCGATACTGCTCATTCTTGTCAGTTAGGTTATAGAACTTTGACAACGTGTTATAAATGAAGAACCTTAGTAACTTCATTTTTAGTTCTTGGAAGTTCCAATTATGAAGAAGATGACTTTATCATGAAATTTGTATTCTTTCCGAAACAGTGACATCCCCTACTGATTAGGCTAGCGCTCCTTCTTGATCAAACATGCAAGTTATAATATCTCTAACATAATCATCTAATTTAATTTATTATTATGATAGAATGGACATGGACCAAGATATATAAGTTTGACATTCATACATATATAGGGTAAAAGAGATAGCGTTAAAAATTTCATATGGATGGGAAAACTAATGAATATAGTATGTACTTCTGGGTTTTGTGTGTTTCCCCTAAACTCCTCATTATGGGTGTATGTGGTGTATTTTCCTATACTTGCATAATCATGCTCTGCCATACTAAACTGACCTTAAATCTTATCCTATCTTGTCCCATATTAATCCCGCTCTCTTACATCAGATCATAAATTTGAAACATTATAAACTGCTATTGTTTTCGTAAAATATTGCACTTCCCTCTAGTCCTCCTACATATTTTACTATGAATACGAAACATCTCATTATTTATCCCATGTAATCCTTTCCCGTGTTTATGGGAGAGTTCAGTCAGTACAAATAAGACTGTAAACTATTGTATACCTAATGATCTATGAAAAATTGATCTCTCATTGAGCAAGTAGAAAAAAATGCTTTTACTAAATTTCTATTGTCTTGTATTCCACAAACCATCATCTAAAAGGAATGAAACCTGTAAAATGAAGAAGAGATGAAATACTATAAATGTATTATGTGAATTGCAGCAGTAAGCTTTAGTTGTGCTTTCAAGCATATATGGCAAGCAGAGTAGCAGCAATTTGCTTTTTTGCGGAAAATATGGGAGGAAGTTTCCACTCAGTCAAGCAAGGGATTTGTATGTGCAACATACTAATAGCAAAATAGGGTAATTAGGAAATTCATGGCATATCAATGGATTGATCTAAAAGAAATGCAATATGTACAGTAAGAACCGTTCAAATTACACTTAATGCTATTTTTTAGCTTCTTGATTTTGACACACCTTCTACCGAGCTTCATGCTAAACTGACCAGGGCCACCATGACTCCTGTGAGTACATCGGATAGAAACTTAATAGTCAAGAAAAGGCTCTCTTTTAATTCTATCATTGTTCTCTATATCTTACTTGCATAGATTTGGACATCTTACCAGCTTAATTACCTCAAATTACTTGTTCTGCGCATTCTTGCTCTTCCGTTCCTCACTTCCTCTACATGGTATCGGACACGAAATTATCCACTTGGTCCTTCCCAACGCTTCCGCACAACTCCTCCATGTCGTCCTAGTCCTGTTCAGCTCCAACCCCTTCGCTGACGCCATGCCGTGTCTGTTCCTGTCACGACGCAGTTCTCGTTCGGCAAGCTTCACCACCGGGTCCACTTTCTTTGTGTTCTTCTTGCAGTCTGGCATCAGCGACCACATGGACGCTCGTCTTCCTCTCGACGATGCCAGACGATGCCGAGTGGATCCAAACTGACGCTTGTATCATCTCTTGGTTTTACACCACGGTCTCCGCCGAGGTGCTAGACCGTGTTCTGGCCGAGTGTCAGCACAATCGTTGTGTGGGCGGCCATGATCTGCATCATCTTCCTCTCCAACCGGAACCAAATCGTCCATGCGCTCCAAGAATTCCATGGGCGACATGACTGTCCATGCCTACTGCAGCTGTCTCTAGATCATCATTGCTGACACGCGGCCTGATGTTGGTGATCCGATCTATGACCCTCTACAATCACGTCAATCACGACGTGGTGGTCGCATACGAATCAAGAAGCAAATTCTCTCCCGTGAAGGAAGGTTTTGCTTTGAATACGTTTTCCTTTTTCATGTTCTCTTTTGGCAGAAGAGCTCGTCTTTGGTTACACCGTGATAGGCTGTAGTTTCTAGACGTGAGGAAGAAGGACACCGTGTATGCGCATTACTAAATCAACACGGCATCCGGACACATTAGGTAGTTTACGAATTTGATCTTGGCCATTGGATCTTTCTTTCCTTTTTTGTTCTACCGTAATGGTTTGTAGCTTGAGCGTGAGACATCAGGAAACATTATATTTGCATATCAAAATCAATACATGACGCTATTTAGCAACTTAATCTTGGTCGTTGGTCTTTATTGGATTTTTCCTAGCTAATCTACACCGTTGGTTGTTAGTTGTTTTAATAATATAATAGATATGGCTAAAGGAAAGGCAAAGGGATTTCACGAAGATGACCAAGGAATTATTTGGTTTGAGAAACGTGTTTGTGTACCACAAGACCCTGAACTCAGAAAGTTGATTCTGCAAGAAGCACATAATTCACCCTATTCCATTCATCCTGGAAACACCAAGATGTATATGGATTTGAAGGGTAGATTTTGGTGGAGCAATATGAAAAGGGATGTCACCGAGTACATTGCCCTATGTGACGTGTGTAATAGAGTCAAGGCAGAGCATCAACAACCAACAGGTTTATTGCAGCCATTGCCTGTACCAGAGTGGAAGTGGGATAATGTTGGCATGGATTTCATCACGGGTTTACAAAGGACTAAGTCTGGATATGACTCCATCTGGGTTGTAGTTGACCGTTTAACCAAAGTGGCTCACTTCATCCCAGTAAAAACCACTTATACCTGCGCCAGACTAGCCAAGATATATATGAGCCAAATAGTGTGTTTACATGGAGTTCCTAAGAGCATTGTATCTGATAGAGGTACTCAATTCACCTCTCACTTTTGGCACCAACTCCATGAATCCTTGGGCACGAGACTATAGTTCAGCACTGCTACTCGTGTGATGGCGCCAGAAAAGAGCTGTGGCGTTTAGTTGACGTGGGAGCAGTAAGTCCTTGTGCGTGGTGATGACCAGCCCGTTGGGAACCCCAAGAGGAAGGTATGATGAGTGTAGCGGCTAGTTTTCCCTCAGTTAAGAAACCAAGGTTTAATGTCGATCTTGAAGAAGAGAGACGGTGACGACTGAAGGTGATGCGGACTGGTTTAATAACACTCCAACAAGGGCGCCGTTTACGACACTTGTTGACTCGTCTTCGGCCAGCAGCAACGCGGAACCTGCACACACACAAACAAATACTTTGTTCCCAACTTGCGATGAGGTTGTCAATCTCACCGGTTTGCTTGAAACAAAGGTTATGAGCGTACCGAGTGGAAAACAGTAGTATTATGCGAGTAAAGTAAACAGTGCGGGAAAAGTAAACAGGTGATTGCAATATGATTAAAATAGGACCGGGGTCCACAGTTCACTAGTGGTGTCTCTCCATAGATAAAATAACATGCTGGGTAAACAAATTACAGTTGGGCAATTGATAGAATAAAGATAACGTGATATGTCAAGAAGATCACTATGAGATTTACTCTGGGCATTACAACAAAATACATAGACCGCCATCCAACTGCATCTATGACTAATAATCCACCCTCGGGGATATCATCCGAACACCCCAAAAGTATTAAGTTGCGAACAACAGATAATTGCATTAAGCAAAGTGTGTAATGTAAACAAAGCATATGCCCTTGAGCATATGAATGTTGTTTTCTCCCTAGTAGCAACAGCACATCTACCACCTTAGAGGTTTCTGTCACTCCCCTAGGTGAAATAGAGACATGAACCCACTATCGAGCATAAATACCCCCTCTTGGAGTCACTAGCAACTACTCGGCCAAGATAGCTACTAACAACGGAGAGCATGCAAGATCATAAACAACATAGAGATAACAAAAGATATAATTCAGTACAGCAACTTAATCATAAACACCAATATTCATCGGATCCCAACAAACCAACATCATAGAATTACATAACGGTGATCTCAATCATGTAGGGCAGCTCATGAGATCTAAACATGAAGCACATGGTGGAGAAGACAACCATCTAGCTACTGCTATGGACCCATAGTCCAAGGTAGACTACTCACTCATCGCTCCGGAGGCAAGCATGGCAATGAAGAAGACCTCCGGTGGCGATTCCCCTCTCCGGCAGGGTGCCGGGAAGAGCTTCTGGACCCTCCCGATCTTCGGGTCGACGGTGGCGGCGGATCGCGATGTATTCTGGAAAACTGATCGGGCCTTTAGGTTTTTCTCGTCGGGGGGTACTTATAGGCGAAAGGGCGATGTCAGAGGGGGTCCCACGCACCCTCACACGTGGGTGGCGCGGCCAGGCCCCTGGCCGTGCCGCCTGTGTGTGTGGGGCCCATGTGGCCCTACTCCTTCTCTCCTTCGGATGTTTGGAAGCTTCCGGGTAAAATATGACTTCAGGAACTTGTTTCGTCCAATTCCGAGAATATTTCCTGTGTATCACTTCTGAAACACAAAAACAGCAGAAAACAGGAAACTGGCACTGTGGCACTTCGTTAATAGGTTAGTTCTGGAAAATGTATAAAAGTACCACTAAGTGTAACGAAACAATAGGCAAATGGTGTAAAAACAAGCATGGAGCATCAAAAATTATAGATACGTTTGAGACGTATCAAGCATCCCCAAGCTTAACTCCTGCTCGTCCTCGAGTAGGTAAGTGATAACAAAGAATAATTTTTGAGGTGACATGCACCTACACAATCTTGATCATATATGTAAGCATTGGTGAGCTGGGATCAATAGAACTTAAAACATGGGCATGAAGATATAATCATGACAATAAGAACTTAGCAACCATGTTGTAAACATGTAAATGAACACAAACAAAAGATCATGTTAATGAAACAATGAAAGTCAAACGTGTGTTCAAATCATAAGGAAAAACATACAAAAGGTTTTCAGCTTGTCCTTCAAAGAGAGCAAAACATAAATGCATAGGACACCTCAAAGTTTAAGAGGGCGACTAGATACAAATAATTTAAGAACAAGTGAAACCAACAATATGAGTCAATCAATGAACTTTGGGACAATGCATATCACACTAAGAATGACAACTATGCTCTCTTAATGTTGCATAAAGAAAGAAGGTGGTGACTCAACATAAAAGTAAAAGAAAGGCCATTCGCAGAGGGAAGCAGTGATTTAAACATGTGCTAGAGCTTTTCATTTGTAAAACAGAGAGATAAAACTTGATTTTGAGAGGTGGTTGTCTTTGTCAACGACTGGCAATGGGGTTCTTACTATCTTCCATACAAAAATAAAGCAAGTTTTTGAGAGAGAGATTGGCACTTCGTGCTCTTTTTATAAAACTTGGCACTCCTCCCCACCTTTTCCTTTCACATACCATGGCTAACCGATTCCATCGGGTGCCCACCAACATTCACATTCTTTGGAGGAGTGCCTTTTTTTCTTTCTTTTTTCCTTTTTTTTTCTTTTTGGAATAGGCAATATGGAAGATAGCAAATCCGACCACTACGTCCCCATGAGCTGAAAACAGTGTCACAAAACGAGAAGTATTTTGAAGGTTTTTTTTTGAAAGGTAGCACACGAAAATTTTACTTTGGAATGGCTTATAAATACCATGCATAGGAATTTATAGTGGACACAATGGCAAACTTGGCTTTTAGGAGTTGGATGCACGAGTAGAGCTCATACTCAGTACAAGGCGAGGGCTAGCAAAAGACTGGGAGCGACTAACTAAGAGAGCAATAATGGCCATAATCATGCAAAGCGACAAAGCGACATTAAAAGAAGCATATGATGGCATCAAAAGTCAAAAACTAAATGATCATGAAGGCTAATGGCGACTTTGTAAGAGTCTAACATGTGTGAGCATGCGCCAAGTCAACCCAAATAAAGCATCAAGGAGAAAACCAAAATAATGCTTCCATACAATAAAAACAACGCATGATTTTTTCAAAGGCTCATTAAGCAATCTCAGTTATTTGAGACAAGTCATGCTACAGCAAAACCACTAAGCATACTATCAAAAAGACATCAAGCATGACATGAAAAAGCCTAAGCCGCAGTCTACACAAGCTCCTTCTTGTACCACTATTTTGCACAAAGCTTTTTCTCTTTTCCAACACCATTTGAAATTTTTATAAACACCTCTTTTGATGAAAACCAATGAAGATCAGAGGCAAAAATACACCTTGATGAAAAGATATGACAAGATCTGAACGCATATCAAGGCGAAAACGAAAACCAAAAGCAGTAGCAGAAAAAGATGAACGCTCGATTTTTAATAAGAGTGAAAACTAGAGCGTTCTTTGCAAATGAAAACGAGTACATCTCCTCCAAAGGAAATTTGTTGGGGTCCAACCATTTATTGCAGAAAACAAATAAACTAAACAAACTAAGAAAACTAAAACAACTGACGCTCCAAGAAAAACACATAGTGCATGAAGCAATAAAAATATAGTGTTTTGAAAGGTGACCTGATTTTTGCCGATGAAGAAGGGGTGCCTCGGGGGCATCCCCAAGCTTTGACGCTTGTACTTCTTGAATATTTCTTGGGGTGATGCATGGGCATCCCCAAGCTTGAGCTTTTGTCCATTCTTCAACTCATCTCATCATTCTCCAATCCCTACACTTGAAAACTTCCTTCATACAAAACTAAACACAATTCTATTAGCAACATTAGTGTAAGCATAAAATATATTCAACCTCTTTTAGCTTCAGGTTTCAACCCAAAACCACCACATATAAAGTATATACTACTGTAGCAACTTCCACAAGAGTTCCATGATAAAAAAGAACTCAAAAGAAAGCGATAAAGTGGCAAAAACAAATATTGGCAGAAATCTGTCAAAACTGAACAGCTGATAATGGACGAATTTTTGAGGGATTTTCCGTTGCTCAAATCAAAAAGTGTTCAACTAAGAAAAGTTTGGATATAACCTGGGGCATATGCACAAGAAATCGCAGGTCCAAAAGATAAACAGAGAATTTTCATGAATTTTTACGGTGCAGCACCGAAAATAGTTTCAGGACAGCAATAACCCCAAATCTTTACCTCACTCAAATTAGAGGCATCTCTTGGCACAAAAACGAAATAAACAAGATAAGGAGCGGTCATTACAGTAGTAATGACTTCCAAGACTCAAATAAAAGAAAAAGTACTGAAAAGTAAACA